>KV875234.1:1808123-1899580 GCA_001879505.1 Calonectria pseudoreteaudii | reverse complement strand
CCAAAAAAAAAATCGTGCTTCGGGCTGGCGCTGCCATGCGCACGCATGCCGCCGCCAGTCCCCGTCACGCACCGCACGCCCGCCGTCGTGGGCCTCTCGCTTGCGGGCACTGCCTCATTCATCACGCCGCAACTGGGGAGTAATTGACATATGTTGCGCGGCACGCAAAAGGCCCTTCCGATGTAGCAAGTGTGAACCAGGTTAGAGGGAGGAGCCCGTTTCACCCTGGTCCAAACTCAATCATTATTCCGAATTCCAGGGTCCAAGGCTGCATGCACTTTCACTTGCTTGTTTGGGAGTGGTATATAAGATCGTCATACATTATGCTAGCTGACAGTGTTGGTGACATACTTGGTATCCGAGAAAGAAAAAAAAGAGGAAAAAACAGGTGGAAAAAAGGGAAAAAACGGAAAAAGAAAAAAGAAGAAAAGAAAGCCACAACAACATATCCCTATCTTTGCGCTCAGAGGCTGCCGACTTGCATATGCACTACGCGAATGGAAGCTCCTTAGGCATCGAGTTGAAGTCGCATCCCGAAAATCTCCACCAGTCCTTGTGCGTGTTCATAAACAGCCACCGCAAGATCAGACCGACCACCCAGGGGATTGGTGGGAAGTCCTGCCACACGCCACCGTCATAAGTCTTGTCGTGGAAGACAATGGCCATGGGAAATACGTTGTTCTATTGTTTGAATTAGCATTTCTTTTCCTTCCCCTCGGCCTTTGTAGAGAAAACATCTTTATAAAAAATAAAAAAAAGAACACAAGGCGGCAGCTTGACTTACTCGATACTCGGCCTTCTTCATTCCAATACTAACAATCCCGTCCACCGTCTTTTTGAACCATGCTGCCCAGTCACACTTGTCCTCATACTTCTCGAGAGCTAATAGTGTGTCAATCTCGTTTGTGAGGTGGACCTGCAGGACGGGAGCAAACGAGTCAATGATGGACACAAGCTTATCGCCGTTAAACTCTTCCTTGTCGTTTTGCACTTGGTCCAGATACGTCATGTACTCTTCGAAACCGGCGTGAAATTCCTTGTGCTCGTTGACGTTGGCGTCCATAAGCCCTGGCACCTCGACGATTCGGTCAATGTCTGGGAACACCCTCGTCTCTTCCATCTCGTGGTGCTCCTCCAGCATCTTGGCCCATCAATACGCGAAGCTCACAAAGTCGGTCTTGTCCTTGGCGGTCCCCTTGGCCCCCACGCCGCGAGCTTGGTTGTAAATGGCGTTGAGACCGCGGAGGAGAGCGTTGTGGACAAGCGCCATCTCGCCCGCGAGTTGCTTAGATCCCTGGAGCTTGACCCCGGCCTGGGAAGCGTTAGAGTGCCGGGAGCTTACATTTGGGCTTCCAGATGACAGGGCTCACCTTGGCTCCGACTTTGGAGCTTGGAATTAGCTTGAATGGACCGTCAACCCAGACCTTGGACTCGACCATGATGACGACGTGAGTATTATTCAAGAGGGGGGAACTAGAAAGAAGAGTAAGAGGGTAAAAGGGTTTTAGATGGGATGAAGTGTACAAGAAGTCTCACTGCACCGCCCAGATAATTTTCGCTTAGCCATGGCCAGCTTGAGGGAGGCTCTTATATACTCCTTCTTCTCTCGCTCGCCTTCTTTGCCGTCTTATCCCTATCACCCCCATTTTCAGCCCTAACACGACAAAGATCCATTCTTGGATGCATGCTGACGTCCAGCCCACCACTAATCAGAGAGAACCGTGGCATCATCCAATGTTGGCTTCTGCCCAGACCGTCATCTCCCTAACTAAAAAGGCCAGACCACCACGTCAGTACCCCAGTATTGGGCTGGTGTTGAGCTTGCCAGGCTTTGCAATAGTAGCGCCCTGATTCGTCTGTGTGTGCAGCAGCTGGACCGTGTCTTGGCGGATACCCAGCATTGGTCTCACGTCAGTAATCAATAATTGGGGACCCTTGGGTCCGTTGTCAGCCTCTAACCTGATTAATCATGTTTACCGCAATACGCTAAGCCAGGCCCAAGCACTACAATGTCGAGCCATTATGGTAGATTCAAGAAATTCAGTGCCATCTTTTTTTGGTATCCACTGTCCTACAACACCCTTTGGCACAATCCTGCCGATACATGCTCCTCATGAATGCTCTCGTACTCCTGCTGTAAAACCCATGTAGAGAAACGTTCCAACAGCAATAAACACTAGTGCTAAAAAGTCCCACCCATTGTCCATGCCCATTACCAACTTACACCATGATATAAAGGATGACTGGATTATTTAGGTCGTCAATGTTTTCAGCCTCCCTGAGTCCTTACCCCACGACGGCCTTCATGCTGAGGCTCTCAAGGAAGCCTCCTAGATCTTCCTTTTTGACTTCCACGACGCAGTGCTCGAAGCTGTCGATGCGAACTCGGGCGCTCGTCTCTTGAACGACTTCTTGGAAAGCGCTGCCGAACTTGTTGAAGCCATAGCCCTTTTCGCGCTCAACATCGTCATCGTCAGAGTCATCATCCGAGTCCGAGCTGTCAGAACCCTCGGATTCCGTCTCTAGCTCGTCATCCTCGCCTGCATCTCGTCGGGCTGCCAACTTGTCTTCACGGACCTTTTGCTTGGCTCGTCTCGACTCTTCCTTTTTCTTGAGCTTGGCTTCTTTTTCAGCCTGTCGCTTCTTTGCCGCTTCCCTGTCTAGGAGTGTGGTATCAGGACCACCGCCACCACCGGTACCAACAACAATGTATACACCACGCTTCTCATTCAGGCCCGCCACCACAAGTGGGGTGCCGCGTCCGCCATGTGATAGCTTTCCGTGAGACTCCCGCTCTTGTTCAGCAAGCGCCTCTCCAATCCAGAGAGACAGCTTGGTCAAGGCTGCTGGATGGGTGAACAGTGCGACGTCGGGTCCTTCCTTGACAACGCACATGCGGAATGCCCGAAGGTGTTTGATCTGCTTCTTGTTGATGAGGGAGGTCCCAGTGCGATAAATGGCCCGATGTAGGAACTGAGCTGTAGGAAGACCAGCCTTAAGCGCATCAATACTGCCGAATCATGTTAGCATGCTCATGTATGCTGCTTTTATCGGAAAAACTCACTCTTCCAGTGCATCATAGGCCTCCCAAAACCTGCCTACCCACTCCTCTCCTTCGGCGGTATATTCGGCCTCTTCCTCTACCTCTCTGCTGACTTGGCTTGCTGCCTGGGGTGCGTCTGCGTTGTGGGCGTGCTTGCCAACTTCAAGTAGTGCACCGATAACTACGCCTACATCCTGGGCACTCAGGGTTGCCCTCCACCCCCAGCTGCGGACAAAACCCCAGCCATCCTTCGCACCAGCGCGATCCTTTCCATCTGTGTCAACCGATGGCACCATCTCGTCCAGATTATAGAGCGAGCCGTACTTCAGTAGTTTGGCTCTTAGCTCTCGTTTTAGCATCATGTCCATGTGTGTGTAGCTTTGCTTGCACTGCGCGAGACTAACGCCCATCTTGGCAAGGAGCTTATGCAATCGCTTGATGCCGCTCTCGCTCCACGTCTTGAGGCGGGAGAAGAGGTACGGTGAGTGTAGCATGCTGTCATACAAACTCCAGTGACGAATGAGCAAAAACCGAGGTTCTGGGGATAGTCTAATGCCCGTGTCCTCTGGATTTCTAGCGGTTGTGGGGATCACTCCTGTGTTTTCGGGCGCTACTCGTCCATTGGTGATCTCGGGTGGGTTTAGACGCCGAACCTCGTCTCGCAATAGCTGGCGTATCCTGGCACCTCGCACACCCAACCATCCCGTGGGCCGACTTTTGTCGGACTGTCTCACCGGGGCAGCAGTGCCTGCTGAGGTACGACCGTAGAGCTCCATGGAAGTAACGCCGACAATGGTAAGCCAAAGCATGTCGTTGTCGTCTCGACCGAGCTCAGATGCTAGAGAGTACATCATAGAGGATAATGGCTCGGAAAAGGATGAGCCAACCTTGTAGTATTTCTGTAAAACCGCTTCCTTGTCTCGCCTCATCCGAAGAAGTCGTCGTCTGAGGGCATTTGCCGAGGGTGCTCGTGGTTCCTGGGCGCCAGAGGGAGGTTCAATTGGATCACTTGAGAGGCCGAGGTCAGGTTCTCGCAGAGAGATGAGGCCTCTTGGTTGTGGGCGTCGGGGGGATTCTGCTATGGAACTTGACTGCTTCTCGTTAGCGATTTATGCGCCTAAGGCCTTTAGAGATACGCACCGAGTTGCTCCTTCGTCGCTGTCGCGGTCTATCGTCGTCGCTAAATTCATTCTCATCTGCATCTGACCAACTCTTTCGTTTTTGACCTGCATGCACGGGTTCGTGTCTGAGGTCATCTTCATCCTCCTCGTCATCCGTGTCACCCAAATCCTCGCCATGGTCGTCAATATCGGGCATGTCAACTAGCGCCAAATACGCTTCCCGCTCAGCAGATAGGTCGTCTTCAATGTCGCCATCGTCATAGACAACGATCCCTCCCTTTCCTGGTTTGAATGATCGGGTTATTTGCCCACCAACAACACCGGGAGGGCTCCTTGACTGATACGAGGATGATACCTCTGTACTAGGATCAAGGGGAAACCCACCGAACACGTTGCCCAGATTCCATGGCCTGTGGGCATCCATGATCCAAACCTCGACACCGCTGTAAGGGATTTCTTCTCCTTCGGGCTCCAATCCTAAGAGAGGACCAAGGTCAACCATGCCTCCAACACCGAGACAGACGACAACGCCTCCACTGCCACCTTGAGACTCCATCATGGGCACAACTAGTTCCCTGCCAGCTTTTTCAAGATCCGTGTACCCCGAAACGGGCTGGATCTTGTGCGGAATATAGTCATGTTTCAGCAATCTCGTCAGAATACGGCATGCGCAAAGAGCGTCCGGTTCGAGGGCGACGAGGATGAGAACTGGCGGGGAGAGAGGGTGGCGGGTGTTTTGGAGGTGGACGTAGAGATTTGATATCAATGAGCGCGGGAGATGCATTGCGTCGAATGGCTGCAGGCGTTTCGATCGTTATTTGCCTTCGAATTCATGGAGCAAGTGGAAGTGGTTTGCCGATCATGTACTGAGCGACCGGCATGAAATTCGGACGCGATGGTCAGAGAAAGGTCGCGTAAAGTGCCGTGGGAAAGGAGGCGCTCGAGGCGAGTCTGTTGAGTAGAGCAGTGTATGATGTTCCCAAGCCAATGCCAGAGGAACAGAGCAGACAGCCCTGGTAAAATGCAGCGTCCTTGGTCGCCCAGAACAAAATATGTATACACGGCGGTGGGAGCGGGTAGGTCGAGATGGTTGAGTGGGAGTCGACTAGGAGGTACAGGAGTACAAGGGCCACTTTAATGGACCGTGTTTTTGGCGACGCGGTGCCCTTTACGCGCCTGGCGAATTGGGATAAGGCGCTCCCCTCCCTCCCTCACATAGGCTCGCTGCCACGTCCAAACGGCAAAATTTACATCCGGACAGCTCTGGAGAAATAAAATTGCCATTGGGCTGGCAATAAAGCGTTTGTAGCTCCAATCTGTCAACGTTTTATATTTATACATGCCTCCGTGTGTGCTCTAGAAATCGCATTGCCCCGCCGATCCGACCCAGTGGAGTCGCACGTTGCGGACGACTTTGTCTGACCGTTCGTACCTGCGCGCGCCATGCTATCCATGAATAATAAATCTTCCTTAAACCTATCCAGGGTGCACCACTGGCTGCAATGTACCAATCATCCTGTGTCAGTATCGAGACATGGAACGCTCGGTGGGGTCGTAGAGTTGAGGAATCAAGCATATCAATCCAAATCATCCTCACTGAACTTCACGTGTCAATAGCCTCTCTACCCCCGGGAAGACATGAAACTAGGCTCATCTTGTCCAAGTACTCACGCGGAGCATTGCAGTTCACTGGTGGATAAAACGAACAAGCTAGCGGGTTGATGGAAGCGACTTATTGTCAGATGTAGGCAGTCAGTCAATTGCAAATCAGCCGACAAGTGTCTTACCTGGCCGGTACTGCTAGTCTTCGTATAATTTTGGGTCACATCAGGGCTGTTCGCTGTCGCTCTGATCACAAACCAGTTGGTGTGAGGGGTGGAAATTAGACTTGGTACCTACCACAAAGCAGAGAGCTTAGTCCCCGATTTTGCCAGCATTGCTTCCTCCCGGGAGAGTACATCGTGTCGGTATTGGATAATGGTGGCATTGGTTTCTTTATTTCCTTGGTTTGCCCATTATTTCCGTTTCATGTTCCATTTTTCCCTTTGTCGTAGTCGTGTGACCGTTACATTGCTGAATTGGAGGGTTTCAGTGCGCATGGCAGTGATGACGACAGTTTGGCCAGCCCCAAAAGAAACAACTAGGCAAGTTAGAGGTACGAGGCTGATACATTCTCTTACTTGATAATTTTTCCTCCTCTCTACTTCTTCCCACTAAACCAACATAATGCATCTTCTGGACAAACCTCCTCGCCTTGATTGAACGTCACCTCAATTTCCATGTCCTGTCATATCTGGGTTGATGCTTTCACATGCTGCATGATGCTCTATGAGGTGCGATGACGATCAAGGGCAGCCTAACCATGCTACCATCATCGCAAGCCCAATCGCATTGGTGCCATCTTAGTAAAAGGCACCGAATCACTAATCCTACCTTCACCGATTTTGTCAATGCCTGCCCCGAACCCCCAATGCTCATGCAAGCGAGGCGAGACCGCAACACCCCGCGCCGATGCCCTGGTCAACCTTACAGGGTTAGATAAAGACCCCTTGAGCTGTTTGTCCGCACATGGTTGCTGATAATGCGATAATGTGGGCCGGTTGACTGCTGAAAGCCGACCTGTTGCTCTCACGTACACCACTAGAGACGCACCACACTGCTAGCTGCTGTCAAGACTCACCCAACCACTGCAGTCGTAGTGCGAGGCCCCTCTCGGAATCGGTCGACCTCCCCGACAAAGGACCCGTCAAGGTTGAGGCGGGGGGGAGAGTACTCGGTGGCAGAGGAGGGCGCAGGACTGCTGCTCAGCAGGACAGCCGCAGGGAAGCTGCTCATCCTCAGGTACCGCACATCAGATATACCTGCGCAATTTTGACAAGTCCAAGCGGCCGGATCGGGTTACACATCTGTTGGCGGCTAGCCCTATGCTATTACCAACCTGCCGGTACGGTGTCTCGGGACACGTTTCTCGGCCCCATGGAGGGTATCGCAGGTAGACGACCTCGATGCCGAACGCCAGGGGATTGCACGTAAAGAGGGGGTGGAAGAGGGGCACCGCCTTGCTCCGAGCGGGTATCAAGCGTTGGTTCCAAAGTCAGAGGGTGACATAAGTGCGACCTGAAAGCAACATGGCTCGGCCGATGCTGCACCCGCGGGAGTGTTGTGCAGTCAGGGCTAGCTTCGAACACCCACCAACATACAGCGGGCAGTGCCCCGGCTCGTACCGGGCGTTGTTGGCTTACCAGATTGCTGGGAACGTGATGCTACTTTGAGCCTCGCTTTTTGGGGGCGGACGAGGCGTCTGTGTCGCAAGTATTTGGACAGCACGTCGTTTTGCACGGTTTGGTCATGTTGAGAAGCGAGAGGATCCCCCAAGCGAGCCCTGGTGCGTAGCGGTGTCACCATGTCGCTTCGAGAGCCATAATCTTTTTCGTCGCCTCTCCGTGTGGATCTCCGGAGGCTGGACCCCAATTTGACCTTTTTTTGATGAGACAAACGGGCCTCGTCTACCAAGTAGGCTTGGATAGTCCAGGTCTGCCCCTCTCTATCCGTCGCAGTGCATTAGCTGACTTGCAGTGCTTGCATCGTCTCCAGGCGTTAGCCTTAGTTGTTGGACCACGTCACGACGGGATGCAGTGCGGCCGCAGTGTGGTTGCCGATCGTCGTCTCGTAGCTGTACCGAATTCCTGGGGCTGACCGACGCTGCTCCCGTTCTTCTGGAAGCGGTCCCTCTTGGAGCGCGCCACACATTGGTCAATCCACCAATACCCTCCACTCCACACAACCCAGCTTGCTGGGTCCTGGAGCTTGTGCCAGTTTCCATCAGACAACGTCCCGCACTGGTTGGAGTCTGCTGCTCCCTGCTCCTCGCTCCTCCCATCGAGCTCTCCCCCTCCTCAGCACCCTTCCCATCCGCGAGATCCCTTCAGCTGGGACCGGCTTATTTTTGCCCGGTCCCGGCACTCGGCCAAGGCCCACCCAGTGCCTTGGGTCATCTCGTTTCTGATATCCTCTCTCTTTACCTTTTGCATCCCAACCGCCTCTTCGCGGATGTGTCTCTGCAGGTGTATCTTTGCCATTGATCACCCCTCGCCTCTCCCCCTGTCTCGCCTCGCATCCTCTCGCTGCAAAGCATTCTCCACAAACCGATCACCCGTTCCTCAGCCCCTCGCAACCTCGAGCTCCTAGAGTAATGGACGGTGAACCCGATGATGACCCCACATCCGACTATGGAGATTCGGTGGGGACGTCTGAGTTCACTTCAGTCAACTCTAAGGACTTGCATTCATACGAACATGGAAGGTTTGGGGGAGCCACTGCCGTCCATCACCGAACCTGTTTATGCTGACCTGCCATAGGAGATATCAAGGTTTCCTGCAGGGGAGATATGGCCTTCCTAATGACGATGTAGAGCAGTTCCGTGAAGGTTTGAAACACAAGTTGTATCTCGACTATCTCTTGGACGGCAAACTCTTCCTGGCGCCCATTGGAGACCATCCGCAGAAAATAGTCGACCTCGGGACAGGAGTGGGCTTTTGGGCTCAAGATAGTCGGTATCCTTTGTCCATTAACCAGCGTCATCGCTAACCATTGATTCAGTGGCTGAAAACTTCCCCAGCGCCCGGGTCATAGGGTCCGACCTCTCTCCAATCCAACCCCACTGGACACCCCCTAACGTGGAATTTCGCGTTGAGGACCTGGAGGACGAGTTCCGTCCTTGGACAAATATCTATATTGATGCAGATTTAATACACATCCGAGCTTTGCTGCAAACGCTGCGAAATCCACGACAGCTAATAGAGCGAACATTTGGGTAACCCCCCCCCCCCAAGCTTAGACTAGCAAGCCGTTTCGAAACCTAACCATAATTACAGTGCTCTGAAACCGGGGGGATGGGTTGAGATCCATGAAATCATGCCCTTTGTGGGCACTGAGGACGATAACAACTACGATACACACCCGTATGACCAATTTTATCGACTCGTCGAGGGACCCTTTTCGCAACGATATGGCTGGAATCTACGCTTCCCGCTTGTACTAGCTGACATTCTACGAGAAGTCGGGTTTATCAACGTCGAGGAACGACACAGCAAAGTTCCGCTTGGGCGGTGGCACAGCGAACCCAAGATGAGGGAGATTGGCATGTTTTGCCAGAATATCTGCGAGGATTGGGTCACAGCCATGTTGACCCGGTATGAGACAATGGGGTTAGAGGAAGAAGCGGCCAACGACATTGGTCATGAGGTATTCAATGCATTCAATGACCCCCGCATTCACGCTCGGCTGGATTGGGTGGATTTCCTGGCGCAAAAGCCACTGTCTTAGACAGACCCAACAGAGTGGCTCAACAGCCAGCCCGTCAGCCAAACAGGTTCTGCATAGGCTGACCTGTCACTCGAGCGAAAATCAGAGCGCAGCTGCGTCCATACAGCTGCTTTCCCATCCACCATCTCGTGCAGTACGACCCAACGAGGGAGCGACTGTATCATCCACACTGAGGGATGCATGACATCAGCGACAACAAGCTTGCATAAAGCCTCGGCCCGCAGCCTGTTGCGTGAACAAAGGCGGGACAATGCAACAACTCCTGTCTCTGAATGACTAGTCGTCTAACGAGAACCAACGAGCCACCAGGCACTACGGCCTGAAGTGGACCGACGCATGCAGCGACGACCTGTTGGAGCTGAGGCCGGGGGTCCTTTGCTGTTCTTTTCTTTCCGCTTGCAAAGTCCAGCATGACCAGGGTGCCTCAAGTCTGCACAGGTAAATATCGGTCAGCTACGTCGGGCATCCAGAGAGAGCTCCGAGTCAGAATGGAGGTGATCTACCACCGCCGCTGTAGGATTCTTGGCTTCGGACGGTTTTATGAATAGTAACGAGATTTTTTTTTTATCTTTATCTTTTTTTTATTACCAAACATAGATGTGTGCTCGCTCCTGCCTTTGCTTAGGAGCAGCCCCATGCATCGCTAATGTGTATTGAGTTGGGATGTTACATTCCAACTGAGAGGAGTACTATCTAATATTCTACCTTCGTATTCATAAACTTACATTCAAAACGAGCTCATGCAAATGTGCATTTCACAACTCGCCGTATCCATCGACCACTATTCACATCTTACCAACGCCTACCGGGCTAACATCCTAAGCATGCAGCCCCCAGCCATGGTCCCACAGTCTCTCCATTTCCTAATTCCTAAATGCCTTTCTTGCATATCCGGAAAAAAAGCCAAGCTTCCCCCCTTTCCAAGTACGCGAGATTTTAGTTACCGAACATGTTGCCTCGCCCAGGCGGGCTTCCCATGCCGCCCATGCCGCCCATGGGAGGCATACCATGCGGACCTGGCATGGGAGGGCCCATACCGCCGGGGAAGGGGGTGAAGGAGCCGAAACCTCCCATGGGGGGGAAGGAGTTTGAATCGCCGTACCCAGCAATGAGATATGACCAATCCATCTCGCCTGAGTCGTCGGCGGAGCTAATGGAGCCGGAGGCGAGGCCCGAGCCACCAGTTGCTGGGTCGGTTGGTGGCGTCATCATGGCACCGGATTCGCTCGGCGGCGCAGAGGACCGCGGGATCGTGAACTTGGCTATCGAAAGGCCAGGGTCCGGGAGGTTTTCGGCGCGGGCCCTGCGGCGCTCCTCGGCTCGGGAGCGGAGCATGTCGATGAAGGGGGGCCGCACGACAGACCTGCCAGCGCTGATGCTGGCGGCCTCGTGAGCGTCCCACGCCTTGATAAAATAGTTCCCAAATGAAGCGTGCATGGGATTGTGGTAATGGTTAAGCATTCCCCTGTACGTGTGGTTCTTAGCGATGGCGTCCCAGGCCCGCTCAACCATGTGGCCCGAGACGCGGTGTCGCAGCTCTTGCACGAGGAACATGTAGGCTGGGAAAGGGAAATGATGCATGGAATACCACTTGAACGGTCGCAAAGATTCAGACGACTGCACGATATTATCGTACTCGATCATTTGTGTCGCTTGGAGGAAGAGGTTATCACGCTCAACCTCCTTCAGCGGAATCGGTTCCTTGTTGTATTTGCGGACTAGAAAGTTGATTATGCGCATCTTGCAGAGTGCCTGGCGGGTCATGGTCAGGGTGAAGAAGTGTAGAGGAATCTTTGGGTCGCAATGGCTCAGGTAGGTGCCTTCGATGTGTGCGCAGAAGCCTTCCAGGGTATAACCAGGCCCGTCTTGGCCCATGAGCTTGATCATGGTGGGGGGTCGTGAGTTTGATGGACTTTTTTCGGGCGTGCCCAGCTTGTGGCTATCCCTATTGCTATCAGTGGCCACTGCCATGGCGAGTTCGATTCTGGTGAGAGAGAAGAGCATCTCTGTCGGGCCCGAGTGTGGAGTGGGCAGCTCCTTTCCGTCAATGTGAAGGTCTGAGTCGTTGACGTTTAGAGGGATCTTGCAATCGCCTCCGCTTGAGAGTGCTGTCACAGTTGACCCTGTCATCTCTCCTATCCGGCGGTCGTAGCCAACCAATGTCCACCAGAGACGCCGTCGTTGCTCGACCTCAAAGGGAGGAAGCCCGAATTGACCTGGGTCCTGGTGGAGACCCATGCGCTGAGCGATTCGAACACCAATGCCAACGAGACAAAAGACCTGTCGAGGATCTACGAACCAGCGGACCGAGAACTATACAGGGTGTTAGTGTTTGTAAGTGAGTTAGGATGAGAGAATGCACACTTACGCAGTATAATAGGTATGCCTGGAGGAGAATCGGATCATTGACACGCATGAAACCCGCGTTGGTCAGGGATTGCTGTGTTGCAGTATGATATCTTCCAAGCAACTCTTGCCGAGGTTCGTTGAACATCTTTCGAACATCACCTTCCTCGAGAGATGTGATGGTCATGAAATAAATGGAGAACATGAGAGCCTCAATGTTCTTGGGGGCCTTCTCAATGTTGGTGCTCGCCTCGATTATCTGAGCCTGTACGCTGGGTACATGTGTTATTTTAAGCAGAGGGTTAATATTATCGATATATATTTGCCACAACTGGAATATTTGGATTGTGGGAGGGTGGTATGAAGCTGTGGAGCCTGGCTGCCCCCCTATAATGAAAGGGAACCCATCAGTAGCAAACATGGTGTCGAAGGCGCGGTGAATGGCCGACACCCCGACTTCTTCGTCATCTGAGGAGTCTTGAAGTAGCTCCTCGCTGGCTCGAAACTGTGTCTCAAGTCAGCCTTGAAAAAAAAAAAGAATGAAAAAAAAAGCTTTGTCTAGCAAATAGCCTGTTTTTGATACCCAGGATAGAACTGACCTCTCGATGTAACGAGAACCATTGGCCTCCAGTTCTGGATGATGGTTAGAATAAATTGGCACTAAGTGTGGCCCCCTAGAGATTTTTGAGACATACTTTTCAGGCTGTGAAGCAGAAGGAGACACACTGGCCTCCGGAGTTGTCTTGAGACCTTCAAATTCATCATTCAAGTCTTCGACATCATCCGCCGGTGGTCCGTCAGGCCGGAGCTCGTGGCCGATGGCATCGACTTTGACGCCATGCTCGGCAAGAAGTGTTTCGTACTTTTTGAGACGCTCTATAAGGTCCTTTTCCTGAAGGCGTTTCTTGCGACGTCGGGGTGGTTGAGGGGGGATTACACGGCACTCAACCTTGGCTTTGACGCAGTTGGCGCAAGGCTTGTTTTTATCGCAACGGACCTTGCGCTGCTGGCAAAGGACACAACTAGTACCACGGGTGAGTTTGACGGCTGCAGGGTCCAGTGGCTGGTACGGTGCGTGGGAGCCCTGGCCCTGACCGTGCGGCTGCACCTGATGATACGGCGCCGGATGCTGCTGCGGGGCCGTGCCCGGGACGGCATCCATGGGCATCTCGGGCGAGGTGATGGGAGTCTCCCAGCTAGCAGAAGGCGGGATGCCAAGAAGCTACTCGGAGGCTCTGCCAGGGGGGGTTGTGGGAAATCAGCTGACAGGCGGGGGCGTGCTGGTGGTGATAGTGATGCGAGGCCGATGGTGTGGATAGCCGTTTCGGGTCAATATGCGTCGTGGACGCAATGACATGGGGCACCGCGGGGACCTAGCCTGCGTGGATCGAAACCTTGGGCGAGCGTCTTGCTCGGGTGTCTCCAGCCGTAGGGCTGAGGGCGGATGCGTGTGGTTGGCCGGGGAGATTAATGATCAGCTTTTCGGGCCCGTCATGCGGTAGCACTATGGGCACGGCTATCATGCAGCAGCTGGTACAACCAGTGGCGGTGACGGTGGGCGATGAGGACGGTGAGGGAAGCAATTTCGGGTCCGAACGATGGCCTGCTGCTCAGGTGGCTTGATGACAATGGGCTGGTTGGGCGATTGGCTGCGCCTAGCCCGGTCACAATATGCGTTGCCTGTGTCAGAGCGGTAGCGTAATCAGAACTGCTCTCGTTTCTACCCCCAAGCAAAAGGGGAGTAGGAGAGAGGAGTCGGAAATGAGGGCGGGCGAGTAGTATTAACCGCTCAAGTAGAAGGAAATAGCAAGGCTATGATGTCCGGGGAGAATGCTTCTGGCTGCGGCACTGTGAACAGTGGATGAGCAACAAACCCACAACTCATCCGGCCCCAGGCAACAGGGCTGGACAAGGCGTTGAGGGTCTTGTTGACGGGAACGTTGAAACGACTCCCACGCTCTCAAACGTGCTGGTTCTCGGGCGTTGGATGCTGGTGCATCTCTGTGCTGCGGGTTTGGAGATACCCGTCGGTCCCGAAATGCCCGAGCGGGGAACCCTCGCTCCTTCCATTATGGCCCATGGGCAACATCCCCAGCATGTTTTCCCAAGGAGGTTTAGCGCACCATGGTCCCGGATCCGACTACAGAGCCTCGTCCCCGAGGGCCCAGACTCATCGGCCCCCGATCAGTGTACGTGCTCTGCTTTTTGCTATCTCCGTCGGAAACCCCATCCAATTTTCGCTACCGTATGGGAGTTTTAGCATTAGTTTCGCATCTAGAAATCTCCGAGTGACGGTCTTGTGCATATTAGCTGTTTAGGTGCCTAGCTACTGACTCACTTACACGATGTATATATCCTACGTCTGTCCCATCCACCCTGTCTGTCTGCCAGCGCCACAACAGCCAACCTGTTCCATCAGCAACGATTCAAAGATACCAGTGGGATAATACTTGGTTCCCCTCCGTCTAATAATCTGGGACGCACCGCAATTTGGCCAAGTTTCTCCTACTCTTCTTGGCTTGTTTCAAGCCATCGCCATCGCCATCGCCATCGCCATCAACATTGACCCATCGACCCATTCCTATAATGTCAACTCGCGATCCTTCAGAGGCACATGATCCCCAGCCCAGCGGCAACAAGTCTTCAATGTCTCTCTCCTCTTCAGAAACCCATGCTGCGGCAGAATCCCGGAGTCGACCTTCCTCTTCCAAGGGCGAGAAGCGGGATGTAGACGCCATCTCAAACAATGCAGTGCCGCACGACGAGCCTGCCGTTGAGAAAAAGGTACCGCAGGGGCCAGCCTTTGACAAGGAAGCGGAAGAGAATTACAAGCCCAAGACTTTTAAGTTTTGGTCCATTGTTCTGTCCGCATTCGTGTCCATGTTCATTGTCGCGCTCGACCGCACCATCCTCTCGACCGCTATCCCTGCCATCACAAACGACTTTAACAGTCTCGGAGATATTGGCTGGTATGGATCGGCCTATATGCTCACCACGGCCGCTTTCCAGTTGGTTTTCGGGCGCATCTACAAGTTTTACGACTTGCGAAACACCTTCATCGTCTGTATCCTTCTCTTTGAAATCGGTTCCGCCATTTGTGGAGCGGCTCCCAACTCGACTTCCTTCATCATCGGACGTGCCATTGCCGGTCTTGGCTCCGCGGGTATCTTCACCGGGTGCATGATGACCATCATCCCCATTGTCCCGCTTCACAAGCGCCCCATGTTCCAGTGTATGTCTTTGTGAAACCCCCCTTCGATTTATCCGCATGCGAGCTAACGTTTCTGAACAGCTATCTTTGGCATGGTTTTTGGCATCTCGTCGATTTGTGGTCCTCTCATCGGTGGCGCTTTTACGGAGCGGGTAACTTGGCGGTGGTGCTTCTACATGAACCTTCCCATCGGCGCCGTTGCCATCGCGTGCCAGTACTTTTTCCAGAAGCCTTCCAACAAGCCCAAGGAAGACATCTCGATCATGAAGCACTTTACTCGTCTCGATCCCCTTGGAACCTTCTTCTTCATCCCATCCATGGTGTGCCTGCTCCTTGCTCTCGAATGGGGTGGCTCAACATACCCCTGGAGCAGCTGGCGCATCATTCTTTTGTTTGTAATATTCGGCATCACTGCTATCGCATTCTGCACAGTTCAGGTCATGATGCCTGAGACAGCCACTATTCCACTCCGAATCATCAAGCAGCGAACCATACTTGCTGGCACGCTGTACATGTTTTTCGTCGCTGGAGCTATGATGCTCCTGGTCTACTACATCCCCCTGTGGTGTGAGTCATGATCTCCTAAACTATGTCCAAGAAACATGCTAACACGTTGACAGTCCAAGCCACCAAGGGCGTCAGCCCGGTCAAATCAGGACTTTACACTATTCCCCTTGTCGCCAGCATGGTTGTGTCGCTCTTTATCGGCGCTGGCACCACGCAGAAAATCGGATACTATGTTCCAGTCATGATCCTCTGCCCCTGCATCATGACAGTGGGTGAAGGCCTTCTGAGCACATTTACACCAACCACCGGGCACGCTCACTGGATCGCGTATCAATTTCTCGTCGGGTTTGGCTTGGGCCTGGGCATGCAAACCGTCGGCCTTGCCGTCCAGGCCACGCTCCCCAAGGAGGATGTGTCCACAGGAATGTCCATGAGTTTCTTTGCTCAACAGCTCGGTGGCGCGGTCTTCGTGTCCGTGGGCCAGACGATTCTGAACAGTTTGCTCATTGACAATCTTCAGGGCATCCCAGGTCTCGACCCCAATTCTGTCGTTGAGACTGGTGCTACCCAGCTTCGCAATACAGTGCCCAAAAAGTACATCGGTCAGGTAGTGGGAGCATACAATGATGCCACGACTCGAATCTTCTTGTCCGCAGTCGCCCTGTCGATTGCGCAGCTGCTATGCGCACTGTGCATGGAATGGAGAAGCATCAAGAAGCCCAAGGGACCGCTCCCAACTGCCCCCCAGGGACAAGAGAGCCAGAAGTCCGAGAACTAATAAACGCACATAATCTAAGCATCGTATTTGGCATATTGCTATCGGAGTCAGGGAATTTAGAATGGATAGAAGGATCGGCATTTGATGGAGCCAGCGAAAAAGTCACCCCCAGTCATTGTATTATATCTAGATAGATAATTTCAACTCATATAACCATACTTCCATTTTTTGCATCAAATTCATATGCATGTGCAATTTAGTTTGGTCGTGAGTGTGTTGTAGATGATGCAGGCAAATAAGTCGGCAAGCGAAGCATGTCATGACGCGGAACATTCGGATGACGTGTAGTAGCTCAGACGCATCCAAGTGGCCCTTTGATCGGAAAACACGCCAAATACCTATGCAGTGTAAATAGATGGGACGATTCAAGCCATGCATGCTACGTGTCTTGCAGAACCGTTTGTCATCGGATTGCAACGCCCTGCCACCACGCCGGGAGTCGGTCCTGGTTTCACTGCTGCAGGGCAACACGGATCATGTGGCGGTCAACACTGGGAACTAAAAAAAGGAAGACCATCAGCCATAAAACACCGAGCCCGTCTCCTTACCAAAAACAATTAAAACACATCCAAAACCGCAAAGAAGAGAGAAGCGAAAAATAGGCTGCGGATGGATCGCAATGGCCTGTTGTTCTCTTTGGAAGCGCTGGCGCTCGTCCAGAACAAAGGAACGGTGTGAGTACATGAAGCCCTGTCCTTGAAGCTGCAGAACACGCGTGAGCCAGCTCGGCCGTATCATTACCATTTAAGACCAGTTCTAACCGTCAGGAATCGGCCTGTAGACCATAGGAGGCAAACGAGACGTCGCGCAGACATGTCAGCCAAGCCCGTCACCACCACCACTCTGGCCTGCGGCCACGCCTTGATCAGCAGCGTGGGTGCGGGTAGTCCCACCAGCTCGCCTCGCGGCAGCCCGGATTCCCAGCGCCGATTTCTCAATGACACCTGCGCTATATGCGACCCAGAAGCGCGTCGGCGCCTGGTGAAGCAAGAGTACGACCACTGCCACGCCTGGTTCATGTATGAGTACATCGAGGCCAAGAAATCCGGAGACAAAAAAGGCATGAAGCGGTGGGAAGATTTGATGATGAAGAATACGCTTGATACGAGGGAAAGGAATTTTGCGGCCAGCCGTGTAAGGCGAGACCCAGATGTCCAATTCTATCTGGATGATCCTACAGAAGATTGGTTGTGGTAGAGCAAGGAAGGAAGCCCTGAACATTCAGATGGCCTAGTGCAGGCACAGCCAATGCCATTGCTTCTCTTGGCGTTAAGAGGATAAGGAAGAGGGTGAGACGAGTTATCCAGCAGGCTTCGACAGATGATCAAAGCCAAAGACTGGTTTGGGATCTCGACGTATCTGACGTCGAGTTAAGCGATCGATAAACCGGAACATCCGGTAGGCTTCGGCCCAGATGAATGCTGGTCCTTGCTAACGACTACAGGAAGCATCTTGCGGATAAAAATTGGCAATAGGAAAAGGGTTCATTATAAATGTGCAGGACTTATCGCAATTGTCGGGTGCAAAGGGACAGCCCACAGGACTTGCATCAATCAGTGGCGGGATGACGGTATGAGTATGACGTAGTTACGAATTCATAGGATTGTATAAAAATGCATTACATGTGTGTATAAGTATCGTCTCCATGCCGTCTCCATGCCGACTCCAGAAACAAATCGGTTCTGTCTACCGTGTTCCATCGTTCTATAATACCCACAACGCCAGGTCGAAAAAATACAAAATCCCCCAGTATCCCAACTCTTAGTCCCGAGTTCAGCGACTTATTCCAGCTTTCATCAAATCGTACACAAGGAAATAATTATTAGTCTTGTTCCAGATGCTCATAAACTCCACCCCTTGTTATAGCATTGGAGAGGCCTATGCACCAGGGCTCCATTGTCTAAATCAACCCAACATAGCGAGATCAAGCGATTGCAAATAACCATTATAGGGACTTTGGTGATGGAGGCTGTGGAGATTTCGAACGCGACCTTGATTCGCTGTAATGAATCTCCCGAAATGTGGGCCCAAATGGCTCGAGCCGCAGTCGTGGCAAGTAGTCCATGTCGACGGGTCTGCCGTACGATGAGGTTGATGATGAAGAGGCATCCGATCCAATTGAAGCTGACTGCTTGGACTTTTTGCTGGGAACGGGGCAGCAATCGGACGAGTGGTCACTCAAGTGACGCTTGCCCATTGATGAAGTCATTTTTCTCGTCGCAGGGGTGTGTGCAGGCGAATTTGAGGCCTGGCAATGGCTTTTAACGACAAGCCCGTTCTGATACCGGATGCACCCAAGTTGATAGAGCAAATTCTGACGTGATGTGATGCTTTTTGTGAACCCAGGATAATTCCCGAATGGCGGGTCTCTGTTGGGTGGTTAACCAACCTGCACACGTCTGGTTGTCTTAGGGGTCGTGTTTTGGTGAGAGCTGGGTGATGAGGGGAAGCCGAGTGAGATCGAAGTCGCGAAAAAGCCCAATGTACAGAGAAGAAACAGACAAGTATTGAGAGCAACGCGACGGATGCAGAGGACGTATGAGATTCCGGCGTAGCGACCTTTATATCGTGATTTTGTTAAACACAAAGGGTCTGGCCAGACTGATGCCCCTTTGTTGGACAGGACAGACGCGGACAAGCGCAGTCGCACGCAACAATGGAATGTGCAGCAAAAGGCAGTGCACTGAAAGAGAGAATTCCGTCTGTAGTCGAATGGCCTTCAGCCATATCGGATCCCAGGCAAGAAATTTGATGCTGGTTGGGCGTGCTGCACAACCTTGACAACGTCGCCCGGGGAGTGTGCAAACTTCCCGCAGCCGCGCGCGCCAGGAAGCTAAATCCAGGGGTTGCAGCGAGCGAGAGGCGGGTGGCAAAGGCAGGTACAGGGGCAGGCGTGCGCACAAACGATGGGACGGTACTTCACGAAGCAATCCCGAAAACACGCGCAATCAATGTCCGCAATGTTGGATGAAGCATCAGTTCATCTCGCCCAACGGCTGAAAATTCCAGGGTTGCAACAATGAATCTGAGATGGTGCAGCTGTCTTCCTATTGGCTCCTCGCTTAGTCATCCGACACCCCGCCACCGCATCGCGGCAGCAACGCGGGGCCGACCACGCCTTAGCTCCTGTCTAGGCTACAGACACAGACCTCCCTGACTTAACGGTTCCCCGCCAAACTCCTCGCAAGCCAGCCCGAACCACAATCACATCTACCCTCATCGGCGGCACAATGACTGCCTCAACCCCCAACCCTCTCATTTCCGGCCAGAAGAGCTCCGAGCTCCAAGCTATCCTGCACCCCCTCGTCCTCCTCACCATCTCTGATTACATCACCCGCCACACTCTCCGTGAGCAGCAAGGCCCTATAGTAGGTGCTTTGCTAGGCCAGCAGAATGGCCGCGAGATCACCATCGAGCATGCTTTCGAGGCCCATATGCGAGAAGCTACCGAAGTTCAAGGAGGCTACCTTCTAGATGCCGACAAGTTTAGTGCACGCCTCGAACAGAGTTGGTCCTTTCTGTTACTCTTCCAAATGCACCCTTCCTAATTTGGCTTCGCAGTGATCTTAGTTCACAAAGACCGTCAGCTTGACTTTGTCGGCTGGTACACGCTGCTGCCCTCCTCCGGACCGACAAGCACAATTCTGCCAATCCACAACCAGATCCTTGAGGGCTGGAACGAGTCCGCAATCCTCCTCGGCTTTCACCCTGGACAGGTCCTCGACCATTCTGTCGGCGGAAAGCTTCCCCTCACCATTTACGAGAGCAACTACGAAGTCGATGATCCCAAAGCCGATAACGATGGAGAGGACAAAAAGATGGATGATGGGGAGCCGCCACTCAAACTCAAGTTCAGAGAGCTCCCTTACTCCGTTGAAACTGACGAAACAGAGATGATCAGCATGAACTATGTTTCCGGCGCAGGTGGAAACGCTGCCGCTGCTGCCACCAAAGATGAGAAGCCCTCTCGATCTATCGAATCAAACGGCAAGGGGAAACGGCGACTAGTGGAAAGTCAGGGCGAGGATCAACGAGAGACGGAGGAGGATGTTCCCCTCACAGTTGAGGAAGATGAGATGATTGCTGCCCTCACCGCCAAGGCCAACGCTATCAAAATGCTGCATTCACGAATCCAACTCCTCGCCGCGTACCTCGAGCGCTTGCCGCCATCATATGTTGGCGGTGACAAGACCACGCCCGAAGATATGGATACCGACTCTACAACTCCATCCCACACGATTCTCCGTCAGATCCAAGCACTTATCGGCCGTCTCGACTTGGTTATTCCTTCTGACCAAACCTCTTTTGAGAAAGAAATACTACACGAGACCAATGATGTCAATCTTATCGACCTCCTCAACGGAATCATGCAGAGTGTTAACCAGGCCCGAGACGTGGGCAAGAAGTTCAACGTTGTCGAGACTGCCAAGGCTTCGAGCCGCCGTGGTCAAGACTTTCCCGTGGACCCCGCGACATTCAGCCTTCGAGCGGCTGGTGACATTCTTATGTAAAAGTTCTCGCTTGCCAAGGACAAAATTTCGAGCTAGCTTTGCCAACTTAGAGCAAGGCCACTCTTCATTATTTCGCTTTTAGCCCGGCGTTAGGAGTTAAGGTAAAGCTCCATATGCATCATAGACCATGAGTTATGTTGAGAAACTCGAAAGAAAAAAATACATTCCAACCAAAATGGTTATTCATGGTTATCTATAAGATGTGACTATTTCGCAACTGCTAGCAAAATTTATCAAAAAACTCAAGTCGAAATCCTATTCTGTCATTAATACTTTTTACTTTTTTGTTTCGTCCTTTTTTCCCTTCAAATGCTGTCCCAAAACAAAAGATCCTGCCCAAAAACAAAATAAAGAAAAAAGACCTCCGTATGAAAATTCAATGCCGCCCAGCTATTTTCAAAACCAATTCATGTTTGAGCAGCTCGGTTCCGGAGCTGCCGGGATATCGTAAAGCACTCCAGTCTATCAGTCATAACGCGTCTCCCACACAAATGCCACTCCGGTTTAAGCTTCAATCACGACCTTGATAACCAAGTCGCCGTTGTCATCGCTGGTGCGAGATGCAAGCTCAAAGGCACCATGGGCTTTATCAAGGCCCTTGAAGCGGTGTGTGACCATCTTGTCCAACTGGGGAAGAGAAAAGCTGGGTCCGTTGCGGGCTTGAGAGCAGAGAAGCCGAATTCCGGTGGCGTATGTGTTGGCATAGCGGAAGATGCCCAAAATGTCAATTTCCCGCAAGTGGGCAACTGAGAGAGGGAGTGTCTGAATTGGAGTGCCCATACCAACCATGATTACTTTTCCGCCAGCCTTGGTGGCGTAGAGGCTGGTGTGCATACAGGCCTCCTTGCCGGTACACTCAAAGGTGACATCAACGCCATCTTCGTCTTCTTCCAGCATGAAGTCGTCCGGACTGCTGCAGACAGAGAGGATCTCGGCAGCCAACATCTTGGCATTGTCGAATCTGCTGCTAGCAGAGAAGGTGCTAGCAGGAGTCATCGCGCCAGAGTCGGGAGTGGAAGCCCCAGATGGAGCATTGGATGGGGTGAGATATGACACCGGGGTGACATAACCGTGAGTTGCGAAGCCGTTTTCAACAGCGTAATTCACGCGACCAGCATCGATGTCGGTGATGGTGACAGACGTGCAGCCAGACTGGCGTGCCATAGCGGCAGTAAGAAGACCAACCGTACCAGCTCCGATGATAAGCGCAGTAGAGCCAGGCTCTGGTTTAGCACGGTTCACAGCGTGGATGGCAACAGACAGCGGCTCGAGAAGGGCCGCCGCGTCATACGAAACATTGTCAGGCAGCCTACGATGGTCAGTATGCCTCCATTGTCATGCTAGATCTCGCACAAACTCACTTGTGGCACCACACAGCCGGGTGGTTGATTCTCTCTTGCAGAGTGCCTTGGTAATGGGGATACGTCTTGGCACTGCTCCTGAATCGCAGCTTCTTGCAAAGGTTGTATCGGCCCTTGCGGCAGATACCACATTGTCCACAGGCAACGCCGACCTCGAGAGCAACTCGGTCGCCAAGTTTGAAACCAGTGACTTGGGGGCCAATGGCCACTACCTCGCCGGCCGACTCATGGCCTAGCGAAAGAGGATGACAGGCGCAGAGGTCACCATTGGCAAACTTCTTGTAATAAGAAACATCCGACCCACAGATACCAGTGGCTTTGACGGCAATCTGCAGCTCACCCGCTCCGGGTGCCTCAATGGTCCGCGATTCCTATCATGAACCATGTCAGAAACAATTCCTCGGGTAGGGCTGAAGCAAGCCCCCCGTATAGCCTGGAAGATGGAGCACTTACCAATCGAAGATCCCGGGGACCATGCAAGACCGAGGCGCTGATTGTCAACGGCTTTGAGATGCGAGCGGGGAGGTGCGTTGGCGCAATTTCTCCTGTAGCAACTGGGGACATGGCGAACGATGGGAATGCTGGAAGCGTGGGATGAAGGTGGGATGATATCGGGAATGGAGACTCAAGCTCGATCTATGGCTTGGGCAATTGCCTTTTGGGGTGTGCTGAGTGAACGGGATTGGCTGGTGGAGTGACTGGCGAGTGGGAGCAGTCCAGCAGCGTGGGGGTTGCGGGCTGGGATGAAAGTTGGAGGCGTCTTTGAAGGTGCTAGTGTTGGGTTGGCAGAAGAAACAGATTGTCAAAAACGTGGGATATGGGGCTTGCTGGGACGTGGGATGTTTGAATTCAAGAAGGGGGGACAGGCCTATCTCTGAATAGAGAACTCGGGAAGAGAAAGACGAGCCGGGCCCCCACCCCTTAAGTAGTGGCAAGCTTCGCTGTCCTATATGGCTAAAGAAGTGTGAGCATTTTGGGAAACGAAGGGGAACCGCAAACCAAGGGCGTGTCTTCATCAACAATTACCCAACGCCAAGCTGCCCCGGTGTCCAGGAGGCGTTGAGCTGGGAGAGGGACATGGTCCAGTCAGGGAACGACAAGTTATCTCCGGTGGGTTAGGAGCTTTCTGTTAGGCATTGCAATCTCTCAAACCGTCTGCAGGGCCTTGGCCAGCTAGTCATTGAGGGAATACGCCTAGGTACCTTGCGCAAAATGCCACCCTTGGTCGTGTACCTGAGCCGGAACCGGACCAGTGAGTGGAGGTAGCAAACGCGTTTGTTTCGAGAGCGGGCGCTCTGCATGCACAGATGGGGCGCCTTGACGGAGGACCCATGCAGGCCCCAAAGACCCGCCTTGTTCAAGGGTCTCCTGGCGGCTGGAACTGTTTGCTGGGATCGGAACGTCTAAGCTCAAGATCCCGCCCACCACGAGGCTCAGGGCGGGATCATGGAGGAGGGGTGTCATGGATAAATCTCTGTCAGAATACGCTGTGATGCGAAGGGAGGAGGGGTGTGGACGGGTGCGAAGACAAGCTGCGACTGGTGCCCGCTCTAGCGAGACAACAGATCAACGAATGAGACGAGAACATTGATCATCGCGCCTTGGTTACAAAGCGGCCAGATGCTGGGGAGCATCAAGAGGACGACCGCGGTGACGGATGTGGCTCCTAACCTACCCGAGGTCGTGGTGCGGTGAGAGAATGGGCACGCCCATTCTTCTTCGTACGACGCGCCCTGTTGAGTTTCGGGGGGTTGCGCAGAACTACGGCAGCCCAGACAGACGGGAGTAATGTTCCGTGGTTACGAGACTGCAGGGAATGGCTACCGAAAAGCGGTCTCGGCTGCGTTGACAGGCCGAATACTGAAGTCATCGTCATGGTGGGGAGAGGCGCAGAGGACTCAGAGGCGGCAACCTGGGAAACTTGGGATGCCCTGCCAAGTGAAGCCGGGAGTTCCATCCCGAAGCGGGACGCAGTCCAAGGTGGGAAGACTCAGTTTGCGTCCGAAGTTCGGGGTTGGCGGAGGCAGCTGCAATTTCGAGAAGCCAACTAAGTTTCCAAAGTTGCAGGCCAGGTGGAGGCCCAGCTGAGATGGTGTGCTCCCAGCGCTTGGGTATATGGTCGGAGTCTGCGGCGGTACCCATCGCATTAGTGTGTGTGATACCTATTAGATACACGTCTCTACGCAAGAATCAACGCCAGAGACGCCTTTTGGTGCGAAAGAGAGACGGTCACATCCACCCGGACAAGGGGATGGAAAACAGTGGCAGTCCACGCGAAGTGGGCGCTTTGGTGCGCATGTGCGCACATGTATGTAGATGCGCATGTTGATGCGGAAAGGAAGCACAACAGGAATTAAGTGGGAATGCAGTGTACCCGTCAAGGTGCCTACGTCGGTAGCGCAAGGGACTAACGTGCGGCAAGCGTTGACGGCACGTTTTAGGAGCCGTGTAAGTCGCAACTACATGGTCCTAGGTTCCATTGAGGTAGCTGCCAGCTACCTACGTACTTGTTGTACGGTCCATGCTTGTCAATCCTGAGGTTAAATTTTTTTCTTCCATAAGGCACTACCTCGGGAAAAGATGTAGGGCTTATTTTTTTTTTCGGGCCCAGCTCCAATCAGGACCTGATCCAAACCCACCAACCATCTCCCCACATACGATTCCTCCATTGACTTTGTAGCTTGGGGCTTCGGCCATCAATCATTTTTTTTTTCCCTTCTCCCCTCTTCAATCTCCCTTGACAAATCACATTTCGGTCAGCCGAAGATTAGATCGTCAGAGAACTGCGGTGTGAACCTCCTTCCCTGTCATCCCGGGAAATGGAGACGGTGAACAGATTCCACCCATCACTTAACAAGCCTCCCCAAGCGGGGCTGGAGCCGCAATAGTAACGGCGATCAGAGGGATGTATCTTGCTCACCCGCTATGTAGCACAGAGTCCTCGTGCCTCATCATGTCGCCTCTTTTCTCTTCAAGCCCTGGTTCCCAAGATGATTGGCTTCTCCAAATCAGATCCTGAACGGTGCGTTATATTATCCACCTTGTTCAGAGACAAGACTCGGAAACCGTCACGGAAACCGCGCCTATGGGCGACAGACAGGGGTCGTGTCAGGTCCCCAGACCCCAGACTCTAAAGCATGGACAAGGACAAGACAAAGGGTACCAAACCCTTCCCCGAGGGTCCGTGATCCATCTTGAGTTCCCACTGACAGCGGGCCCGTCGTAGCTTTTGATGCAACTCGGTGGATATCTCTCCTTATCTGATCCGACGCTCATTTCAACAATCCACATGACCAGTTCTCGAGTCAACTTACAACTTGGTTGAGATCACATCTCCGTCCGGGACTGGTCACGATGATGGCTGGGGCCTACTATGTACACCCAATCCGGCTTTTCATGGCCAAGCTGAAAGACACCTAAGAAGCCAGCCTACTGGCATGGCCCAATGCCAAGATTGCCAGACCTCCAAGAAGTTTTTCACTCATGCGCATCTCCGCTGGCCATTTCCAATTAGATCTGGCCCTGCATGTTGGTGATTCACAAGTCACCATGCCTCAGCTGCACCTCTCTTGCGCTCGCCCGAGGCCATGACGCTTGTTCATAGCAAACCTACAGGGTCGGCCCTGTCCGGCAAGGTTTTTTTTAACCGTTCGAGACTATTGACCTGACGGGTCCATGGCCTTCAAGCCGCCGAGGACTTTTCGGCTGCATTCGTGTGAATCAATCCCTGGGGCGGCCCGAGGTCGTTCTTCCCCTGAAGTCGGCCCCTCCCAATGGAATGTAAGTCTGCCGGTGCCTCGCGGCAATTGTGTTTGGTTCGCAACCCAACCATCAGTTTTAGCAGCGGAGAAGAAGCAGGAGTGACGAGATCCCTGACAGTGTGAGCTCCACAACTTCAGTGGCCCCCCCTCCCTGGTCGAAGTCAAAGAACTCTGCCCAACCGACTACGTACTATGACTTTTTTTTTTTTAACTAACGGCGATGACGTCCTCAGCCCATGGTTAAATTGGCCCTTAAAGCTGGTTAATCAATCTGTGGGGATCAATATTTGCGCAATGAGGGGCACAAACATGTCGCATCGCCCTGCCCTCTTCCGCATCGGTCGGTCTACACTGGGGCATAGGATAAAAGCCGCGTGTCTAGGTCATGATTTACATAATGGGAGCATCTTTGCGCATAAATTTCAGGCCTACATTTCTGGGAGTAGCAGCAAGAGGGCAACGATCTACCAATTTAGCCACGCAGCAGCCATGTGGCCAGTTTTGCCGTGCCTCACAGCTTGAATAGCCAGCCAGGTGAGCCGAGCAATTCTTCCACAGCGGCACCACCTACACAATTGCCAACTCCGCTGGAAATATCTAACGCACTGCGACATGGCTAGTGCAGGGTTCGTCTCACCACATAGCCTCATGCACCCACATTTGTGCATGAAGACCATTTAGTCACCAGCGAAAGTCCGGGTTGCTGTGACCCGCCAGGCTAATGCACTAGAGGATTCTATTACTCACAGCTCCCTACATAGTAGATAATCTAGAAGCTAGAGCGGTCTGGATACAATTCGGGCCTTGGGTAGCCAGTCCAGAGGCACACTCATCCTGCAGGTCTCTGGTCGGATCCGATATCATAATCGTCTTAGCGGCTTCGTATCTCTGTCGACTTCCCGTCTCTACCATCTTGACTGCTCACTGCCTTCTGTGACTTGAATTTCCAGGATAAGGCATTGGTATCACCGCAACCCAACCAACTCAGCATGTGCCATTTGATCCAGACATGATAGGATGGCTGCATCACCATTCATGCTCAGACAACACGTTTTGACCAGTGGCTCGATTAACGACTCTTTTCTTCTTCGGCGCACTAATGCATACATGTTGGGGATTGCGGTACGTTGGTTCTCGTCAAATCAATTCCAGGATCCTATCAAATGTATGATGCCGATTGTACGCATACGCGTGGCAGTCCAATCGGGCGAGGAAGCTCCTTGGTGTTGTTTCTGGGACGATGGCCATCTCTATCGGATTAGTTCAAGATGTAACCCATTATATTGCCTGCCTGCCCGCAACCCAATGGTCCCAGGCTGGCACTCCATCGTCAGACACCATTACATTGCATCATGACCGATTGACATTATCAAACATCCGTTCTCAATTATCAAGTATAAGACAATCCCACATGTCACCGGTCAACCCGAATGAAGACGATGTGCTCAGACCGGTTCTTTGTTAGTATATCGCGAGCCAATGATTCCGAGATACCTTATCTCTCCGGCTCACTGCTAGGTTCATATCGGATCAATAATCTCATGCAAATGTCCGAGGTGGCTACAACGACGAGAAATCTACTTATGTCGTGGCTCCAACTGCAGGCTTCCAACGCAGATGTCTAGCAACAGGTTTCAAGCGCCCACCGTATAGATGACATGCTCAGATTGCCGCAGCATTGCCATCCGGACATACAGGTCCTTGCCATGGAGCACGCCATAGGACTTTGCCCCTCACCGCCAATTAGCTCAGATCGAGACCCAGCCAGTGGTGGGTGTGAGAATCTGCCTGTGACATGTCGCCGCCGGCATGACAGGGTTCGTCGCCGCGTCGAACCGCAGATGCATGTCTCCCTAACGCACACCACCGGCCTTCTATCCGGTTGCGTGTGTGTGCCGTCGAGTGACGCAACAGCACACCACAGACGCATCAGATCGGATTGTTTCGCTTCACTTTCACATGCGACAGATGCGACAGATGCGCACCAGACAGCGGACATGCTGAACGAAAAATAGATGCGATTTACATATGATAGTGTGTTCTGAGCGATGCTAAGGTACCAGACGAGAGGAAGAAATGAGGCAAACTCTTTGTCCATCCATCAGCCAACGATCATTTGCCATCTCACTGCCATCCTGCAACAATCCTAAAAAGTACTGGCCGCCAGCCGACTTGCCGCATTCCTGGCGTCCACCCGATCCTCATCATCCTCCTCACTCACACCTTTCAGACCTGCGCGACTTCCTGCGCCCAACCGTGCTGCCTCAGCGTTCTCGTCCACCTCCGTCTCCTCCGAAGCTTTGCTTATGAAACTACCCGACACGCTGCGACTAGTGGCATCCGAACGGCGCGGAACACCACTCCATGCGTCGCCTTTGGGACCCTGGCTGGCAGCGAGGTTCGAGCGACGAGCAGTTGGGTGAGATTCTCGGCCAAGGCGACTCAGTCCGCCTGAAGCATCAATGGAGCGAATATCAGGTCGGACAGTCTCCAGAAGCGACAAGGTGCGTCGCTCGGCTTCGATTTCACGGAGGACATACTCGCGAATGCTCATGCGTAGGTCTTGAGCAGTCCTCGAGAACCACTTACGGCGCTCCTGAACAAGGTTCTGTGTGACGCGGTTGGTCTTGTTAAACAAGTATGTTTCGTGTTGGCGAGCCTCGTCAAGGGCAGCAATGGCCTCATCGACCTTTTCCCGTCGGACACTCGAGCTGGCCTTGAGTCTGTCGGCAGAGTTAAGCTTGCTTCGTGTAGCCTCCTGTGCCTGTAGAAACTCGCGGATCAGAATCTGGCGGTTAGTAAGAGACTCCTTAACAATAAATGAGTCCTGAGAATGATACTGGAACGGATCGCCGAGAGTTGTAGCTTCGGCGGTAGCCTGAGCCGCATGGTAGTCGCCCACCGCTTGTACAATCTTCCCGAGCTTGCGGTAGGCATTGGCTAGGCCAGGGTGCGGCTCCTGAACATGCATGGCCGCGAGCTTGGCACCATAATCCGCTTCGCTAAGACCAAGACCTAGATTGTGTCAGTGTTCGCCGTGAGACCACATTTCATTCACCGTACCTCTTCGTGCTTTTACCAACTTGTCAACCTTGTGCCCAGCATCCATGGTACCAAGATAAAACAGCTTGACAGCTGGTCGTGCATCCGCAAGTTCGGGGGTATCATCAGGAGGAGGGGCGAATTGCTTCAAGATCTTCCTACGCACACCGGTTGCTGGCTGCTTTCGCTTGACCATTGGGCTGTAGCCAAAGTCGCTCTCTACAAAGAGCACCATTTCGTCGTCCTTCATAAGAACTTCGTTGCTGCAGACGTAGTTAAACCATCGCTGCATCAAGGCCTTGACTCGGGCCTCATCCTCGTCTGTGCCTGCTCCGGCAGAGGTCAAAGGAGGAGGGACTGCGGGAACAAGCGCCTCGGGATTGGCGGATATCAAGTGCTCAGCAAGTTTAACAAACTCTGAGTGAAGTCGTCGAACATCCCGAAACTGGGTCGTTCGGAACCTTGGAATATTGGTCTATGTATGTTACGTCAGCACCAGGAGCTGTAGGGATACCAATGTCATCGTACGTGAACGTCGAATCGTAGGATAGGATCCTTCTTGCCTGTGCGCTCAAGGCCAGTAATTTTGGCCTGGAGGCGGTATTGAGGCTGCAGAGGCTTCTGGTTCTGTTGTCCCTGGGGGGGTTGCACTTCCGTCCCAGCGGGCGGGGTGCGCTGTTGTTCGGGACTGGCAACCGGAGGCTGTGTTGTGGAGGCAGATTCCGGGGTTTCTAGCGTTGTAGAAGCTTGCGACTCTCCTTCTACCTCCGAGGCCGTTGTAGCAGTATCTGATCGATGAAAGCCTTCAGCTTCAGGATGCGGATGGTCCTGGAAAAGGCCATTGGGCGGCTGAGGGGTGTATGGGAAGGGCGGAGGGTCGCCGGTGAGGGGGCTGAAGGTCGGGGGGTTTCGTGAAGGAGACAAGGTCGGCGAGTTGCCCCATGGTGAGGCGCCGACGGGATCGTCGTTGTCATGAGTTGTCGAGCTGTAATCCATGGTGGATTGCGGTTCGCTGGTGATTGGTGTTCGTGTCGGATGTTATGAGGCGGCGGGCTGGGGAGGCTGGTGACGTTGCGCTCCAGTCGGCAGAGGCGGAACCGTCGATAAAGGCGATGAGCAATTAGAGGGAATAGACGATCAGGTAGCGCGCGCGCCGACCATGGCCATAAGGGTCGGATGATTAGGATGATATCGTCAAGATAGGCTGTGCTCACTATGTCACAATCATTCAGTGTGCGACTCCAGGCTGCTGCTGCGGCGGCGATGGTCGGGGGAGGAGCCAACCTTCAACAACTCCTTCCAATCAGCTTGAAGCTTCTCATTGGCCAAATAATCGCGACAATACCACCGGGATTTACCGCGATAATCGCTCAAGCGATGATGTGGGGCGCGGGGCTCAAAATTTAACCAAATCCACCACCCGACGGTCCAAATGTGTGCGCCTGCGAACTTGGTGACTTGATTTTTTTGTTCTGACCTGCTCAAAAGATTTCGCCTTTTCTATCACTGAAGATCGACTTGGGTTTCATTTTTCGTCACCCCCACACACAACACAATGGGCAAGAAGAGAGCGAGAGAGGCAGACGGTGCCCCGCCTGCCGATAACTCGGTTGACAAGATGGATGAGGATAGCTCTGACGATGAGGCAAGTTATTGGTCGCAACAGTTCGCATTTAACAGTATGTTGACCGGCTATGGTAGGATTTTGATATGGTCAACGTGGAATTTGAGTGGTTCAACTTTGACCCCGAAATCGATTTCCACGGCACTAAGACCCTCTTGCGACAACTTTTTGACATCGATGCCCCCCTCTTCGACATTTCTGGTCTCTCCGATCTCATCCTCTCCCAGCCGACTATTGGTTCGACTATCAAGGTTGAAGGAAAAGAAAACGATCCATATGCGATGCTTACATCCCTCAATACCTTTGTGCATCGGGACCATGCGGCCTTGAAGGGGGTGCTAGAATACATTGTTCAAAAGGCGCAGACCAACCCTTCGCTGGCTGTGCTCCCAGAGTTGATCAAGGCCGGGAAACATATTGGTCTGATTTTCTCCGAGCGTCTCATCAACATGCCGGCTGAGCTAGCGCCTCCGCTGTACTCAATGTTGATTGAGGAAATCGAGGCAGCCGTGGAAGACAAGGAGCCTTACGAGTTCACACACTACCTGGTTCTATCAAAAACCTATCAAGAGCTCGAATCGAAGCTGGATGTGGAAAATCAAAAACGCAAGAAGGCGAAGGAGGTGGCAGAGGTTTACTACTTCCACCCGGAGGATGAGGTACTACAAAAGCACGCAGTAGCTTACGGCAACTTCAACTACACAAAGGAGGACGAGGCAGTGGCGGACAGCAAGAGGGCATTTCAAGAAATGGGCATAAAATCGCAGGGACACCTGATTCTCATTGAGGCAGCCAAGTTCCAGGGGGCAGTAAAGGCCGTTGGTGAATATTTGAAGGCACCACAATAAATGACATCAAGGGGCAGGCTACAGTCGCTGCATCAAGTACTCCACCTCCACCTCCTTAGTCAAAGGAATAACGAAGTCCTCGTACATTGATACCACGGCGTCAACGTTGATCTTGGCGTGGTCTTTGGTCCCATCCGCTTGGATGGACGGGTCCTTGCCGTAGGTCTGGGCCTTTAGGCGGAGGCGATCGAGAACCTTCTTCTCCACGGCCTTGTTGGTGATAGACTCGGCGATGCCCTCGCGGTCCTCGGCCTTGATTAGGCGGGTGTACTTTTCTTGGTCTGACTGGAACTTAGACTCTGCGACGAACTTGCCGAAATGGATTCTCCGAGACAGGGCTTGCAGACAAGCGATGTCGCAGGTTGCTGTTGAGCCGTAGTTTTCCTGTGACTCACCACGCTCGGCGCGCCCAAAGTCTGGAGTCACGGCGGGAAGGAACTTTTCAACATAAAACTGCTTGATCTTATCGTTGACGTTCACATTGTTTGGATGAAGAATTTTGGGGTAGTTGAGAGGGTTGAGAATAGGCTTCTGCAGGTGCTGCGGGAAGAAGGGGTACTCGTCGGGTGACTCGAATCGACGGATCAGTGATTGGAGCTTCTCCTGCTCCCGAAAATACCAGTCGAGAAAGCTCAGGTCACTCTCCGGAAGGTCGAGCGCGCCAGGGACGTAGATTTTCTAGTTGCGGCCCAGGCCAGCCGTTAATCGCCGGGTTGACGGGCTGGAGAGGGGTTGTCTTGGTGGTTTGGACCAGCAACTTACACGGTTCAGAGCAAATTGCACGCGCTCGATGAGATGGAAAGTGATGGTGTCCTCCAAACGGCTATCAACAGACTCAGCACGGCGCTTGCGATCTGTTATTAGCAACATCAACATACATTAGCTGGAATCGAATCCGAGCGAGGTCGAGGGCATCAGCGGGATCGGCCATGTCGATAACGGAATCCATGCCGATTTTCGCAGCAAGAATTAATGGATGGTGTATTGTATTTGGTGTATGACGGCCGGGTTTCTAGGGATCCACTTGGTCAGGCGATAAGTCTAGAGGGATATAGCGAAGCAAAGGGAAAGCGGTAGAAGTGCGCGTGTGACGAGGTTAAAGTAAGAAAGGCAGCCGATTAAGACGTACACTAACGATTGTGGGTGAGCGCATTCGGATCGTTGCTCCACGGCCAGCCATTGAGGTTGCCCGCACCAAAAAAAAATGGTCAACTACCCCTCGCCCCTCCCCTCCCCTCCCCTCCTTGGGCCGCCGGGCTTTTTCGACCAACGGCCTAACTCGGAGGCTGTTAGTGGCTGCGCGCCTGGCTCAGGGCCCGGCAGTCTCAGCGGTCCACTGTAATTTCCAGCGCCATCGACAGTTACGGTTATGGGCGGCTCCCACAGCACACAAGGCACAGTTGTGTGTTGCAGCCGGTCCAAGTCACATTAGCGTCTCGCAGGCCAGCCCGGGCGCGTCATCCTTGAATGGTACCAACCGATTCTTTTTGACTTATCCGTATCAAAAAACTTCCCCATCCAACCTCTCACCGATCAGCCCTCCACTCCTCTCCCCTCTGGCTCTGCGTTCCTGCAGTCGCCCCGGCCATGGCTGACGCAGAGAACAACAATTATGGCTTCCCCGATGACATGGGCGGTGATGACGACCAATCCATTGTCTCGGTATGTCGCTCTCCGCCAATCTCTTCACTCGCACCCCGTCCCCTCCATCCATTGCCACCTCGTGACCACCCAATGCGAGCAACACTGATCGGAACCAGACCCGTGGACTCGAAGCCTTTGGCCGCAAAGTCACCACCACCGCCAGCCATCTGATGGGCCCCAATGCCGAGGCCGCCGCCCTCCACTATCAAACCGCAATGGCCGAGGTCCAGAAGCAGATGAAGCGGCCCACGGTCCAGCGAAGCATGTTCGCCATGGCGAGAACCACCCCCACCGACCTCATGCGCTCCAAGCTCTCCTCCCACGAGATTCGCCATCGTGCTCTGACCTACCTTCCTGATGACCTTCTCGCCAACATCCCCGAACATGAGCACGCCTATTCCCTGTTCCAGGGCTTCCAGGCGAGCTTCCCCGAGCTGACCGACGAGGGCAAGAAACTCCGTCGACGGGTGTCCCGCGGCCGTAAAATGCTCGAGGATGCGGATGCGACGCCTGGCAACCCGAAGCGACTCACTCAACTAAAAAAAGAGAGGGCCGCCATGCTGCATGAGTTTGGTCTGCTGGGCACCCGAAAGAGCATGGCCAGCTATGAGATCCGAGAAATTGACAACAAGATTGCCAACCTGCACGGCATGCGCAGAATCATTCTGGAGAGGCTGGCGGGGCTGGAGCAGGACGAGGCCCTGCTGGAGCATGACAGTACGTGTGCGTGACGACGAGAGACAGGACCCAGAGCTAACGCAGACAGTTGTCGAAATGGAGGCGCGGATAGAGGAGGCGCAGGTTCTGGTTGATGAGGAGGAAGAAATCGCACGAAATACGCGCACCAAAGACGAACAGGATCTCGTCGGCGATGCTGATGATCATGAAGAGTTTATGTCCCAATCTGTTTACCAAAAGCTGCCAAACTCGTCCGGCAGCACAACCACCAGGAAAAGTAAGAAGGTGCTTCGAAAGAAGTCCATGCCCATTCTACACGAGCATTTCGAGGCTGGAACCGCCATTCGCGAAATCCGCGCTCATGGCGACACCATCACCGCGGTCGATTTCGATGCCCCCTTTGGTACCATGGTCACTGCTGCTCTCGACGACACCGTCAAGGTATGGGATCTGAACGCAGGCAGATGTATGGGCTTTTTGGAGGGACACACGGCATCCGTACGCGCCCTGCAGGTCGAGGACAATATCCTTGCAACAGGCTCCGTGGACGCGACCATCAGACTATGGGATCTCAGCAGAGCACAATATGACCCTCACGGCGGCCTTGCAAAGGACGACGAGGACGAGGATGCCATTGCTTTCGGTGCTGACGATCACCTGGAACCCCCCGAGGGCAGCATGGCCGAGTGCCCTCTCTACACCCTTGAGGCCCATTTGGACGAGATTACGGCGCTACACTTCCGCTCAGACACGCTGGTATCAGGTTCCGCAGACAAGACAATTCGGCATTGGGATCTAGAAAAGGGTCGCTGTGTGCAAACATTAGATGTCATGTGGGCGGCCGCCGCCACCCTGGGCAGCACCGAGAGCACTTGGAGACCGACCGGGCGATCGCAGTCCAGCTCAGCGGATTTCGTGGGCGCTCTGCAAGTGTTCGAAACGGCGCTCGCGTGCGGTACAGCCGATGGCATGGTCCGTCTGTGGGATCTCCGAAGCGGACAAGTTCACCGAAGCCTGGTTGGACACACGGACGCCGTGACGTGCTTGCAATTTGATGACGTTCATTTGGTTACTGGTAGCGCTGACAGAAGTATTCGAGTAAGTACATGCGGCCGTCGGCTATTGGGATCGGGACCCCGCAAGCTAACTTTTGGTTTCAGATTTGGGATCTCCGAACAGGATCTATCTATGACGCATATGCATATGACAACCCCGTCACCAGCATGATGTTTGATACACGAAGGATTGTAAGTGCGGCTGGTGAGGACGTGGTCAAGGTGTACGATAAGGTTGAGGGGCGGCAATGGAACTGCGGCGCTGGCATCACTGCAGCCGAAGAGGGCAAGACTCCATCTATCGTGGAGCGTGTACGTGTAAGGGACGGTTATCTCGTTGAAGGTAGGCGGGATGGCACTGTCGGCGTATGGACATGTTAGAGCACATATGTACGATGTAAAAATCCGCTCAAAGCGATTTGACGATGGGGAACAGTCTAATGTACACATTTATGCCCAGGCTATGAAGGATCCCATTTAGGGTAGGAACAAGATTTTCTAACGGTATCTGACGATATCAGTCGATGTTAGGGTTACCCTGTATCAGACTATTTAGAAATGAAATGAAATGAAATAAAGGTATCCAAGCTCTATTGGTTGAATGGCACTTGGTGTTTTGTAATAAAGTAGTGATTTCAACGCTGGATATTGCTCGGCCTGCTACGTTTTAGAACCATGTTTTGATTTGCGGATTGCCAATATTGTGTCCAACTGAGAATTTAAGTACTTTGTCTATTAACTTTGGTGATGTTCCAAACCTGAACCAAAACGATTCGTGGAACCTTTTCCTCACAATTTTTTTCTAAAAAAAAAAAAAAAAAAAAAACCACCCCCGAGCCCGAGTGGAGGAGGTAAGCGCGATGGTGGAAACATCGTAAGGTGGTGGTCTCACCTGTAACGGCAAACACTCATGTACCTTATTAGGGATCACCTACCATCGCACCGTCGCGTCTAGCAAAAACAAAGTTGGGCCGGCTCCGGGCGATGTTACACGGGGTCGCTGGAAACAGGGTAGGGCATAACACAGCTCGGCGCACATTGCGTCCATGCATGAACTGACGGCTCATTACCGAAGTGGCGTTGCATTGAACAAACATGGGTTCTGGAACACAGGGGCAACTGCTGGCCAGATTCTTGGATGCGGCTCATGCGGCAGCTCATTTTGATCGGCCTGGCCAGGGCAACATGACGGCAAAGGTAACCGAAGAGATAGAGGACGAGGGAAACTCAAGGAGAAACGATGGCTCTGCGCTGCAGGGAGATGAGGCTCTGGAGCCTGAGCTGGCGGCAATCAAGGGCCTTCTCGTCCGACAGGCTCATACGCTCATCAAACTTCACACGGCCCTCACGTCGGATCAGGATGCGGTATGTGAGACAGACGAAGACCTATTCCGCAAGAGAATATCAGATTTGACGTCTGTATCTTCGTCAAAGTTTTATGCTTACCGCTACGACCTCCTCCCTGCTGTCTGGCGTCAGATCTACACCGATGCACTCATACTCGAAACTCACCATCTGCTCTTGAGACCCCTAGTCGTGGGCCGCATCATTCCAGATGACTTACTAGACATCGTCGTGGAGAAGCTTGACAGGGCTCTTATCACGGCCGGTGGCGGTGGTCGACAGCCTTGGCTGGAAAAGACACTGCAGCTGCTTGAGGATGAGTGGCTCGCCGCTGAGGACAGGGATGAGACGCGACCCCTCAAGCGTCAAAGAAAGGAACCAGTATTTGACAGGACTTTTTCAACGGCAGAGATGCACGGAAGACCTCCATTGTCGGCTAAGTGGGCGTGCCCGCGATATTCTGGGTGGACACTGGAGCGGTTTGAAGAGTACATGAGCAGCGGCAATGGCACACCCTGGCCCATTGTCTTTACAGACCTGATCCGAGACTGGCCTGCCTTGACTGATAGCCCGTGGAAAAGCCCAGACTACTTGCTGGCGAAGACGTTTGGAGGCAGACGCCTAGTGCCTGTTGAAATTGGGAGGAGCTATGTCGACGAGGGATGGGGACAAGAGCTGATACATTTTCGCGAGTTCCTCTCCCGCTATGTTGATAAGGAACCCTCGCAAACATCGCCGACGGGTTACCTGGCCCAGCACAATCTCTTTCAGCAGATACCCTCGTTGCGCAACGACATCCGCGTCCCGGACTTCTGCTGGGTCGACGTGCCCGGCCACCCACTCTCACCCTCACTTGACCAGCCGCCCGTTGACGTGCCCCAGCTCAACGCCTGGTTCGGCCCCGCGCGCACAATCACTCCGCTGCACACTGACGGTTACCACAACCTACTGTGCCAGGCCGTTGGCTCAAAGTACCTGCGCCTGTACCCGCCCGGCGCGGCGCAGCACATGCGGCCCCGGGACCCGGAGCATGGCGTCGACATGAGCAACACGAGTGCCCTCGACGTCGGCGTGCTTGAGGGTTGGGACCCGCTTCCCGAGGGCGTGAGCGAGGCAGATGTAGCGAGGGTGAGGGAACAGCTCGAGGGCATCGAGTATCGGGAGTGCATCCTGGAGCCTGGCGATACGTTGGTGATCCCCATAGGCTGGTGGCACTATGTCCGCAGTTTAAGTGTGAGCTTTAGTGTAAGCTTTTGGTGGAACTAAATGAGATGTACTGGAGAGTTATGATGTGGAGTAACTGATGGATGGCCTAGGATGAGGACACTCGGGTGTGGATCGTGATGTCGACTGTGTTCTTATGCCTCCCTTATTTTAAGAGGCTGTTAGAGGCTGCAACGCCAACTTGGCAGTAGAGAGATAAATTATTTGTAGATGCAACGATTTGATTCTCTTGTAACGAGCGAATAATTTGATTCAAACAAACATCAAAAACTCAGCCCTGTCCCGAAGCTGCACCTGCGTCCTCCAAGCTTTCAGCACCTGCTCCTTGAGCTTCCCTTCTGGCCTTTGCCCCGGCCTTGAGCTGTTCCCACTTATCACGATACCTGTCTAGCGTCTTATGCATCTTTTCCTTGTCCTTCTCGAGGCGCTCTATTCGCTTCGCCGCAGCCGTGAGCTTCTCCTCCATTTCTATATTCTTTCTACGCATGGCTTCGTCGCTTGCTTTGGTGACAGCATTTGGTGATCCGGGGCGCATAAGACGGTAACTTTCAGCGAGGGCCATGGCCGATGTTTGAGCACTTGCTTCAAAAGCATGAAGGCGCTTTGTGAGCTTATCCAGAGTGTCCTTGAGTGATTTGTTTTCCATGTGTAGTTCCTCGATTATGTTGTTGAATTCAATGTCTGTGCGGGCACGACCAACTCGACGTTTTGCCCCCGCAGAGAGAGGGGGTGCCTCCCTGGCATCAACAAAATCATCCTCGTCATCATCAGGCATGTTGAGGAGGTCGCTGTGCGACGAGGCCTCGTGGCGCCTCTTTTCTTTCTCGGCAAAGGTTAGAATGTTGGCATACGACATGGTGTGTCCCGTGGTTGGTACTACGTAGAAGGAGTCGTTTGGAGCATGTCCCTCCCGGGCTAGTGCTTGCATGGTTGCCTTAGAGTAAATCTTGGACAGGTCCGGTTCCAGAATCTTGGATGGTGAAGCCTTGAGATGGCTGCGCTTGGTCGGTGATACCTCTGGAGTTTCCGCGGACTCGGACAGGGCGGACTCCTCTTGAATCAGCGGGAGTCCCGCAAAGGCCAAGGGGGCCGAAATCTTGTTGATCAGGCTGCCAAATGTGTTATAGAAGCGAGTATATCCACCATCGTCAGCCGCGGTCGGGGTTTGGTCAGGCCTCGGAGACGTTGCACTTTTGCCATGGCTATCCGATCGCTGGGCAGCTGGAGCTGGTGGGACCCAAGTTGGCTTCCCTGATTGATGGTCGATGATGTTCTGCATTTTGGCCTTGGGGCCATGCTGGCGAGAGAGCGCGTCGAGGTTTCCGGGGGCCTGGTCATTGGAAACGCTGGGCGCAAGTGGCTGGCCCCGATATTTGGATCGAATGCCTCTGGCCGTAGCTAAGTTGCTCGCTATGGATGATGACATTTCACGGGAGGCATATCGGCGTTGGGTAGGCGGGCCTGGCTTCTGGGCCGATTTGGACACAGTCAAATCCGAGCCGGAGCCCGAGTCCTTCCTCGCACCGTCATCTTGGGATCCCGGTTGGTCCTTCTCGGAGAGCTTCTCAGCCTGGACGGTGTCACTAGACTGCGAAGTAGGTTCGGCGGGGATCTTGAGGATTTCAGCAAGTTTTCGGTGGTGCTCCTCAAGGAGTTTCAGTGTGCGGAGGGCCTCGAGGCTGGACGTGGACCGCGCAGCATTGGCAAACTCGCCGGCGGCCTGGGTGTGCTCATTGATGGCGACGATGGTATCGGAGGCCTGGCGGGTTGCAACGGCGGCGGCACGCGCGTGATCGTGGGCCTTGGCGAGCGGTGAAGAATCCATGGTTCCGTACGGAGTGATGGAAATGACCGTACGGACTCAAGCGGAAGTGTCGGGGGCCGTGCCAGACGGAGGTTGCGTTGACAGAGACCCGATGACGATGGGTGGTGGCAGAAGCGGGGTGGAGATGGGCGGACAGGGCGCGGGAAGTCTGGCAAGGAGCCTGGGCATTTAATTTCAAAGTGTTCTTTCCAATTATGGTGTTTCTCCTTGCACAATTATGAACATATCCAATTTCGCACGGCTGTGATTATTTTATTTATCTCGACGCGATACGCTGAAGCATACGCCTCGTGCCGCCTCCCCGTTATGTTGCGAGCACGGGAGGTTTGACGCATGCGGTCACGAGACAAAATGCCACCATTCCTCACCCAAATGCAAGACTGGGTGAGTGTGCCAGAACGCCGTGCACCCTCTGCAGTGCTCAGACTCACCAGAGCGCTTGTGGGGTTAGTATGCATCGCGGCTGTTGGCGCGTAGTGATATACATTAATCAATGTGTCAGTTCCATAAAGTGTGGAGATGCCCCAGAGTTCCTTTTGTGAGGAGGAGACATTACAGTGGGATTATGTACATCACACCGAGGACTGACCTTGGTATGGTTAGGGGTGGGAATGTAGGTGAAAGAACCTCTTGTTTCATTGGACCAAGAAACGCGGCACTTTGTAAGCTGTATGATTTGGGTGAACAGGTCACATTAGGATTGCATGCGCCTGTGGACTTAGTTTAAAAATGCTTATTCGTATTTTATCCATTTTACCGATACCGAAGCCCATAAGCCGTGCCGTGTTTCGTACCACCCACTTGACGCCCTGTCAGAGATGAACCTGACAAGTCTGGGGGATGCCTTGAAAATATTGAAGAGCCTTACCTAATCTGGATGCCAGCGCCGTAACTCGTCATTGACTTTTACCCAGTCCAATATATTACCGATGGCCTCCCGCTGTCCTGGTCGCCACAGGCTATCTCGTCTTTTTATAGCAAGCCTCAGCCCTCTCCACAAACACCCCTCTAAGTCGCCCTGGCGATAGCCTTCATTGACCAGCACCCTGGCCTTGATGCTGCCAGCCAAATAGGGGACGTCGGCACCGAAAATAACATAGCCGAGCTAAACCCAGGTCCGCGTGTTCACTTAATGCGACTGGTCTCCGCACCCGCCGCACTGTGCACTGTACGCGCAAAGTCTGGACGACAATCCGGAGGATCCTAAAGGTCAAGGTGGATTGGCGACGACTTCAACAAGGATCGCCCAGTCGGCCCCCCGTGGCGCCCCCACTAGGCCAGGTAACTTAGGGGCTTAGCACATAGGTCTGGAGCTTTGTGGGTTTGCGGCGCCGAGTGGTTTTGAGTGTCGCAAACCATCGAGTCTTATTTCGTCAGCAACTCCCCTTGAAACGAATTGATCCGACCTCCTGCTTTTGTAACATCCTCAGGGCTAGCACGGAGTTTCTGTAGCACAACAAGCGTCTTGTCAATTCCCGTGAGCTCTGCCCATCTCGACTCCTCGATAACATAGTCGGGTCATCCCGTTCAATCACGGGCCATTTGGGTCGCATCAACCTCAACGTCAGCCTGGATCCAAGTTGTGCTTCAAGCTCCGAAGAGCTCACAAGCGTGCCCGGCCCGGACCCGCCGGCTTGCGAAAGTAATACGATAATCATTACGAGTCGCTGTCCCTCACACTTAGCCGCTCTTTCGACCCATCACTAACGCCGGACGCCGCCTCATCCCACGCAACCGTGGCCAGTGCTGCTGTGCCTTTTTGAGGGATCTAAATCCCACCCGCCATCTCCCCCTCCTTCACATTGCCATCCTCTAATTCCTTTGCGACCGACAATGGAAAACACCAGCAGCAACAACAACGGACTGAACAAGCTGCTACCGAAATCCATATCCTCCAAGCGCCTGCGTCAAAAACAAAAACGCGATTCGGAAGGCCCGGGCCAGGACGAAGATGGCCTCCGTGGTCGCTCTCTGGGGAGCCGCGATACTCTCGACAGCGATGGTGCGCATTCTCTCTCGACCAACTTAGCCGACGACGAGGAATCTAAGAGCTTTGCCTCGTACGAATCCGACCGTGACTCGTAAGTCTGCTTTTTTTTTTATACCTCTGCCTCGTCTCGCCTGTTCATCCCCCGCCCCTCCGAGTCACTTTTTCTGTCACTACTGCTGTAGTGGGTTGTTGTTGTTAGGTGGACCTCTCTGGTCTGCGGGTGAGTTCAGCCTCGCATTTCCCCTGGCTGCGACCGACACCCAAGACGGCAGATCCCAGTCAACCACTGTGCTAGCATTCCGCTATCACCCACGTGCCATGCAATGTATACATGTGTTTTCTTGGTCGCGGCTATGCATTCATGCTGCCAGAAGCCGTCTTGCATCCAGGAAGACAATGCTGTTGTCCTCATTCCATTTCGCCGCCATCGCTTAACCACCGTTCCCTGCTTCTCGCCCCTCTAGCAAAGCAACGTCACCTACGTCCCAACCCAACCAGTTCCTTCTGCCCATCCATCCTCAATCCGCTACCTCACCACGCCTTCTGGTGTCGTCCAGACGACGCACCGAGTAGAAACTTAGCCACTGGTCACTGACACTGCTTACAACAGCTCTGCATCTAAATCATCTAGCTTCCCCTCGAAGCGGTCCAAGTCGGTCGAGCCCAAGGACAGAGATCCCAAGGATCGCAAGGTCAGCCGCAGCAAAACCGGGCTGCTACCCCCCCACAATCCGAGCCGTCGATCACCATCACCTGGTGGCAAATTCAAGGGAATATTCAAAGGAAGGAAGAGCTCTAGTACATCGAGTCCAGAGCGACAGATACCCGCCGAAACTCTGCCACCGCCTGTGCCCAGCCTGCCCAGTCAGCAGCAGACCTTCCCAAGTGCGGACGTGGACCCTGTACCAGTCCCGCCCATAATCGAGCCACCTGCAGCTGCCAAAGCTGCTCCCCTTGACAGGCGGTCGAGGGTCCAGCCAAAGGTTTACACAGGAGCGCCTCCTCGAACACCGCCCACCGGCGACAAACCTGCTCCCCTCATCGTCAACACGCCGCCGACACCGACCGAACCCAGGGAGAGATCGATCCAGTCGTCCCCTGAGCGGAGGTCGTCGTTTTGGAATGGTTCAGGCCCCGGGGCCACATCAAATGGAAGTCCTCCCACGCGGACCTTGAGCAACCACCGAAGAAGCCAGTCAGGATCCGGATCTATCGTCCCCAGCAAGCTCTCCAACATCGTCAGTGCTCCTCTCACGCCAACAGCAGAGAGTGGTGAGATCACACCCAACGTTCCGACACAGAATCAACCGCAAGCGGCCGGCTTCTTCTCGTCCGTGTTTTCGGTTGCACAAAACGCTGCAAGCACCCTGTCAAACATACAAAACACGGGCATAGGTCTCGGTGGAAATAGGAGCAAGGCCGCGACACCAAAAGTTCCAGATCCAGCGGCAAGTGAGGAGAAGACAGAGCCTCCCGCACCGACACCACAAACACAGTCACAGACACCCATGGACGATAAAAAAGATCACAGACAATCCGCAGTATCAACCCTCGGCGCTGGCGAGTTGAGTCTCAGCCAACTAGGCCTCGCCGACCCTCCCAGCAACCTCGCAACACCGATGAGTGCCAGATTCCCTGATGCGGCCGACACAAGGGCCCGCTCCGAATCGGCCCCAGTCGACTCGCCCGTGACCCCGCCGGATACTGGCCTAGAAGAGTCAAGCAGCCGGCCCAGGTCCCTGTACGAAGGGGCCAACGGTGACCAAAGCCCTCCTCCGGGCGAGGGCAGTGGAGTGCAGCGAACCTCCAGTCTCCGAAGCGCTCTGAAGCAGCCTCACAGGAAACGTGGCAGCTCTGTGACGACCGGAAACACCATCGGCGCAGCGATTACAGCTGCCAACACCTCTCTAGCCCATCCAAACCTCAGCGCACCCAAGCTCACAGGCTTTGCTATCGCCAGCAAAAAGCGAAACCGAGATTTTCATGAACTGTTTAAGAGTGTTCCTGATGATGACTACCTGATCGAGGACTACAGTTGCGCTTTGCAGAGAGAGATTCTCGCTCACGGTCGTCTCTATGTCTCAGAGGGCCATCTCTGCTTCAGCAGCAACATTTTCGGATGGACGACCACTCTAGTCATGAGCTTCGATGAAATCGTTTCGGTCGAGAAGCGAAGCACCGCCCTAGTGTTCAAGAACGGTCTCATGATCACCACACTTCACGCCAAGCACATTTTTGCCAGCTTCACAAGCAGAGATGCCACATATGATCTAATTGTCAACATCTGGAAGTTGGGCCACCCCACATTGAAGAGCACGCTGAACGGAGTGCGACTGGAAGGAACGGGGGGCGACAAAACGGAAAAGGTTGATGCCGAGCCGTCAGCGCTGGATGACGAACCGGACCGGGATGGATCCGTGTCAGACGACGAAAGCGATGACGACGATGAGGAGTACTACGACGAGGACGTGCACGAGGAAATGCACAACGCTAGCCTCGCCGAAGCCAATGGTGGTGAGGGGGAGACGGAAAAGGCGGCTTCAAGGAAAGCGTCCGGAATAGCCCCTGCGAATGGTAGCCCGCCAGAGGATACTCCGGCCGCGTCAGGCAGCACTGGAGACTTCCCAGGGCCGGCTACACATGCCCCAACCGACTGCGGCGACTCTGCAACTCACTATGACAAGGTGGTCGGAGACGATGTTATCGCTGCGCCTCTTGGCAAGGTGTACAACCTCCTATTCGGCAGCTTATCAGCAAACTGGATGTCACAGTGGCTAACTGGGGATCAAAAATGTTTTGACCTGCAGATGGACGACAAGAAGGGCTTGTCCCTTGAAGACAAGTCACGAAGCTACACCTACACCAAACCTCTCTACGCTCCTATAGGACCAAAGCAGACCAAATGCATCGTCACCGAGACAGTGGAGAACCTGGATTACGAAAAGGCCGTCAACATTATCGTTTCGACTCAGACTCCTGACGTTCCAAGTGGAAACGTCTTCTGCGTAAAAACCAAATACTGCCTGTCATGGGCCGAAAACAACGCCACTCGTGTGCAGGTCAACTGCACCGTCGAGTGGAGTGGCAAGAGTTGGATCAAGGGTGAGTCAAACCGGGAGGCAGCTCCTTGGACCCAAATACTAATGATGAATAGGACCTATCGAAAAAGGCGCCAACGACGGCCAGACGCAATACTGCAAAGACTTGTTTGCTGCTGTCAGGGGAGCCGTGTCTTCCAAGGCTGCAGGCGCTAACCCTCTGCCATCTGCGCTTAAGAAGGGGAAGAAGGGCAAGAAAGCCAAAGCAGCTCAGGTACCTGCAGGAACCATGGAAAACAGTACCCCCAAGCGACCGGACAAGACAAGCTGGGGTCTCCTTGAGCCTGTCCGGGGTCTCCTGGAGCCGCTGGTCGATATCGTTCAACCACTTCTTACGGGCAATGTTATGTATGGTCTTCTCGTGGGTCTGCTCGTTGCAACGTGGTTCGGATTCGGATTCACACCGAGCAGAAGCCCGTCGGGTGTTGGGATGTATCGGCCTGAAAGGATTGCGGCGTACGAGGAGATCTGGCGAAGAGAAGACAGTGAACTGTGGGAGTGGCTTGAGGAGCGAGTTGGTATGGATAGGATGAACTCGGACGACAGAATGAGCGTCCGAAAACGGGCGGTTGAACCGCGAACGGTGGAAGAGCACTTGAGAGAGGTTCGCATGGACGAGAAGGAGGTGGAAGAGGCGATTCGGGTAACTGAGGAGAAGCTGCGAGTGCTCAAGGAAGTCATGGGGAAGAAGACTTCAAGGGCGGCAGACGACAAGACACCCGAGCAAGGGTCATCATAGATTACGAATGTACATTAGCATACACACACACACACACACACACAATACAGCTAGGGGCAGCGAGCGAAGCCCATGTTTCTTTGTCAACGCGTCAAATTGGCTCAATCCGACCCTAGTGCTCGATGCATCTGAGTGAGATGTGGGTAGGATATGTGGCCCAGCTGGCCTCCGGGGAATTGGGAAAGCTGAAGAGGCGTCGAAGGCACATCTCTGATTCGACGGGTGAGGGATGTTGAGGCCATTCATTGCCTCGGCGCTGAAGCCAGGATCCGGGGGAGACCGTCTGACATAGCATGATATGCATTACGAGAGTGGGAGAGGGTGAGAGGATGAGAGCGGGGGTCCTAGGCAATGAGAAGAACTTTGGCGCTCAAGGCGATAAATGGGTGAAGGACTACGAGGCGTCACTCGAAGATACTGGGCGTTCCTGCATGGGGCCCATACGGCGAGGGCGAATGGGCGACAACCGCCAAGGAGTACTGCCGAACTTGAGGCTGGAAGGGCTGACCAGGTGCAAATTGGTTCAATCAACCCGCTCGAGAGGGGGTGCGCCGACAGGGTGAATCACACGGCGGGTGACGCATGGCGTCAATAGAAGAAACGAAAGAGAAGGCCGGGTGGGCGAAATCGATGGCGTTCTGGTGGTGAGTCTACCCTAAAGTTTATCGTGTCTGGGCTGGGCGCACGCCGGCGAATGACGCATTCAGCCCAGGGCGCCGAAGCATGTCACGGCTGGGAGCTGTAGCCCTAAAATGATCGACGGGGGAGATGTGGAAGCTAGACGGCCAATGGGGAAATTGGGGGGGCGTGTGCCGTGACATTGTTGCGGTGTAAGTTGCTGCGTTTTTTTGGTGGCACTGGGGGGATGTGGAAGGCGTCTCAAAGTGGAAATCCCACCTCATGGCGATGTAGCCGGGTGGAGCTACAGATACACACCCATCAGGTAAGCGACTCTCGTCAAATCAAAAGCTGGTCAAGCCATGTATGCGTCTCTGCGGTGACACGATGCAGGTTTCCATCACAGCCCTATAACATGCCAACAGAGTGTAACCTGAGAAAGATGTAAGTAAATAAACACCACGCACTAAGATGACGTTGGTTGTTTTATTTTCTATGTGTGATATTCTTTTTTCTCTTTCTATCAACTTTCCCTCTTGCAATTTGTTCTTTGGCTTCGTTTTTCTTCGCTCCCGCATGGTCTAGCATCGAGGAATGTAGGACGCTAGACTAGCCAAACGTCAACGCTCCAACCGAGACACTATCTAAATACGAAGCTTGAAGGCGCATCGTCCCGCGAGGACCAAAAAAAAAACGCCTTGCCCGGTACACGCTACAGGCGCGGGCTGTGACAGGCGCCCGCGCGCTAACGGGAGAAGATGCCTCCTCGTAGGATGTATTGGGTTAGGTGACGCCATGGGGATGGATACAAAGTAGAAAAAAAAATAGAGAAGCAGGGAGGAAAAAGAAACAAACAAAACAACTGGTGGTATGTCACACACACCGGGACCGGGCGCCAATGGCTGCCTCTCTGATGCCTGGGTTATGGCTTTTTTTGGTCACCATTGCGGGATCCCTGACAGCGTGCCTGGTAGAGCATGATGTCGGCATGCAGGCTGGTGACGGGCTGGGCGTTTTTTGGGGACCAGGCGCAGTTCTTTGTCCGAGCAGTCCGCCTCGTTGCCTAAGCCACACAAGTGAGGGCAGCACTTGGTTCGCTGCTGACGAACAAGGGGGGGGACCTGACATGGGACATGGGACTTGGAAAAATGGAACATGGGGGGGTGGAGGAAGTAGAGAGGAGGAGCAGGAGCCAGGAAGAGGAGCAGGAGGATGAGCAGCAGGAGCAGGAGGATGAGCAGCAGGAGCAGGAAGCGTGAGAACGATGGCGACCACGAGGAGACGGATTGTTGCTGGTAGGTTGTTGAACGTCCACGACCGCTAGCTGGCGACAGGTGGGCCAGCGGAGGCTGGGTTGCGAACCATTTTCACTCGTTCACGATTGCTTTGCTCAGGAAAGAAACTCTTGGGATGCATCCAGCCGAGCTCTGCCTTCAACCAACTCGGTCACCATATCCAGGAATCACCTCATGTCCTTGGAATGTACCGAGGCCGCGCGCACCCGACGGGCTGGGTTTCTGACTGCTTACAGGCTGCACAGCACAGCACAGCACGGCACAGCGCGGCACCACTGCACAGCGCGGCACCACTGCACAGCGCAGCGCCGCGATTCCTCGCCCGGAGCGCTGCACTGACTGCCGCTGGGCACCGCCGTCATCGCCATCATCGTAGTGGGCTGCTGGCTCGTTCCCGTCGCTAGCATAGCTTTTTAGCGCTCTGAAGAAAAGACACACGCCCGCCACACTCCTCCGTTTCTCCCCATCCCCCCCCCATTCCCCATAGCCATAGCCATCCCCATCCCCATCCCCATCGCACCAGGCCGGCCAAGTCCTAGTCCCGCCGCCGAGTCCTACACCCTCTTATTCGCGCCTAGGACCTTGGAGCTTGCTTTCTCCCCCGAGCTGCCTCCCGACGTTTTGCTCGTCCAAACCGAAATAAAACAAAAACATCATGGCAACGGGCGGCGGATCCGGATAGGCTCCTGGTTAAATTGTTTTCTTGTTTTATCCCACGTCCTTCCGTCCTGCCCCTCCTTGTCCAGGTTTCTGCCCCTCTGCTCCGTCGCTGCTCTCCCACCCCCGCTGCCGAGTTCGAGGTCCTGCGCACGCCGGTATCATATCAGCACATAGACCGTCTGTCGCTTGTCCCAATCCCATGGAAACGAAAAAGCGCCTGTCGTTGGACGGGCCCAGCTCCGGCGGAGGCCCTTCAGCCCTACGCCTCCTTACACGCAGCCCTACTCATCGCCTGGGCTTGAGGCGATCTAGTTTCGTGTCGTCGTCCTCGTCCGTGTCGGTAGCTTCGGACGACAGTGAGCCATCATCGTCGTCGCCCTCATGCGTGTAAGCCCTCACTCATCACCACACCCGAGCCATCCTTTCTCTCTCTCTCTCTCTCTGTCCATCTCTCTGTCCATCTCTCTCCCTCTCTCAAAACAATCAATCTTTTCTAGCCCCGACCTGATCCCATCCTCTTCGTAATTTCTTATTTTGTTCCATCCTGCTCATCCGCCCTGTGCCCTGCCAATCCCTCCCAAGCTTCGCCGCTGACTGGCCCGCCCCCAGCACCCGTAACACAGCCCAGGATGAATGCGCCCTCAACCGCTTCATTGTTTGGGCTGCCGTCAAACGCAATGCCTGCGACAAGATGACTCCCGAGGAGAGGAGAAGGTGTCCCCTCTTGCGTTGCCGGAAGCACTTCCCTAACCATGAGCTCATGCTCCAGCACCTCTACACATGCGACCAGCTGGCCGTCGGCGAGTACTGGTGTTACTCGTGCGGAAAGGTAGAGAGCTTTAGCGACGCAAAGTGCAAGAAGTGCCTAGGACACCCCTCCAGGAGGAAGAAGATCATGTCCATGGCCAAGAGCTTCTTCAGCTCGCTTGGCCACAAGAACAAGAACTTGTCCTTGTCCGACCTGGGCCTCGACAACGACGACGCCCCCCCAAGCTACGATGATTCCCTCCTGACAGATCCCCTACATCCGCAACTGGGAGAGCTCTTTTCCACCGAGATACACGAAATCGACTCATCTGAGGTGCAGCTGTCTACCATCTTGGAGGACCTTGACGAGGCAGAGCCCGACCCCCTCCCGGCCCCGGCCCCGGCTCGCGCCACGGCACCGTTGCCAATCGAGCCTCTCCCCGTGGAGCTTGAGTCAGCCCCGATCCTGAATGACCATTTCCTCGCCTTGCCCTCGCTGCCTGACACCGTGGCCCCCACGAACCTCATCAATCAGGGTGGCAACCCAGGCCAGGAGCGGCCCGTCCTCCAACTCCACACCGACTTCGACCAGTACCGGGCCCAGGCCAGGAAGCGAAGCGAGTTCCTGGTCCATAGCGTGTCGGTCCGGTCGACTGCCAGCACAAACAGTACCAACAGTACCAACAGCACCAACTATAGCATCTCGCCCATGACCTCCACCTGGTCTGGTGCCTGGGGCAGGCCCAAGGCTGCGGGGTTCGAGTCAACCTTGACATCTCCTGCTGATGACCTCGTTACAGAGGGCGGCCTCTTCCGAACAGACTCTTTCCTCGTCCCGGAAAAGCCCTCCAAGCATCGAGGCTACGACTGTGAGAATGGTTCATCAGCTCCCTTCTTCCCCGAACAGCAAGACATCCCTATGATGGACAGCATTCCCTCGTCGGATCCTCTTCACAACAGCCTAGGCCTTGACCAGCCCGTCTTTTCTCTGCCAGCCTCTGACCTATCTCTTGAATCCAACCTTGCCCTGACTGACGACTCGACCATGCCGCTTCCCATTCCCGAGGTTCCTTCTGTCGAGCCTGCGGCGTACTTGCACCAGCCCCGGACTCTGGTTGATACCGCCTGGGGCGCTCTGGACCTGCATGTTGTAGACTCGAGGGAGAAGCTGCGGCGGGTGACGGAGAACCACCTCGCTGACCAGCTGCGGAGCATGTCAACGCACTCAATGGCAGTAAATGGCCTAGAAGTTCTCGCCGAGATTCTGGAAGGCCACCAACCCACATCACCTGTCAAGCTTCTCTGTTTCGTTCACCTCATCTACTCCTTCTCCCTGATCATTCACCAGCAAGATGCGCACGTGCGGTCAGCGGATCTGTTCGATCAGGCAATATCGTACAATAACTGTCTCTCCGGCCCGGAACGCTCACTTTACATCCAAATAGTCAATGCTCTCTGGAAACCTGCCTCAATGACCAGCGAGGAAGTGCGGAGCCTTATTCGTGCCAAAGCCTCAACTTCTGTATCGCGTCTGCCTAGCCTGAAGGGCAAGGAGCCCGCTTCTACCTCCGCATATCAACCAAACAAGGACTCGATGGTATTTGTCGCACAATTTTTCCTAGATCGTAAGTCAGACTTTTTGTTGTTATTGTCGTTGTTGTTGTCGTTGCTGGTGTTAGGTACTGGGGAACAAAGCCATATTGACAAAGTGCCCATAACAGAACTCGAGTACTCGACCCTCTTCACTGGAGACGATCCTCTGACCCAAACCTCGGCATTGTATATGCAGCATCTCGGAGATGTCACCATGGATATCACTGCCGGTTCACCATACGCGATCGCTGTCAATTTTATGTTAAAGTGCGGGTTCCACCAGTATTCTATCGAGTACCCTAGTTTCCTCGCTAGTGTGAATGATATTTTGCAACGAGCAAACTATGGTACAACGACAAGACGGCTGGAACTGGACATCATGAACGCTGGAAAAGTGAGCTTCCCTGTTGTGGGAAAAGCCAAGAAGTAACACTAACCTCGCCAATAGATGTGTTTACCTTCCGACATTTACTTTAATAGTTTCGTCTCGTTCGCGAGGGCGCAGGTGGATTCGCTGTACGCACAAAACGTCCCAAATATGATTCCACGGGCGGTATATCATTACCATGGCGTCAAGTTGATTGTGTCTCTTGTCAATGCATCCCAGCTGCCGCAGGATCAGACCGCAGGTGCACCGGATGGTGTGTTGTCCACACCGGCCTTGGACACGCTCGACGAGGTCATTGATGCCATGACTCCTGATGAACTCACCAATTTGGACTTTGGTAGTGGAGGGTTCGATGCTGCACCCCCGTTTGACTTCTCTGATGCCACAAATACGGCACCTGGCCACATGGGCAATCCTCAGCTGCTGCCGACCCCCGAGGATTCGGCAATGGGTGGTCCGTCCACGGCGGCAACCTCGCCTCCTTCGCCGGCGCCGGCTTCGTCCTCATCTTCCAACAAGGTTGAGTCGAACAGCTGTTGCGAGATTTGCGGTTACCGACCAAAGGGTGATCCCCGCTGGTTTGGTGGAAGCATGGCCAAGCACAAGAAGCTACAGCACGCTACAACCCCGCCCAAGATCTACAGGTGCCCGTTCCCCGGATGCACGAGCCAGTACAAGAACCGACCAGACAATCTGCGCCAGCACCAGATTGAGAAGGGTCACTTCTTGGAAGGTCAGGAGGGAGGTCGTCGTCCGAGCAAACGGAAGAAGGTGGAGTGACTCGCCCGGACCACTGCATGTATTCCTTTTGGTTTGACTCGAGAGTCAACCATCATGCGACCAAAGGGTGACCACTCTGTTGTTTTGGTCGGAATTTGTCAACCAAATTTTCTTTTGTTTTCGAGAGGGCATGAGCTCATGACCTCCTGAAAGGTCTCAGGAGATCGATTTGCTTTTTTTTCTTTTCCTTCATTTCTATTCAACTTGCACAAAACAGGTGTTTCGGGAGTTGGGTTGGGACAGACCTGGAATGGTCTTGTTGAAATTTTTTTTCCCTTTTTTCTTTTCCTTTTTATTTGTTTTGCTTGGAAAGATACCACAAGGGATTAATGGGATATTTGGATATTTGGATGGGCGGATGAATCAACGATTGCACGTGAGAAAGAAGCCATGTGGGATGGAATGAGAGATGTCATACTATGGCTTGGAACGGAGCCAACTCTACCCGCAGGACTGGTATTTGGATCCTCATGGGGGATTGGCAGTCGGCAGGGGATAACCAAAAGGGGATAGGGGGCAAAGAGGGCAAGGAGGGCATTTGAGACAAATAAGAGGGAATGTTGGATAAAACAGGATAGCACGAAGTTCCATGCATGCAGCATACATGATTGAATGAAAGCGGCAATCTGTTTCTCAGCGTCGGCACCACATGACGAGGGCTGCCTGAATCACTATTAATAACCATGGCCAAGCGGTTGAGTTTGATGGGAGAAGATGGGGCTGGTAGGGTTTCGCCTGGGGAAGCAGGTGTCTGTGAAACAATCCAATATGGGCTTTTGATGCAGTGGTCGGGTAAAAACGCCCATGCTTTTTGGGGGGCCCAGGACGATGACGCATATTTGGGGGGCTCGGTACGAAAATGACGAAGCCTGTCGGTTGGCACAAGCCCGAATGTTCCGTTTCCAGCAGCGATCGTGGGCTTGGTGCCAACCGCGCGTATTACATCGGGGCTAACGGCGAGAAAAAAAAGAAAAAGACAAAAATGAAGGATAAACAAGAAAAAAAAAAGAGGAGAACCACATTGATACCCAACGAACTGCCTTGCCCCATCCACGGTTAGTCACCGAGCCGATTGAGATGTCTGGGTCAAGTATCCGCTTCGTCTGGCAAAAACGTTCGTTCACTACGGAGCACACTGGACGGAGGTAGCCTAAGCCAAACATGCGGGCTGTGTGTACCCATTTTGGCCCGCAGCGGAGGAGCCGGGTTCAGGTCTGCCACGGCTCTAGTGCAGCGGCCTGCCCGTTCACGAATCCGTCCGCACCTTTGCACAGGGCGTGTTCAAGGCACGTACTCCGTACTACCTTGAGGGCGGGCGAGGGAGGGAGGGGGAGGGAGACGTGTCACGTGGCCACAGAGGAAGGGATGTGATGCGATGAAGGAAAAGCAAGGCCATAGGGGAAAAGAAGCAATCAAATCTAGGCAATGAAGGAACAGAGGGAAAGAATAAAAAAAATAATAGAGACAGCTTGTATGCCAGATGTATCGAATCCTTTTGATTCATCTGTTCCTTGGGGGGGGGGGAGCGAGATCTGAATAATGGCTCCCCTTCCCTCCCCCTTTAGAACGCCCGCGCCTTCGCAGGCTGGTTTGCTTTTTTTGTGGTTGGTTTGACAAATCAGGGCGCCTAAATTCGGGAGGCCCTGGTCCATAAACCCACCTTAGGACACACACCACAGCCAGCCCTCCCTTGCTGCCACCACCCTTCTTCTCACTTGGCTCGTTTCCGCTTTGCTGCCCCCCCCCCGACGAGAATTTCTTCGTTGCTCACACCTCCACACCTCTCAAGCCGGCCATTATCGACACCCCCAAAGATCCTGGGTCCAGGGTTGCTTGCTGCTTGCTCCCACACTGCACTGCATCGTCCCTCGACTGTTTTTTGTCGGCGTCAACGTCGACTGTCGGTACTAATTCTCGTCGCTGCCGTCGCCGCACTCTCTCACGGTCCTCGTTTGTGCCCGACGCGTTGTCCTCGGCCTCACCCGGCTGTGGGGAGTCACGAAGACCGACCTTTTCGCCCTCAAAGCCCATCGAGCCACGGCCTCGCCCAGGTCGGCATCATTCGCGTTACGTCCTGTTCCTGCCGCCGCCGCCGTTTTGACGACGACTTCAATACGGCTTCCCAGACCCGCGACACGCCCCGTTTTCCGCGACCCGGCTCAACCGCCGGGGGTGCTGACGAGACACCATGTCGAGTCTACGACCTGGATCCAACCCTCACGCTGGCCTCAACTTCCCTCAGACTGGCATCCGACGCAACTACCCTCCGACGCACTCCAACCAGCCGAACAAGCAGTCGCCGGCGCCTCACTCCGCCTCACCGTACCAGACCCAGTACCAGCCTCAGCAGCCGCCCACTGGCGCCTATCCGCAGCATCTCTTCGCGAACCCGACGCCAGTTAACGGCAACATTCACAATGGCACTTCCCGCGCCTCCAACTCTCACATGCCCAGTGCGGTCCCGAGCCCGCTGGACGTGTCAAATACGCGCGCAGTCCCTCCGCCGCGTTCCCAGATGATGTTCCCGGCTCTTGGTCAAGTTGTGCCCAACCAGCTGCACCACCATCAACAGCAGATGCACCACTCGCACCTGAGCCATCCGTCACATCCTCTCAACCAATCCCGCCAAACGCACCCTCACCACGCTCAGCAATCTCCCCAGCAGCGCCCTCAGTCTCAACAGGCTCAACCTACGCCTAAACTGCAGCAAGTCCAGGTTCAGTCTAAACCTCAGGCACCGTCACCCCCTCAACCTCAGCAACAGCAGTCTTCACAGGTGCCACAATCCCACCAACAGCAGCACCAACAATTGCAGCAACAACTTCAGCAGCAGCAGCAGCAGCAGCAACAGCAGCTTCAGCAACAACAGCAACTGCAGCAGCAGCAACAACTGCAACAGCAGCAACAACAACAACAATTGCAGCAGCAGCAGCAGCAGCAGCAGCAGGCCCAACAGCAGCAGCAGCAGCAACAACAACAACAGCAACAACAACAACAGCAGCAGCAGCAAGCCCAGCAGCAACAGCAGCAGCAGCAGCAACATCAACACCAACATCAACAACATCAGCACCATCAACAGCCGCAACAGCATCACCAGCAGCAACACCACCAGCAGCAACATCAGCAGCAGGCCCAGCAAGCCCAACAGGCACAGCAGGCTCAGCAGCACCAGCAGCAAGAGCAACAGCAGCTTCAGCAGCAACAGCAGCAACAGGAGCAGCAGAGGCAACAGGCCCAACAGCAGCAAGTTCAGCAGCAGGCACAGCAGGCCCAGCCACAAGCTCGAAGTCAGAAGCAGCAAAAACAGCAAGCACAGCAGCAACAAGCCCAGCAGCAGCAAGTGCAGCAACAACAGCAACAACAGCCGCAGCTGCCCCAAGAGCCAGTCTCGCAGCAACAAACGCCTCAGCCGCAGAAGCAGGAGTCGCATGCGGGTGATGGCATGGACATTGATGGTCAAAATGGAGAGAGCGACGCAAGCGGTATCGATAGCAAACTTCTCGGCGACGCTTCGTATATCCCACAGCAGCCAATGGGTGAGATGATGTCACCCCCGCCTGAAGGTGGAAGTTATCCCACATTGGAGGCAGTTCAGAAGGCTGTGCTCCGATACTGCACTTCCGTCGGCTATGCTATTGTCATTGGTCGCTCCAAGAAGACAGTTCCTGGACTGAAAAAGGTGCTGTTTGTTTGCGACAGAGCTGGCAAGCCGCCGAGCCGAGTTAGCCCTGAGTGTCGCAAGCGCAAGACCTCGTCTCGAAAGTGCGACTGCCCGTTTGGTTTCTTCGCCATCGAGCAAAGAACCCAGTGGACCATTCGATACCGACCGGATCCGGCCCACTTGCAGCACAACCATGGACCCAGCGAGAGCCCATCCCACCATCCTGCTGCGAGGAAGCTTGACAGCAAGATGGTAGCGGCTGTAAAGCAGCTAAAGGAGAATGGTGAATATAGCCCCAAAGAAGAGGAATCAACCGGCGACGCTAACGCTCTCTCGGTAGGTGCTGGTGTTTCTGAAACTCTGCAGATACTGCAGACTGAAAACCCTGACTGCCATCTGCTCCCGAGAGATATATACAACGCTCGGGCTGCTATCAATCGCAATCCGCAAAAGGTTGCGACAGGGTTGGCCGAAAACCGACCAGCAATATACAGCAAACCTCATCAATCTGCTGAAGACCGCATACGTGCGGATCTGCGACGGGAGCTTGCAAAAGCCAGAGAAGACCTCAAAAAGATTGAGGATGAGAAGCAAAAAGAAATCGACGCGCTGAAAGCTAAGCTGGAAGAGAAGGAAGGCATTATTCAAAAATTCGAGGAGTTCATTGACATCTGCAACGAGAGAGTCATGTTTCAAAGGCAGAGACTAGCAGCAAACGCTGGGGCCGGCGGCAGCCAGGCTTAGTGTCTTGATCTGGCGTACCGGTCGGTCTTGTTTGTCTGCATGGCAAGGGATGTGTGTGGCGAGGTCGATTTGGCAATCGGGTTAAGGGCGTTGGTCTTGTTATGGGTTACTGTGATCCTCATGTCTTTGGTGGTGAAAGATGGATTTGGGACATCTTCTTTTCAAGCCTACTTCGGGAAACTGGCACGTTAACAACTGGGAGGCATGTTTATGTATGGAATTCGGGCTATTACGACTTGCTTTTTAGGGCACGCAGATGGCGATTTTGGCGGGACGCGGACGCTGGGAAATACAGGACGACAATGTATATGTTTGTCTGCTCAATCCTAAAGTCATAAAAGAATCTCATCGTACCTTTAGCTTAGACCTGTTCCATTCGGCAGTGGCGCATATGAATGTCGTGACTCGGCAAGGGCAAAGTGGAATTGGGTTAACTTTGCTCTGGGTTGCGGAGCCGTAGGTACCCACGATAGGCTAATTGCATTAGTGAAGAGATTAAATAGAATCGAGCAATGATTGGCACCAATGGCGGTTGGTATGTATCGATGGCACAAGAGAAAAAAAAAAAAGGTCGCAGACGGATGCAGTGCAGTGTGGAAGCAAGTAGCAAATAACCTTGGGCCCAGGATGCTTGGGGGTGTCGATAATAGCCATGTGCTTGAGAGGTGTGGAGATATGAGCAACGAGGTTTGATCTTATGGATCTGGTTATTAAGCCGTGGTTGAGGCTCTGAGCAAGGAACGTGACACGATAATGAGTCGGTTCGGGACTAATTTACGTGTGTACTAGTTAAAGAGAGTAGTGTCCGTCCGTGTCAGGGCGTTTGGCTTGGAAAGACTAACTGAGTAACAGCTATGATGGTTGAGGTCGGAGCGGAAGAACAGGCCGCCCTCCAGCGGGGGGGTTTGCGGGATAATGCCAGTGTCCTGCTGTCGACTCCCGCTGGAGCAGGCGGTTTGTAGAGTACTATGTATGATTATTTGACAGGCTTGATTGTGGGCAGGGCACCTCTTGCACGCTATCCGGCGGGGCAATGTTGAAATGACGGGTCTATTTTTGGGAGAGGGAAGGGTAAAATTTGGCTTTTCCCGGCGGGAGTTGGTGAAGAAAGCCCTCCCGGAGTGCCGGAGGAGTGGGAGTCATCTGGAACATGCCATGGTAATATTCGTCCAATATTGCACCCCAATGTAACTGGAAATGAACCCTTGAGACCCCTGCATCCAAACCGCCAGCATGGCAAGGCCCGCTCTGGGGGCAACCCCCTGTTACCGTCCAAGGGCCAATCAGGATCGGGCACCGCTCGACACTCAGATTGGCCGCAGACGGGTCAGTGGCGGACTGGCTGAGGGCGCCTTTCCCCAGAGGGACTACCTTCAGCGGGTTTCAGTGCTGTCAATGGACGGCTGCACAGTGGGCTGCTTCTCTGTGGCCCTTCTGTGGAACCACACCTGTCCAGCTGTTCCAAACCTGCAGCCTGTGGGCTACGCTTCTACGCCGACGCCTCCTGGCACATGCTGTCGCGACAGGGGGGTCCCGCTTTTGGGGTTTGGTCTGGGAGGTCGCGTATCCGTAGTAAACTGGTCCAAGAAGATATCCAAAGTCAACACTCCTTTGCTGGATAATCCTCATCTTTTGTCAACTCCCACGCCGCGTGTTCCCCTCCCCGAACGATACCATCCCCCACGACTTTATTAATCGAATTCTCTCACGCTCCTTAACTCGCGCCGAGCTTCCGTTTGCTTCGTCCACAGCTTCGCCATCCGCGAGCAGCTCACCGTTTCGAGCTGTCGATCTGATTCTGCTCCTGTCCACACCCGTTTTCTTTTTGCGTTCCACCTCGAGCCGACGGACCTGGAGATGACTGGCTGCTATTGAGCTCTTCCTCATCTCTCTCTCCTCCTCCGCTGCATCTACCGCACGCCATGGAGGTCACCTCTGCCTCCCAGGGCTCTGCGGCCAACGGTGTTGCTACCGCGCCCACATTCCCGACCATCGAGCCTGAACGCCTGGTCGACCATTTGGCTGCCGTCTGCGAGATCGCGCTCGGTGCCTCGCGACCGGACCTTGAGCAAGCAGGAAGTCTCCTGCACGAGGCCCGTTATGATGATACCATTTCGCGTTGTACCCGGTTTGCGAGCGATTCCCAAAATGTCTTGTACATTCAGAAGGATATCGCAAACTTGACAGAAGTGGGAGCTGATGCTACAGGTGCGCCCCCTCTGGCGGCTCGCGCGTGTCCCGAATCTCTTGCTAATGCTGCATACACAGTTCCGACTACCTACAACTACACGCTGTCCACCGAAATCTCCTCTTCACCGACGACCGTCGCCTCGCTTGTGCTTCTGAAGCCCCCGCAACCCATCGACCCGACTCGATCCCTTACTTCTCAAATATTCATTACTAATTTGCCTGGTCCTGCCTCGCTCGCCGCCGTGGGTGAGCAAGGCACGGCTCTTTCTCCTTTCGAAGTCCTTCACTCTCATGTCCACCATGCCTTGGTGCCGTATTTTGACGCCAACACCAAGAGCCAGCAACTGGCCAACGGATCGAGGGGTCGATCCGATGTGGATGCGAAGACGGGTATCCCCGTCACCAAGAAACGCCTGAACGACCTGGAGCTCAGCTTGCTCCATCTGCAGCAGAACGTCGATATCCCTGAAATCTCCCTGACCTTCCACACGATTGTCCAGAGCGTACTCGACGATGCCGAAGCGGACCACTCCCGAGCTTCTATCGAAGCGATCCCTGCCAACCTGCTCCAAGACAGCACCTTTCTCAACAGACTGCAGGCAAATGTGAATACTTGGATCAAGTCTATCCAGGGCATCACAAAGTTGACGAAAGACCCCTCCTCGAGTGCGAACCAGGAGTTTAGCACCGCCAGCCAGGAGGTCAATTTCTGGTTGTCGATGGAGTCAGCCCTGGAGGGAATTGAGGGTCAGCTCAGAAGTGAAGGTGTTCTCTTGACGCTAGAGATTCTCAAGCATGCCAAGCGATTCCAAGCCACCGTCAGTTTCACTGCTGACACTGGATTAAAGGAGGCCATGGATAAGGTGCAAAAGTACAACCAGCTGATGCGGGATTTCCCCCTAGACGAGCTGTTGTCTGCTACGTCGCTTTCCAAAGCTCAGGAAGCTATTGCTCAGATTTTCGGTCATCTGAACAAGAAGCTGAGGATTTGTCCTTATCCTATCCGCAGAGCTCTGCCTCTTGTAGAAGCCATCTCGGCTGATCTTGATGATGTCCTTCATCGTCTCCTCCCAGGCACTGAGTTGGTCAATCTCGACTACCAGCAATTCCAAGGTATTATGGGTACCTGCGATGACATTTTCCGGACTTGGGAGGAGAATGTGAAGGAGTTTACCAACGTAGCCCGTGAAGTGACCCGTCGCCGAAACGAAAAGTTTATCCCCATCAAGATCAACAAGAAGCATTCGGAACTTGAGTCGCGAATCAAGTATGTTAGCACTTTCCGTGACAACCACGAGCAGCTCCAGCGAACCATTGTCAATGTGCTTGGCCCCCAGGCCACCATGCCCGGCGTCACTGAGACCACTGGAACTAATGGCGTTGTGATGGAGGAGATGGGGGATGTCGATGCTGTTGAAGAGGTCAAGCAGGCTTGGGAGGCTCTTCAGAATGTCGACCTTTTGGATGTTACCGACCAGGGTAAGGAGCGATGGGTTCGAGCCGAGAATCTGTACAACGAGCGCACGACTAGAGTCGAAAACTCCATTATTGCGAGACTTCGAGATCGCCTCGCTACAGCCAAGACCGCTAACGAAATGTTTCGAGTCTTCTCCAAGTTCAACGCTCTCTTTGTGCGCCCCAAGATTCGCGGCGCCATTCAGGAGTACCAGAACCAGTTGATGGACCATGTTAAGCAGGCCATCAACGGACTGCATGAGCGATTCAAGCAGCAGTACGGCCACTCGGAGACCCATGCTATGGCTCAACTGCGCGATCTCCCCCCAGTCTCGGGCGCTATCATCTGGGCGCGCCAGATCGAGTTTCAGCTTGCGGGCTATATGAGAAAGGTGGAAGCTGTCCTTGGCCCAGACTGGACCCTGCACGCCGAGGGTCACAAGCTTCAGGAAGAAAGCGAGCTCTTCAAGCAGAAGTTGGATACCGCTAGAATTTACGAGGCTTGGCTGGCTGACGTTAGTCGACGCAAAATCTCCATTTCTGGTCAACTGTTTGAAATTGCCCGTATCCGATCTGCTGGTGGTATTCTTGAGCTGGCTGTCAACTTTGATCCTCAGATCATTACCCTCTTCAAAGAAACGCGCAACTTGACCTGGCAGTCGTATTCCGTACCCCACGCCGTCACAACCGTATCCAAAGATGCCAAGCGAGTGTATCCTTATGCCGTTAGTCTGATGGAGAGCGTGCGAACTCTGTCGCAGACTCTCCGACAGATATCCACCATGGGAGAGGAATCAATCTTGTTGAATGGATATCGAAATGATGTCTACAAGTTGATCGGTGAAGGTGTTCCGTTGCGATGGGAGTCTTTCATCAACTCCCATGAACTCTTCTACTCTGATTCGAGACAGACCCGTTCCCTGCTCCCTAGCGGAACTGACTTTGGACTGGGCAAGAACACTGAGAGCAAGCATGGCATGTTCATCCGAAGCTTCGCTACCGCTGTCTCTTTTCTGCAGACCAAGGCTGTGTCGCTGAGCTATACTCATACCACGATTGAGCAGGCTCTTAAGGAGTTGAGTGCATGCGACTATGAGGAGACCGCTTTCCAATCTCGCCTGGATACCATTCAGGCCTCTGTTGATCATCTGAACCTGGAGCAATATGTGAACCTCGACTTCTGGGTCCGGGGATTGAACGCTGAGATTCAGTCGATCCTTCTTGAGCGGCTGCAGAGTGCAGTATTGGCTTGGATTTCTGCGTTTGAGGATGACACTATCGATGACGAGCGACGTAAGAAGACGACGAACCCCGAGGAAGGGAAGCCTGAAGGTCCTACTATGAAGCGACTAGTTCTCGAACTTGCCATGCGCAACCAGGTTATTTACCTTGACCCCCCAATGGAATATGCTCGGGCTAGCTGGTTCCTCCACCTTCATGAGTGGCTTGGTATTGTCTGTAACCTTCGAAAGATCAAGGCCACTCGATACCAGATGAGCCTTACTTCCACCGCCAACGACGAGCCTCGCTTCACTGATCTCCCCTCAGAGTGTGCCGATTTGCTTCGTCGCGTCTACGTGTCCGTCGAGAAGAAGCTTCAGGAAATTGGTGCCTACGTAGATAAATGGCTCCAATTCCAGTCTCTCTGGGATCTCCAATCCGAGCAGGTCTACGACGCTCTTGGCGAGCAGCTTCCTCGATGGTTGCAGTTGCTTCAGGAGATCCGTAAAACACGATCTACTTTCGACACACAGGAGGTCAGCCGGTCATTTGGTCATCTTACTATTGATTATGATCAGGTTCAGACCAAGGTGAACGCCAAGTACGACCAGTGGCAGCACGAGATTCTCATGAAATTCGCTAGTCGACTTGGAACGCGCATGCGGGAAGTCAACGCAGAGATTGAAAAGGCCCGAAAGCACCTGGAAGGCCAGAGCTCAGATGCTTCTTCCACTGCCCAGGCTGTCCAGTTTATTACTGTAGTCCAGAGCTGCAAGCGCAACGTCAAGACTTGGGCACCTGAGATTGACATGTTCCGTCAGGGACAGTCGACTCTGGTTCGCCAACGCTATCAGTTCCCTAATGATTGGCTGCATATTGAACAAATCGATAGCCAGTGGGAAGCTCTCAAGGAGATTTTGGAGAAGAAATCTCGAATCGTTGAGGATCAGACTGATGCTCTCCGTGCCAAGATTATTGCCGAGGATAAGCTTGTCAACGAACGTATTGCCGAGATTGCCGCCCAGTGGAATGAAGAGAAGCCTGTCTCCGGTACAATCAAGCCTGATGTGGCTTCTAAGACTCTGAGTTCCTTCGAGGAGCGTATCTCTAAACTCCAAGATGACTCCCTGATGGTTGCCAAGGCGAAGGAGGCTCTTGATATCCCAGTGTCCAATGATAATTCGCTTGAGGCAACTCTAGAGGAAATCCGAGACTTCCAATCCGTTTGGTCCAACCTGTCCACCATCTGGGCCAGCTTGAATGAAACTCGAGACATGCTGTGGACGGCTGTCCAACCTCGCAAGATCCGGTCCAAGGTGGATGACCTCATCAAATCTACCAAGGAGATGCCCAGCAGAATGAGACAATATGCTGCGTTTGAGCACGTTCAGGGAATTCTTCGAGGTCTTCTCAAGATCAACCCCATTCTCTCTGACCTCAAATCAGATGCGATTCGCGAACGACACTGGGTCAAGATTTACAAACAAATCAAACCACAGAAGCGGTTCTCGCCAAGTGCTATGACTCTCGGCGATGTTTGGGACCTTGACCTGGTGAGGACCGAAGTTGTTGTCAAGGACATTATCGCCCAAGCTCAGGGTGAAATGGCCTTGGAGGAGTTTCTTAAGCAAGTGCGTGAGATCTGGCAAAACTATGCCCTGGAAATGGTTGGCTACCAGAACAAGTGTCGACTTATTCGTGGTTGGGATGACCTCTTTGCCAAGTGCAGTGAGAACTTGAACTCTTTGCAGGCCATGAAGCACTCTCCCTATTACAAGGAGTTTGAAGAAGAAGCGGTTGCTTGGGAGGACAAGCTTAACCGCGTTCACGTCCTCTTCGACGTGTGGATTGATGTGCAGCGCCAATGGGTTTATCTTGAAGGTGTCTTCACTGGAAATGCAGACATCAAGCATCTCCTTCCTATCGAGTCTGGCCGTTTCCAGAATATCAACAGTGAATTCTTGGCCGTCATGAAGAAGGCAAACAAGACCCCTTACGTTCTCGATGTTCTCAACATCCCCAATGTTCAGAAATCTCTGGAGCGTTTGGCTGAAATGCTCAACAAGATCCAGAAAGCTCTTGGTGAGTATCTGGAGAAGGAACGTGTCTCATTCCCTCGATTTTACTTTGTGGGTGACGAAGACTTGTTGGAAATGATCGGTAACAGCAACGACACTTTGCGTATTGCCAAGCACTTCAAGAAGATGTTTGCAGGTTTGTCAGGGCTGGTAATGGACGATGAAACCGTTATTTCGGGTTTCACGTCCAAGGAGGACGAAGTTGTCCGCCTGAAGAAGGAAATTTCATTGGCGAAGACCCCAAGAATCAACGACTGGTTGGCGCTTTTGGAAGGAGGTATGAAGTCGACTCTGGCCGAGCTTCTGGCTGAAGCCATTGACAGTTACACTCCCATCTTTGAATCTGAGAACATTGATCGTGATGCTCTCAACGAGTTTATGGAGGTGTTCCCCAGTCAGATCGTTGTCCTCGCGACGCAAGTTGCCTGGACCACAGCCGTCGAGAACTCATTGGCGGCTGGTGGTCAGACGCTGAAGACTTTGTTCGAACGCGAAGTCCAGGTCCTCCGTGTTCTTGCTGACACTGTGCTGGGAGACCTCCAAGTCATTCAGCGCAAGAAGTGCGAACAGCTCATCACCGAATGTGTTCATCAACGTGATACAATTGAGAAGCTTCTCAACGCCAATGCTACTACTACCAGCCACTATCTCTGGCAACTGCAGATGCGTTACGTGTACACGCCAGAAGGAGACTTTTTGCAACGCCTCCACGTCAAGATGGCCAATGCCAAGCTCAACTACGGTTTCGAGTACTTGGGTGTTCCCGACCGACTTGTTCGTACTCCCCTTACGGACAGGTGTTTCCTCACTCTCACCCAAGCCTTGTGCCAACGTCTTGGTGGTTCACCCTATGGTCCTGCAGGTACAGGTAAAACAGAATCCGTCAAGGCTCTTGGTGTACAGCTGGGTAGATTTACACTCGTCTTCTGTTGTGATGACACATTCGATTTCCAGGCCATGGGTCGTATCTTCCTTGGTATCTGCCAGGTTGGTGCTTGGGGTTGTTTCGATGAGTTTAACCGTCTGGAGGAACGTATCTTGTCCGCTGTCTCTCAGCAGATCCAGAATATCCAACTTGGTCTCAAGCAAGGCGCAGAGGATGACCAGGCTCAGATCGAGCTGGTCGGCCGCCAGCTCCATGTCAACGAGAACACTGGTATCTTCATCACCATGAACCCTGGTTATGCTGGTCGCTCTAACCTCCCCGACAATTTGAAGAAGCTCTTTCGTAGTGTTGCCATGTCTAAGCCTGACAAGGAACTTATTGCCGAGGTCATGCTCTACTCTCAGGGTTTCAACCAGGCAAAGCAGCTCTCGAAACAAACCGTCCCCTTCTTCGACCAGTGTTCCGGCAAGCTTTCCAAGCAAGCTCACTACGATTTCGGTCTGCGTGCCTTGAAGAGTGTTCTTGTCAGCTCTGGTGGCCTCAAGCGTACTCGTTTGAGCGAGGGCAATCTCGGCGCTGAGGAAGTCGTTGAGCCTGAGATTCTTGTGCAGAGTATTCGCGAGACTATTGCACCTAAGCTCATCAAGTCCGATGTTGATATCATGACTACTATTGAGAACGCCTGCTTCCCTGGCGTGCACTATGTTCCCGCTAATCTTGATGCTCTTGAGGAAGCTATTCGAGCCATCGCCGCTGAGAGGCACTTGGTTGTTAACGAGCTCTGGATGACCAAGGTGCTCCAGCTGTACCAGATCCAGAAAATCCACCACGGTGTCATGATGGTTGGTAATTCTGGTTCTGGAAAGTCTGCTGCCTGGAGACTTTTGATCGAGGCTTTGCAACGTGTTGAGAATGTCGAGGGCGTTTCTCATGTCATTGACTCCAAGGTCATGTCCAAGGAGGCCCTGTATGGTAACCTCGACTCAACCACACGTGAGTGGACTGACGGTCTCTTCACGAGCATCCTACGAAAGATTGTTGATAACCTTCGTGGTGAGGATGCCAAGCGCCATTGGATTGTCTTCGACGGTGACGTCGATCCTGAGTGGGTTGAAAACTTGAACAGTGTGCTTGACGACAATAAGCTACTCACCTTGCCCAACGGTGAGCGTCTCAACTTGCCGCCCAACGTTCGAATCATGTTCGAAGTCGAGACCCTCAAGTATGCTACTCTCGCCACTGTCTCCCGTTGTGGTATGGTTTGGTTTAGCGAGGATACCGTCTCACCTCACATGCTGGTTGACAACTACCTCATGACCCTCCGTAGTGTTCCGTTTGAAGACTTGGACGAGGACAGTGTTTCCAGCGGACACACCCCCGCCAAGGCGCTCGCCGTCCAAGCCGAATTCGCTGACCACCTGAAGGTCTACCTGACTGAGGAGGATTTCATTCTCCAAGCGCTTGAGAAGGCACGAACATATAACCACATTATGGACTTTACTGTCGCTCGTGTGCTCAACACACTGTTTTCATTGCTCAACAAAGCTGCCAGGGATGTGATCGAGTATAATTCCCAACACTCAGACTTTCCTCTTGAGAGTGAACAGATCGAAGCCTACATTTCCAAGAAGCTTTTGCTTGCATTGGTTTGGGCACTCACAGGCGACTGTCCCCTCAACGACCGCAAGTCATTTGGTGACGACATTTGCGCTTTTGCCAACTTCGGCTCCCCGCCCCTTGATGGCACCAGCTCGTTGATTGACTTCGACGTCACTCTGCCTAAGGCTGAATGGTCGCCCTGGCAGAACCAGGTGCCCTCCGTGGAAGTCAATACGCACTCCATTACGCAAACCGATGTTGTCATTCCGACACTCGATACTGTCCGACACGAAGATGTGCTCTACTCGTGGCTCGCTGAGCATAAGCCCCTGCTGCTCTGTGGTCCTCCTGGTTCCGGTAAAACAATGACACTGTTCAGTGCACTGCGCAAACTGCCCAACATGGAAGTTGTCGGTCTGAACTTCTCTAGCGCGACAACTCCTGATCTTCTCATCAAGACGTTTGAACAGTATTGCGAATACAAGAAAACCCTCAATGGTGTCATGCTTTCGCCAACTCAAATCGGCCGATGGCTGGTGATCTTCTGTGATGAAATCAACTTGCCAGCCCCTGACAAGTACGGGACACAGCGTGCCATTTCCTTCCTCCGCCAACTTGTTGAACACAATGGATTCTGGCGCACTTCTGACAAGTCATGGGTTACTCTGGATCGAATCCAATTTGTTGGAGCTTGTAACCCGCCTACCGATGCTGGTCGTACGCCCATGGGTGACAGATTCCTTCGCCATGCTCCTCTTATCATGGTTGATTACCCTGGTGAGCTCTCTCTGAACCAGATTTATGGCACTTTCAACTCGGCTGTGCTCAAGATCATCCCCTCGCTTCGAGGGTATGCCGAGCCACTCACGCATGCAATGGTTCGCTTCTATCTCGAATCTCAGAAGCGATTCACACCCAAGATTCAACCTCACTATGTCTACAGTCCTCGTGAGTTGACCCGATGGGTTCGCGGTGTGTATGAAGCTATCCGTCCTCTGGAAACCCTATCTCTCGAGGGCCTCATCCGTATCTGGGCTCATGAAGCTCTTCGTCTATTCCAAGATCGTCTCGTTGGCGAAGATGAACGCAAGTGGACTGACGATAGCGTGCGACGTATTGCTATGGAATACTTCCCCACAATCGAGGAAGAGAAGGCTCTCGGAGGCCCTATCCTCTTCTCGAACTGGCTTTCTAAGAACTACGTCCCTGTCAATAGAGATCAGCTGAGAGACTTTGTCAAGGCTCGATTGAGAACCTTCTGTGAAGAAGAGGTTGATGTGCCATTGATTCTGTTCAACGATGTTCTGGAGCACGTGCTGCGCATTGATCGTGTTTTCCGACAGCCTCAGGGTCACTTGATTCTGATTGGTGTCAGTGGTAGTGGAAAGACTACGCTTTCTCGCTTCGTGGCATGGATGAACGGTCTCAAGGTATTCCAGATTAAGGTGCACGGAAAATACTCTGCTGAAGACTTTGACGATGATCTTCGTGACGTCCTTCGTCGATGTGGTTGCAAGGGCGAAAAGATTTGCTTTATCATGGACGAGTCCAACGTTCTCGACTCAGGTTTCTTGGAGAGAATGAACACTCTCTTGGCTAACGCTGAAGTTCCCGGTCTGTTTGAGGGAGACGAGTATGCTGCTCTCATGACAGCTTGCAAGGAAGGCGCTCAGCGACAAAACCTGCACCTTGACTCGCCCGAAGAGCTGTACAAGTGGTTCACGCAGCAGATTGTCAAGAACCTCCACGTCGTCTTCACCATGAACCCCCCTGAGGATGGGCTTGGTTCCAAGGCCGCCACCAGTCCTGCGTTGTTCAACCGTTGTGTCCTGAACTGGTTCGGTGATTGGTCCGACCAAGCTCTGTTCCAAGTTGGTCACGAACTCACACAAAAGATCGATTTGGAGAGACCCAACTTCAACTCTCCTGATACCATTCCGGTCGCCTACCGTGGCCTTCAACTGCCTCCCAGCCACCGAGAAACGGTTGTCAATTCAATGGTTTACGTGCATTATTCTCTCCAACGCTACAATGAGAAGCTGCTGAAACAGCAAGGCAAGGTCACCTTCCTTACGCCTCGCCACTTCCTTGACTTTGTTGCGCAGTTTGTAAAACTGTACAATGAGAAGCGTGAGGATCTTGAGGAACAGCAGCGCCATCTGAACGTCGGTCTTGAGAAGCTCAGGGACACTGTGGATAAGGTATCGGATCTTCGTAAGAGTCTGGCTGAGAAGAAGGCACAGCTAGAGCAGAAGGATGCCGAGGCAAACGAGAAGCTGCAGCGCATGGTTGCCGATCAGCGTGAGGCAGAGCAGAGGAAGAATACATCGCTGGAGATCCAAGCTGCCCTTGAGATCCAAGAGGCAGAGGTAGCAACGCGAAAGAAGGTTGTGTTGGAGGATCTTGCCAAGGCTGAGCCCGCTGTCGAGGAAGCCAAGGCTAGTGTTAGTAACATCAAGCGTCAGCACTTGACAGAAGTCAGATCCATGGGTAACCCCCCTCAGGGTGTCCGTCTCGCTCTAGACGCAGTTTGCACTCTTCTTGGTCACAAGATCAACGACTGGAAGGCTGTGCAGGCTGTCGTTCGAAAGGATGACTTCATTGCCAGCATCATCATGTTTGACAACGCCAAGCAGATGACTAAGGTTTTGAGGAACAAGATGCGCAACGATTTCCTTTCCAACCCTGAGTTCACGTTTGAGAAGGTAAACAGAGCATCCAAGGCCTGTGGTCCTTTGGTTCAATGGGTTACTGCGCAGGTCAACTACTCTGACATCCTGGATCGTGTTGGTCCTCTGAAGATTGAGGTCACCCAGCTCGAGGAGCAGGCTTTGGAAACCAAGGCCAACGCCAAGGCAGTCGAAAACAACATCGCAGAGCTGGAGGCTAGCATTAACACGTACAAGACTGAATACGCTGCACTCATTAGCGAGACCCAGGCAATCAAGGCTGAGATGTCCAAGGTCCAGTTCAAGGTTGACCGCAGTGTTAGACTCTTGGACAGTCTCTCATCCGAAAGAGTTCGTTGGGAAGATGGAAGCAAGTCCTTCGAGACACAAATCAGCACCTTGGTGGGAGACACGCTTGTTGGTGCCGCATTCCTGGCATACAGTGGTCTTTACGATCAGACTTTCCGAAAGTCCATGATTGATGACTGGTTCCATCAGCTTCACCTGTCTGGAATACAGTACAAATCACCCAACCCTATCACAGAGTACCTCTCGTCGGCAGATGAGCGCCTTGGTTGGCAAGAAAACACCCTCCCTGTGGATGATCTATGCACTGAGAATGCCATCATTCTCAAACGCTTCACTCGATACCCGCTCATCATTGACCCTTCGGGAAGAATTACCGAGTTCTTGCAGAAGGAATGCAAGGATCGTCGCCTGACGGTTACCAGCTTCTTGGATGATACATTTACCAAGCAGCTCGAAAGTTCTCTTCGATTCGGAAACCCGATTCTCATTCAAGACGCCGAACATTTGGATCCTATTCTCAACCATGTTCTTAACAAAGAATACCAGAAGACTGGAGGGCGTACTCTTATCCAGCTTGGAAAGCAGGAAATTGATTTCTCGCCTGCCTTTAAGCTCTACCTGTCAACCCGAGATCCTTCGGCTACATTCGCCCCCGACATTTGCAGTCGAACCACATTTGTCAACTTCACAGTTACCCAGAGCAGTCTTCAGACTCAGTCCCTTAATGATGTGCTCAAGTCGGAGCGCCCTGACGTTGATGAACGACGCTCCAACCTTATCAAGCTTCAAGGAGAATTCAAGGTCCATCTTCGCCAGCTCGAGAAGCGACTTCTTCAGGCCCTTAATGAGTCTCGTGGCAATATCCTAGATGATGACAATGTCATTGAGACTCTCGAGACCCTCAAGACTGAAGCAGCTGAGATCTCCGTCAAGATGAACAACACCGAGGGCGTGATGGCTGAAGTTGAAGAGATTACACAGCAGTACAGCGTTATTGCTCGATCTTGCAGTGCTGTTTTCGCTGTACTGGAACAGCTTCACTACCTGAACCACTTCTACCAATTCTCACTGCAGTACTTCCTTGACATTTTCCACTCTGTGTTGCATGGCAACAAGAATCTGGCTAACGAGACGAATCACAATGTCCGTCGGGATGTGATCGTGAAAGATCTATTCGTCAATACCTTCCAGCGAACTGCACTCGGTCTCCTGCAGAAGGATCGCATTACACTTGGTATGCTGCTGGCACAGGCTTCTCCTTATAAGATGGATAAGACTTTGATCGATGTCATTCTTGATAACCGCGTGGAAGGCAAGGACTTATCCTCTCATCCTGACATGAGGGATGAAGCATTTTTGCAGGCCCAGAAGATGAGTGTAATCAAAGAAAAGCTCGATGCCGTCGCGACAAATGATTGGGACACATTCTTCACTGAGGAATTAGCCGAGAACGCCGTGCCAAAGATTTGGGATGAGAAGACAGAGCCTACCGACCAAGCCCTGCTCTCCCTGCTGCTTGTTAAGCTTTTCCGCATGGATCGATTCGTGCCCGCAGCGGAGCGCTTTGTGGTTCAAGTCTTCGGCCCCGAGATGTTCCAGATCGTTGAGGACCTCAAGGAGACGGTGACACAGGTGTCTGCTACGCTCCCAATTTCGTTGGTCTCAAGCCCTGGATTCGACGCTAGTTACAAGGTCGACAATTTGGTCGAGAGAATGCGCGTTAAATGCACCAATATTGCCATGGGTTCTAACGAAGGTCTTGCCAGCGCCGATAAAGCCATCAGCAATGCCGCGCAGACAGGCTCATGGGTCCTGGTCAAGAACGTCCATTTGGCTCCTACTTGGCTGCAGAGTCTGGAGAAGCGTATGGAATCACTCAACCCTCATGCCGACTTCCGCATCTTCCTGTCCATGGAGTCGAGCCCCAAGATTCCTGTGAACCTCCTCCGAGCCTCCCGCGTGCTCATGTACGAGCAACCTGCGGGTGTGAGGGCCAACATGAAGGACTCGATGTCATCTCTGTCCAACCGGGGCACCAAGAACCCTGTGGAGAGAGCCAGGTTGTACTTGCTCCTCTCTTTCCTTCATGCTGTGGTACAGGAGCGACTACGATACGCACCAAACCTCGGTTGGAAGGGTTTCTGGGAATTCAACGACAGCGACGTAAGTTTATATCAATTGCATCCGAATTGAATCTCAGCACTAACTTGTTTCAGTACGAATGTTCAGCTTTCATTGTTGATACCTGGATCGACAACGTGGCGGGTAACCGAACCAACCTTGCTCCCCAGAACATCCCTTGGGAGATGGTGCGCTATCTGGTGACGGAAACATACGGTGGTAAGATTGATGACGAGGGAGACTTCAAGCTTCTCTCCCAGCTGGTCACAAGCTTCCTCACCCCCGCCGCGTATGAGGTTGACCATAAACTGGTTGACGGGCCTGACGGTGGACTCATGGTTCCATCGGGCACCAGCCTGCAAGACTTCAACGCCTGGATTCACAAGCTGCCTGAGCGCGAGCCTCCCACTTACCTTGGTCTGCCTGCCAACGCCGAGAAGCTGCTCCTCGGCGGCCTTGGCCGCAGCCTTATTGCCAACTTGCGCAAGGTGACAGATTTGTTGGATGAGGGAGAGCAGTTGGTGACAGAAGTTTAATGGGGGATGCAAGGGGGTCGGCGAAAGTTTTGTGACAGTAGAACATTTGCATGTACAGAGACATATATCTCGTCTTAAATTTTGTGTGTTACTGGTCTGCCCAGCGGTGGCGCAACGGAGCAGAAGAAGCAGTGCTATCTTGTGGGAGATTGCATTGGTTGATACCCTTACATCGAAGACTGATTGTGCGGTTTCTTTTTGTTCGTATTTGCCCTTTCAATCATTTTTAATATTTTAAGAACTCGATTTGTCAAATGCACATTTGGTGATTATGAGAGAAGCATGTTCAGCTGGAAACCTGGGGACCGCTAGTGTTTTTGTGGCAAGGACGTCAATGCGAACGTCAGGACGGATTGATCAAAAGAAAGGAAACCCATCAGGCAATCTATAAAATCTCTTGGACCAATCTGGGCTAAAACTAAAAAATAATAATAAATAAATAAATAAATAAATAAATAAATAACAAACAAGAAATAATCATCATTCCATCATGTCAGCATTCCATGGTCATCATTCATCACACGGCGCTGTTAAAAAGGGTTCCACATGCTAAAACTCCATCTCATGACCCAAAAAATAATAATCCCAGTCCCGACCTGGGTCGGCTGGCTCCTCGGCAGGAAAGGGCAACTTAATGTTGAAAGTAGCAGAGATGAAGCGGCGCGTGTGCTGGAGAACGACGGCCTCGAACGCCTTGTCCTCTTCTCCTAGGTCAACCAGCTCGTTCATCCAGATGAACCTCCTGAGAAACACGATCCAAAGTTGGGGCTCTTTCCACTGGCCGATCGTCTTGGCGGCCTTGGAAGCACGCTCGAAAAGTTCCGTTTCCTCTTCCTCGTCCATCTCGGCGCCAATCACCCAGCACACAGTGACGAGGAGCTCAGAAGGAGATATGCCAAGGGCAGCTTCGCAGGGGGAGTACCAGGGTGGCGGGGTGTCGTTCTGGACCGCCATCAGCATGCAGTGCCACAGCGTGCAATACAGTTGGATATCATCCCGCCAAGCACGTTGGTCAGGTTGGAAAGGGATAGAGGCAATCTCCATGGGGATTTTGTGGCTGAGCTCGAGTTGCTTAACACACCATTTGACACAGATGCGCAGCACAGAGGATTCGTTTTGCCGAAGTGTATCAGCAAATGGCTGTTTCAAGACATACTGATAGGCTAGGTCCTCAGCAGACAGCCTTGGAGTCTCCCCTTCGTCCGAGGAGGGCGTCTTCTCGTAGATGCCGAGGGCTGAGGAGAGCAGGCTGTAGGTGACGAGGTCTATGGCCGAGAAGTTGTGATCAATATTGCCAAGCGTGGTGTCGTCATCAAGAGCTGCTCGCATGACGTTGCAGACTCGGTTGTGGGACGCTTCCTTTCTCGCAGGATCCTCTTGCTCCTCCATGAAAGCATCCAAAACCGAGAACAAAAATGTTTGGTTTTCCATGCTTGGATGTAGCAGTCTCGAGTTCGAGAGAAGCTCCCGCGCGCGCTTGGCATTCCCAGGCTGGTTGGCGACACGCGCGGAAGCCGTCGCAATCATAGCTTTGGCTACCTTGGAGCAGGGATCATCTGAAAGATGCCCAAAAAGGTCTGAGTAGAGGGAGAATGCATTTTCCTCATCAGACATGGAGGAGAAGAAGTCGGCAATGAGCTTCATTGCATCTTCTGTTGGTCCCCAGCTGTAACGTATTCGTGGCATCGGCGTCGGTGGTGGCGAGACATAGTCTCCCACGTCCGTATCGTCGTCGCCGAGGCTCATGGCCCGGTCGGAGGCACCGTACCCCGAAGAGGCGATACTTGCAGGTCGGCGTGGTCGCCCGCCGTCAGGCACGCCAAGGAAGGGACGGGAGCGGTTCGTCATCAGACTGAGGTAGTGCGGCATAGTGGTGGCGAGATCCGTCTCTATCTGGTCGTAAGGCGTTTCCTCATTGCTAGGGGGGCTTCTGGCCGGACCCTGCTTCTCAATAGAACGGTACTTCTTTACTCTCCACTTTTCAAAGCGGTAGCCATATTGGCGTTTGCTATTCCAAGAAGAATCGAGTGAGTGGTGCAAGCTAGACATGGGCTGGGCTGTTGGTGTCTGTCTACTTACGTCGGGGTAAACTCGAACCGCTTTTTCATATATTTCATGACAACTTCAAGCGTATAGGTCTTATACAGCTTGACTAGTAATGGCTTGTAGAGATCCCATTTTTCATCGGTGATGCGAGACGAGCGACGATGTGAGTCTGCTGGCGAAACGAATCTCGCTCTATGGAAGCTTCTATCCTCCATTACCATTGTCTGCAAGGAGGAACTAGGTGAATCTTGGAGGCACCCAATGTCGGTGGGCTCGGAGGAAGCAGCAGCGATCTAGAAAAAACGATGGCTCAATGTGGCGGAGACGCCGTCAACTTATGGAGGCCTGCCGCAGCCAGGAAAGGATTCCGCGGGGGGGCAGCACCGTCCTGGACACAGAAAGCCCCAACATGCTGCAGGATAAGCTCTCTCAACGGGCGCCTTGCAAGGCAAACCTGTCTAGCAGCAGGCTCTTTTCGCTTGATCGAAAAGGGGAATTGGGATTTAAAGGGTGTTCGGCGGCCAATGAGAGCCATGGTTGGATTGGAACCCCGCAAGGGTCGACCGGCTGAGCATCTTGGAATTTGTGACTTTACCAGCTGTGTTGGTACTTGTTTTGGGAATTTACAATAGCGTCCTGTTTCTTGCCATCTCATTGCACGGCTCCGTTCCGTCCTCCGACGAGGTGTGGCCGGCGACTAATCGCAACGCCGGGGCTCCGCCGTATATGTATGCGCGTGATGCCACCCAAAATGCAGCCAGCGAACATTTGTGTGCGCTAGAGATGGCTGTGGTAATTATAATTTCTCATCGAGTCCACATTGACATCGCAAGGCGTCCTCCTCATTGTTGCCGTGTTCATCCTTGATATCCCATCCGCCGTCAGAAATGAACACCCATATCGCTTGTTATGGCTTGATCGAATCGCAGCTTATGGAGAAAAACCGTGCCGACATGCAGCTTGACCCAGGACAGGAGCCTCTGATACCCAACGTGTATGAGCCTATTGAATTGAATGGGCCCAGTCGTGCCCGAAGTGCAAGCCCTCGGCTCGAGAGTCAACAAACCCAACCGGCCAAGACAAAGGCCAAATTTCAGTATCAACCTTGCGAATACGACCAAAGCCCGGGATGTATGACGTTGAAGAGATCCAAAGTGTCCTCTAAATACCTTGCGAATGGTTTTGGTGAAATTTGCGTGCGCCATCCTTTGACTGAAGGGAGAAGGGCTAGTGGTCGAGCAGAACCGCCACCAATTCAAAGGGAGAAGAGTAGCCTGGATCAACCGAGACTTGATGGCCAGGCAGTGACGAAGGATTCCAGTTTCGAAATTTGGAAAAATGCAGGAGATAAACTCTTTAAGTCATCTCGAACTTGACAGCAATCATGAACCAGGCGAGGTAGTCAGCAATACTGGAAGTCAACTATGTTCCAGATTTATTTTTTCTAGATAAAATGGCAAAAAATCATGGTTCCGAGCGGCTAGGCAGATGCTAGGAATGGCTACATTAGGAGATACACGGATTCAAAGCAGCATGGGTTTCCACCAAGACATACCGATAGAGGGTTCAATCGCCATATCAGTAAGAATAAATATTTTTATATCGCATCATTAAACAAGGCATACGATAATCTTGACATGTAAGTGAATCGTGCGGGAGGTAATGGGGCAGTATTCCTCGCTGTCATTCGCTCTTTCGAGATGATCCCTACCACAATTCTACCAATATGATCATTCTCGGCGACTTTCATCGGCCCAAGCCGGTTTAGGGTTTTCTTGGGAAATCATTAGCGTAAGAAGTCCAGGCCCCATCGGGGATCATTGAAGGGAAGGGCATTTAGAGCCAGGTGGTGGCCGTAGATGTTACGCATGTTGCTGCAAGCAAAAGCTGTGGTTGAGTCAAGACAAGGGCGGCACCGACGGGAGGGTGGAGTCGGCGGTCAAGTGGGTGAGGGTGTGAGGAGAGTAAAGTAGACAGGCTATCTAGAATTTGGCGATAACAGCGGCTGGCCCTGCGGCTAGGCTTCCTCAATGATGTTGTAAGAGATGGGACGAGAAGCCTTGTTCCAAGCACAGCCAACTGGGCGCATATGAACATGTTGGACAATGTTATTGAAGTAGGTGTCACGTAAGACATCGTTGATGCTAGGTGACAGAGGCCAAGAGTTAATTAAAAGTGCAAAAGGCTGTGCTGTGATCTCACTTTGGTGTAAGTAAAGAAAGGACTAAAAACCTGGCCAGTAACAAAATTCGGAGCGAGGCGGTGTGGTTCAACCAAGCCGGCGTTTCTCACCTCACGTTGGGTGCTCGAGAACTTGACGTTCGGTCCCCCCAGGGAAGCAAAGGACTTGGCTTGGCGGGATACTAAATCTCGATGACGGCAGCGGGTTGGGCGGGATGAGACCAAGGGCGACGGTGGCCGATTGGTTACGTCTGCTGCCGTGTCTCAGCATAAAAATCTCGTGTGATGCAACCTGCATGGCGATAAGTATGCTTCCAAGAAGCGAAACTAAGGCTACGAGGCGACTACTCCTAGAGTCGAAGTCCAGAAGCGAGCTGGATGGATGCTCAATGAAAACGTGGCGCGGGGCTCGTTCTGCTTCGCCGCTCGCAGAGGCACACGTTGCTGACCTGAGGGACCTCTTTGTTAGAATCTGTCATGCCAAATTGGTTGCAGCCTCTTTCCCAACATACCCGTGTGCCTCTAAACCCCTACTCCATTTCAGAAGTCGCGGGAAATATGGGAAGGCGCCAGCCCGCCGTGAGCTGATGTTGGTGCAACTCGGAGCATAGCGCCACCTGAGGGGGGGCAGCCAAAGTCGTGGTCGTCATAGCGGATCGCCCACAGCCAATCGCCCAGGCCCTGTGACGCCCCTTCCCTGTGACGGCCTAAGGACGGGTTGGTGCATGCACCACGCGTTCTCCTCCACCCGAAGTACGAGGGTACAGTGACCAACTGACACGGCAAAGTAGACAGTTGGGGGGTTTCTTTTTTCTTTTTCTTTTCGGTTTTCAATAGTGTATGGATGCATGTTGGAAATCTACATGTATTAGTCCGCAATCCTCAAAGGAGCCACACTGCGTATCTGCAACCAACATTGTGCTCTGATTTATCAACAAAATCATGATGGCAACTTGCTTCCCATCCTTGTGTTCGTGCTTGCAGGCAATTTGCAAAAGCCAAAACATCCCCATAGCCGCAACCAGCACCTGGACAAGCACACCCACAGCCACCGCACACCATCTGCTGGGCCACGGACCTCCGCCAGCTTCAATCAATGGACAGCTTCGCAGCCCAGGGTAAAACCATCTTTCCCCGTCCATCCCTGCGTGCCCACCACCACAAATCTTCAAGACCATTCCACCTATGTAAATTCTCCGGCCAAGCCATAGTCCCTCATTTCCCAATCATGCATCAAAGCGGTCTCACTCGGCTTGCCAGAAATAAGTCACCTGGTCTGCCACCATGTTTGAATGAGGAGGTAGCTTTTAGAGCTTTTAGAGCTTGACCTCCCAGCTGAGCACACACAGGTACCCTGCTCACACAATCTGCAGCCACTAGAGCACTAGAGATGAAGTAAGCTCTTCCCCGCCGCCAGGTACCTCAACGACTACCTGCCTGAGTAGCTAAACATCCGGACTAGTAGATCGAGGGCGTCATGTGCGTCACCATATCCATTCCTCGCTTGCCGCCCTGGTGCTCCCTGTTTTACCATGGCCTTTCTCCCCTTCGTAGTGTGACACTGGCCATGCCGACCTCCCACCATGATCCATTTTCGGAGCACACCCCTCCCCGTCTCGCAGGCTCCTTTCCGTCACTGCTTCCCCGCAAATACCGACCGTGGAGGCAGACATTTAAATACTTTCCCTTCCCGCTATCGCCTTGACGTACGGCATCCTCTTCCTTCCAACCCTCCCCTCATGCAGACACGATTCCATAGGGCTCTGGAAAGGCACAATTCATCCGACACTGCTTCCACCAAATAACGGCTTCACCTCCAACTCTTGTATACTGCTCAAGGACCACCATTAGACCTGGTCATCTGCATTCATCATGGCAGACTGGAGCCATTGTATGGTCCCTTCGTCGCCGCTGTATGATTTCCATCTTTGCTCTAACTCAATCTATTATAGTGAACCCCTTCAGCAAGAGGGAGTCGCACTCCTCTGGAGCTATCCTTACCTACAAGCTCCTGACTCTCCTCACTTGGTTGCTCTCTGTTGTCGTCTCTGTCTACTACACCACCTACGAGCCTACTGATGGCGAGACCATTCGCAAGCGGATCTGGGACCAGAATGATCTTTATCCTACCGCATTCACTCTCAACGCCACCATTGTGGACATTTACTGGTGCGTAACCGGCTATGCTACTCTCTGGTGACCAGGTTGGATGCTGACATTTTCCCATCAGGGTTGTTCTCTTCGTCCTCCAAGTTGGCTACGTCGGCCACCTGTTCTCGAGCAACACCGACATTGTCAATGCTGCCGCAAGCGTTGGTAGTCACTTCATTTTCAACAACCTCTTCCACTTTGCCTTCGTTATGCTCTTTGTCAGATCCCACTTTCACTGGGCCGAGGTGATTCTGTTGCTCAACTTCTTCAACCTTTCGTCTCTCTACTTCCGCCACAACACTTACCCCCGGTTCATCCATGCTCCTGTGGCCTCCGGTCCTCTAGCATGGACTTTTGTGGCCATCTACTGGAATGGTGCTCTAATGATTCCTCACCCCGATCACTTGGTGCCCCGTATCTTCGGAAACATTTTCGTCTGGGCAATCCTTGTCTACGGACTCTTTTTCATCTTCATTTACAAGGTGGGCTTACTCCCTGATCCTCAAGTAGACATGCTAATGCAATTGCAGGATTACACGATGGGTTTCTCCCTCAGCGTGCTCTCTGCCTCCTTGGGTGTCGCTCAGTTCCTTCGCCAAGTTATCGCCTTCCAGTGGATCTTTGCCTTCATCATCATGTCAATTCTCTTCATTTTCACTATGCTTGTAGCGGTTCCTGTTTGGACTGGAAAGGATTTCTCTTGGAGGCGAACTCAATCAGCCGATCAGGAGCGCGCGCCTCTTCTCAATGAGTAAACAGTGCTCCCTTGCCTCAAGAAATGACCTACATTGGTACATTCAACCAGTTCCGAAGCTCTATCCTTCCACAGCCATCCGGTAGCGGAGGACGAAATGATATTATCAGAAAATGGTCGTGACCCTGTGCCCTAGCATGTTTTTTCTTTTTTGCACTCAATCGGGTCCATTTGCCATGTGGAACATGGCCGGAATGGCGTCGCTGGAATTCTGGGATGTAATTTGTCGTGCTTCTCACAATCATTTGCCTAGTCCTCCTCAGCTCAACCAAGTCATTTCATTAATAATCATTCCTGTGTTTCGCAGAGAGCAACCTGATGTGCAGCCCCTGATGTGCAGCCGTGAAACTTGTCCAGTCGTCATCCATGACATGGTGTAGCTAGCTTGGAGCCCCACCTGACACAAGATCCGCTCCCCTATCGATAAGTTCCCGACATTTGAACACCTTACCCAAGAACCAATGCATGTATGCCTATTGCAGAAGTGGATGGGTGGACGATCAGAGCGATCTTGTGACTCCCTTTTTTGGCCAAGCACTTACCCCGGGTACTACGCAGAACATATAGGATGAAGCCTCTACGCCCTTTCCCATTCCCATTAAATATCGGGACGGACATTTGCCAAATATCGCGTATCTATCGCATTTTGGCCAGCCCGCGTGCGACACGTTTCGTAACCCGGATTCTTGCCCCCGAAGAGCTTTCAAGCAACAATGTCCGGCTTCAGGTCTTAAAGCGAGATCAAGGCCCATCAAGTATCCAGAATTCAGAAGACGTATTCTCAAGGTCTACATCTGTGAGAGCAGATCAGCCAATACATGAAAGTCTGGCATCTCAAGATCCTGAGCTGTGGAAGTGTGCCGCGTTTATCGCTGGGAGGTATGCTCCGGGTCGACTCATCTGTGGTAGCTAAACGGAGCGCGGCAGCTAATGACACTGATTAGGTTTGCGGCTAAGGAGGCTGCCATCAAGGCACATTCATTCCGGAGGTTATCGCTTCACGATGTGGTGATTGAAAGACGGGCATTTGAAGGCGAACGCCTGGGTAGTGGACCACCAGTAGCACGGATCAAAACCGACGACCAGACCTCTGAGATGGATGACAGTGCAATGGTTTCGATCAGCCATGACGGTGATTACGCGACTGCGGTATGCCTAGGGCATGATCCAAGTAGAAGTGAGAGTGAGGAATAGATCAGGTATTAGGTATCCACATTGTGATGAAGACATCTCTAAATATCTCTGAGGAATGGGAGTCCGTGATCAAAACATCAAAATATCAAAACATCAGAACGACGGGTTCATCCATGCTGTATTTCTGTTTCCTGGTGAGTCACGGGAAAACAAGCCATGAAAAGATCAAGACGCCATGATTCGAAGATAGATCTAGTCCAGCTTACAATAACTCAAAAATTACAACACAAATACATTGCGCACTATCTTATGTGATGCATTGCCAATGAGAAAGAAGCCCGGCCATGTCTGTGATACGACCATGTGGACTTAGTCAAAACTTCAATTTCAACCACGCAAACCAGGGATTGATGAATTGATGTGAGAAGGGGAAAAAAGCTCCACTCAAGCTTGACGTGATCAGGTCGATCTGATCTGCCACACACAAGTTCAAGATGCAGACCGAAAAAGCAAAAAAGGAAACCCGTGTAGGGCCGGTACACCAGGGACTCGAACCCTGAGCCTTAGTCTTAGGAGGACTACGCGCTACCATTGCGCCAGCGCACCGTGTGTGCTGTTGCTGACCAGTGATGATTGGTCATGCCAGAGGGTCACCAACAATAACTTATATACGCATGCGTGATAAGCAAGTAATTGAGTTGATCTGGCACTTTCATTCCCTTTGTATTTCCATGGATTCCCAAATGGCGGGGTGGGTGGGGCTCGCTGCTCCGGAGGTTTTCTTCGGTTGCGACCAGCAAATCCTTGTTAGTTACAGCTGGCAGACGGATGTTTGCAGCCGATATCTGCACTGTAAATTAGGAATCAGGTATCATCAGGTGGGCCCTGACAAATAAATTGCTTGTGGTTTACGCTCTTTCAGGTGCAGTCACAAAAGTCACAAATCAAACTGAGAATCACAAAGTCGTGCAAGTCCCGAGAGGGTGGGTTCCAACAAAGTCGCCGTTACTAATGCAATAACAGGTTCTACTAATTGGTGGGTGTTCGTCGTAGCGGTCCGCTAGCTGCCGCTTCATCCCACATGACTGCTTCTTTACAGATCCGACATTTACTTGGACGACGGCACTCCAAGTCATGCAATTTTTTGGCCGCGAGCTTAGTAGCGCTCGCTCGACCCTTTTCCAATCTTCTCAGGTGCAGCTTATCAGATAAATAATGCCATGCCGCCGTTGGTTCATTCCACGTGGACGACGATGCAGCATCGCACACCCCTCTGAAGATCTTCAAACGCCCCCACATTATTCCGATTTGATGTGCAGCCCCACGCCATCATCCAGTCACAGGTCTATTGCGACACAACACCCAAGCCATGTCGCAACGCGTCAACCCAGCAGGACACGCCAGGATCGCATGTATTCGGGCAGCGGCAGGCGAATGGGCCAAAGTGAAGAAGAAGCATCTTTTGTCGGGTCAAGCTCGTAAAACCGAGCCCAGCGACAGGGCTTCATCCATCTCAACTTGCAACCTTCCCAATCAGGATTGCGTCAGCGTTTCCCTACAATGCTGCATCCCCTTACCACATCGTGTACACAACCAGATATATGCACATCGGCATCGCTCCCGGTGGCCCTTGTGGATGTTATCTTGTGTCCAAACTGGAGGTGAGAAAAGAGGCGGCTTTAACCTTGGTTCTTGGCTTTAGACTAGACACGCCGGCGGCACACCGAGGCCGGCGAACGGAGTCCGGAGCGAGGCGGTCAGAGCCAGCAAATTACCAGTCGCCGTGTCCTGGAGCCGAGTCGGATGCTGTCCTACGTCGCTCGCTGCTCTGGTTGGCGAAGCTCCTTTGCCGTGCTTTGAGGCCCCGGCCCGGCATTGCGATGCCGCTAGCCCGCCACGCCAGACCCGCCAGACTCGGCCACTCGGGGGCTAGTTACCAGCTAGAGGCCCTGTATTGGGGCTGTAAGCGGAAGTGATGGGAGATCCCGCTGGGGAGGGGAGGGGCTAAGCATCCTCTCCCACGCCCGGCGCCCGCTGATGCCGGATCTGTTTGCGAGTTTGCGAGTGAGGCTGCTGGGAAACTTGTGTCACAGGGCATGCCAACCAACTCTGGGTCCGCTATCGCCTGCCCCATGCGACGGGGAATCTCCACACTCCCCGGGTCTGGGACGTTCAGACACCCAAGCAGACGCGTCCGACAAACTTCAAGAGCTGCACAGTCACTGATCCTTGGGGATAATCCTGGCATGGGGGGCTGCACATGGCGGTTTATTGTCTCTTCCCTTGCCTCGATAACTCATCGGTGCGTCACATCTTGCATACGGGTTCGAGTCTTTATCGTTCCTAATTCACCCTCGTTATCCCTCCTCTTCTCTCCTCACCTCTATTTGTCCCGCTCCTCCCTCCCTTCTCTCTCTTTTTTTTTTCTTTTTCCCGTTTCCTCTTTCTTCCTTTTTTCTTTGACATTTCCCCTTTTCTGTCTCTCTTTCTTTTTGCTTTCCCTCACTTCCCTGAGCCTGTCGCATTCACTCCCGTCTGAGTCTTCATGTCGCCACCATGGACGTCATAATACATCGCTTTGGCGATTATGAGTTCTCCCCCTACAATAAAATCCAATCCACCCAAGCCCCGTTCCCTGCAAGGTCCGTAACAGTCCCAACAGTGCCATTGTCCGCCACGCCCAAATCGTGCCTCAACATTCAAAAACTAATTCCAAGTCCCTCCTCAGTCTCTACCAAGTGCCGTTGCAGTTCTCAGAAATCCAATGGATCAATGATGTGACCGAATTTGCCGAAGCCGGCGTCCCCCAATCAATCGCACTCGTTATCTCATTGGTATGGGTTGCAATCCGCCTCTTCCAATTGCGTCGGCGCATCTTCCTCCGCGAAGCCAAGGCTGCCAAAATCCGCTGGCCTTACGAACTACTCTCGCAAGCCGCAAGGATCGCCTCCATCTCTTTTATCGCCGTCGCGTACGTCAAAGGCCGTGTTCACCTGCTCAATCTAGTTCTCCCTGCCTATGGCTTCCTGCTTGGTCTGTTGCGTCTCTTCAACGATGTTCACTGGCGCCATGTTGCCCTTCACCAGGTCAACTTTGTCTTCACAGTCGTGCTGGCACTGCATCTCATCGTGCACTATCTCCCATGCATACAGGTGGGATCTCAGTGCATGCGAGAGGCCTCTGTCATCGGAAGCACCATATCTCTTGTGCTAACCTTCATCGTGGCTTTCACTACTCCGAGAGAATGGGTGCAACCCGACATTGACATGGACATCCCAGGCCGTAGTCTCGGAGACGAGCCTTCTCCGGAAGAAACTTGCAGCTGGCTTACGTATTATCTCACCTACCAGTGGCTGTCCCCCATCATATGGAAAGGCGCCAAAGGCAAGCTTGGGATGAAAGACATCCCCAGGATTGCCTGGTACGACGAACCCAAGTACCTTCTTCGTCAAGTGCAAAAGGCCCGTTTGATATCGAAAAAGACTCTGCCAACAGCCCTCAGGTTCCAGCGCTCTGAACTTATGCGCATGGCTGTGTGGGTTGCTTCCGCGTATGCGGTAGAGAATGTCGCCGCCTTTGGCATGTTCAAGCTTCTCGACTATCTTGCTAACCCAACCGGCGCCACGTACAGCCCATGGCTATGGCTTCTACTCATGTTCTTTGGTCCCCTGACTCGTTCCATCTGCTTTCAGCAGTATGTATTCACCTCCACCAGGCTCGTTGTGCGTATAAAGTCTGCCTTTACTCAAGAATTGTACTGCACTGCCCTTGACTCCATGGAGCTAGAAGAGGACCCATTCGAGATACAATCCGGCCCCAAAGCCCAGGACGGGAGCAGCAAGACTGCCTCCAAGAGCACTTCCGCCGGTCGGCTCGCCAACCTCATGGCGTCAGACATAGATGCTATTTACAGAGCCCGGGATATGATTATGGTCCTAGTCGGTGTTCCCATTGGTACCTTCCTCTCCCTGTTTGGCATGTACAGCATGCTTGGGTGGGCTTCCCTGGTCGGAACCGCCATTCTCGTTCTAGCAACTCCCGTGTCTATTTGGATTGGGCAGCGCATGTTTCTCTCTCAAAGGCGGGTTCGGAAGGCCCAGGACTCCCGAATGTCGTTAGTGACAGAATACCTAGCCTCTCTTCGCGCCATTAAATACTTTGCCTGGGAAACCCCAATCACAGAAAAGATTATTGAGGCTCGCGCCGCTGAGCAGAAAGCTCTCTGGCGCGTTTCTGTCCTCCAGGCCGTTTTAAACCAGATCACACAAGTCTTCCCATATTTCTCCTTGCTGGTGATGTTTGCGCTTCACGTTGGCCTCAATAAGCATCGGCTTGATGCCGCCACGGCATTCACCACTATCTTCCTTATCAAAAACATCCGCAGGAACATCATGCAAGCCAGTTCATTCGGCCGAAACTTTGCTGGAGCACTGGTTTCCGTTTCCCGGCTAGACAAGTACTTTAGCAGCACAGTCCCCCTCGCACGTTATCCCGTAGGTCCGCTCCGGATCCATGACGCATCGTTCCGACGCAATAAGCAAGCCACCTTCACTCTCAACAACATCTCGCTGGACTTCACCCAAGGAGGTTTGAACGTTGTTGGCGGGCCTAGTGGCAGTGGAAAGTCTACCCTCTTGTTAGCCATCCTCGGTGAGACGTACATTGAGGGCGGATCTGTGACAAGGCCAAGTGATGTTGCATTTGCCTCACAGTCTGCATGGCTTCAAAATGACAGCATCGAGGCGAATATTCTCTTTGGTAGTCCTATGGAGAGGGCCCGATATGATCGCGTCATCCAAGCCTGCTGTTTATGGGATGACCTGAAAGAGCTGCCCGATCGCGACATGACAGTAGTCGGCGAGAACGGCACCTCCCTATCCGGAGGTCAAAGAGCTCGCGTCGCTTTAGCGAGGGCATTATACTCCAAGGCTCCTCTCCTTCTCCTGGACGACATCTTCGCAGCCCTAGATGCAAAGACTGCCGCAGGCGTCTGGAAGCACTGCTTCTGTAGCGATCTCCTTAGTGGGAGAACGACCGTTCTTGTGACCAACATGCCTTGGATTTCGGAGCAGGCTGACTTTTCTATCTCACTGGACAGAGGACTAGTTAGCTTTGCAGAGGCCCAGATTGGCGTGGTGCGAAAACCCATCGCTCTAGCCCAGGTTTTGGGAGGCGACATTGAAGATCCTATAACTCCAAATAGCGAGGGACCAGAGGAACAAGAACATTCCAGTGGAGATGCATTGAATGATCCAGCCAATGTCGCAGAGGAAAAGACGAGCAAGGATATTGTCAACCAAGAAATGTTGGATTCTGGAAAGGCTGGCCGTCTCATTGGTATGATAACCTCTTGCAATTTCTTGTTTGGTTTTTTTTTTAGAGTACATCAACTGACAAGCAATGCAGCGCTAGAATACATGGGATACTTTGGACATCCGGCATTTGTAATAGTATGCTTAGCCTTCCTGCTTCTCACTCATACATTCACCTTTGCCGGATCTCTTTGGTTATCTGTTTGGGTAGAGGCATACAATCACAAAGCGCATGTCGACATTGCTTACTACCTAGGCATCTTTGCTGGAATCACGTTTTTGGATATCTTTTCTTATTCAGTCGTCATCATTATGTTCGAGTGGGGCGCATGGCGAGCTGGAAGGCGCCTGCACAATGACTTTATCCGAGCTGTCATGCGTGTGTCGTTGTCGTGGTTCAAGCACATCCCCATCGGACGAATCACTAACCGCTTCTCAAGCGACATGGCTTCTATTGACGGTGTTCTAGGCGGCATGCTCAGAGCGACTCTTGATTCTATTCTCATGATCCTCTTCCGTCTCGGCGCTGTCAGTAGCATTATGCCCATCTTCATGCTCCCGGCATTCTTCACGTGCGTATTTGGAGTCGTCATTGGCGAAATGTATACGCGCACTGCAGTCGTCATAAAGAGGTTGTCTTCTTCTTCCCAGTCTCCTATCTTTTCCCAATTTGCCGACACGCTTGCCGGCTTGTCCGTTATTCGAGCCAGAGAGGGCATGTCCGAAACATTCCGAGACGAGTTGGCGGCCAAACTGCGCACCTGGTCTGCCGCAGCTGAGGCGCAATTCAACACGAACCGCTGGGTGGCAGTTCGCATCGACTTTGTCACGGCCCTCGTCGCTCTGTGCGCGGGTATGATCGCTATCTCTCAGGCTGGTGTAGTCGCCGCGGGGTTGGTCGGTTTCTCGTTGAGCAATGCAAACGGTCTAAGTCAGACGATTTTGATGTTAGTCAGAGCCATGAACGATCTAGAAGTCGAAATGCAGAGCGTATGTTCAGAGGCTTTCTTCGAGGATTCACTTCAAGCTAATGCAGCACTTAGTTTCATCGTGTGAAAGAATACGTCAAGCTGGAACCAGAGGAAAAAGGCGACGAGACATATCCTGATGAGGGCGAGTATACAGATGACCCGACCCATGTCATTCCCAAAAACTGGCCTCGATCAGGGGACATTGAGTTCCGAAACGTCACAATTCGTTACGATCCTGAAGGACCTGATATTTTAACCAACGTAAACCTCAAGTTCAGAGCTGGCGAGAGAGTGGCGGTTGTAGGTCGTACAGGCTCAGGGAAAAGTACGGTAAGTAGCGGATGCCATTCCTTTCCCCCTCGACGATGGCATTGAAAACTGACACCATACCACCATAGCTTGTGCTCTCGCTTCTGCGCTTCACCCACGTTGTTTCGGGCCAAATCCTCTACGATGGCGTCGACATTACAAAAGTGTCTCGGCACCGCCTTCGTGAGGGCCTGACCATTATCCCACAAGAGGCTGTCCTCTTCAACGGCACCGTGGAATCCAACCTTGACCCAGGCGGCAGTGTTTCCGCCGAGGTACTTGACAAAGCTCTTGAAAATTGCAAGGGTATCGCTTCTTTTTCTGCACACAACTCGGATGACGAAGATGAAAACCGCTCCGATGACGACGATGCCGTATACGGCAACGCAATCTCGCTGGATACAGGCGTTGATGCCCGCGGCGAAAACTTTTCTCACGGTCAGCGACAGGTTCTCTCTTTGTGTCGCGCTCTGATCCGGCAGAGCAAGCTGATGCTGCTCGACGAGGCGACAGCCAGCATGGACTATGAAACAGACCGGGGCATCCAAAGTGTGCTCCGAAGAGAGCTTGAGGGAGCGGGAGGCGACCGCACGCTCGTCACAATTGCGCACCGGCTCCGAACCATCATCGACTACGACACCATCGTCGTTATGAGTGCTGGGCGAGTCGTAGAGTGCGGCTCGCCCCGCGACCTATACCAAGCAGGAGGGCAGTTTTACGACATGGTGTATCACAGCGGAGAGCTGGAAGATTTACAAGCCATGTTAGAAGAAGAGAACAATTAGTTAGAAATTAGCAGTTACTAATTTGGATAGAAAAAAAAAGCTCAACACTTCATTTTCAACTGACAAGTTCAAATGCCGGTTACTTTTGTATATTGTGAATGAAGTGAAAGGAGTTGAGAGGCGTAGTCGTTTTTTTTTTTTAAAAAAAAAAAAGAAAACTAAAAAAAACTGGCTAGTTTTGATCCTCTATTGCAATTCTGAAACTCTCTATGCCTACCTGCCCTTTAAACACAACCCAACCGAAAACTCAGAATACATTAATACGAAAAAGAAGAAGAAGAAAATCCCAGGCACTGTTTGCTGTTTTCCACCACATGCACTTGTGCCAAAAGAAGAAAAAGAAAAAAAAAGGGGGGGGGGGAGGACGGGATGTCCAACTCTCGCAACGTTAGATGAGAGTTTGGGAGACTCATCAACATATCATGAGGTAAATAAAATTGGGCGAAAAAAAGGGGGAAAAAAAGCCATTGGAACAGGATATCTCATCCCCCATACACGGATATAAAAAAAGAAAAAGAAAGAAAAAAAGGAAACAACGCTATTGCACGAGCAGAGATGACAAGTTCAAACATGAACAAGAAACAAAAAAAGATTCATAATCCCCACGGCGTCGTTCGTATATTTTTGTGCCCCGTTGCATCATGAAAGAAAAAAAGAAAACCTTACAGGAAACGTATAACTAACAAAAAACAAGAGAAACCCCACCAGTCCACCTTCTGTCTCCCCAACGCCAGACGTGCGTTTGTATTTGAACGTGCATGTTTTTTTTTTGAGTCATGTATCTTGTGAGAGATTCCGCGGGAACTCGGCTTCTCTGTTAAGCGCGCGCAAGAGCCAATGTGTACGAGCGCGCTTTGCGGTGTGTTCTGTGTGAGATTTCGTGGTATCATTTACTCTTCCTCTCGTATGCCCCAGATCATCCCCCTCCTGGTGGGAAACGTCCTCCGTCTATTGTCCGTTGAACTGTGCCTGCTGCTGCTCTTCCATGGACCCACTGGAGTCGACATTGTGGTAATCGAGTATCTCAGAGTACCTGGAACGGCGGTTAGCTTGCAATGGATCCAAGTGATATGGGAAGGACATTTCAAATGCTCACATCATGATCTTCCAAGTATCAACGGGAAGGTCTGCGTCATTGAAGCTCCAGTCGAACTTCTCGTCGGCCACGGGCTCATCAGTGGGGTCGTGGTACGGCGCAAGGTATTCGTGCGCCAGAGCCTGTGTGGCAGTTATTCTCTTCTTGGGATCAAATACGAGCATGCGCTCGAGAAGGTCAATGGCTGTGTGGGCATGTCTTTGTTAGCACCTCGAACTGGAATCACCCCAGCTGGGTCAAATTAACTCACCCGGCTCATCCGCATTCTTGAACTTGTTCACAAGAGGCTGGCGCTCTCGCTTGGGCAGCGACTTGACGAATCGCAGTGTCTAGCATAATAGTCAATGACATGTCCGGTAGTTTCACCGGTCGCGGGGATTCGGGCCGACTCACATTCTCGCTGGCAATTGTGTTGATGACATCGTCGGGAGGTGTGCCCAACAGCTCGGTGATGATGGAGAACTGGTTCACATGATCCTTGCCCGGGAACAGAGGCTTGCCCTCGAGCATCTCGGCGAAGATGCAGCCGGCACTCCAGATATCAACCTCAACGTCGTATTTTTGCCAGGTGAGCATGATCTCGGGGGCTCGGTAGTATCGAGTGGAGACGTAGCCGGTCATCTGGGGGTCCTGGATTCGAGCAAGGCCAAAGTCGCAAATCTTGAGATCGCAGTTCTCGTTGACAAGAATGTTGCTGGGCTTCAGGTCGCGATGGACCACGCCGGCCGAGTGCACGTACTTGAGACCCCGCTGCGAGGCGAGTTAGCGGGGTTTTGTCTCATCGCCGGAGCACCGAGGCCCGGGTGACGGGAATGTGTGTGGAACATACCATGATCTGATAGAGAAAGTATTGGATAAACTGCTTCTCGAGAGGTCGAGAAGTGAGTAATCTGTGGAGATCGGTACCGAGAAGTTCTGTCACAAAATAGCTGTGAGATGCGATTAGTATATAATAGTCGGCTGAGCTGTGTTCCGAAGCGCATACATGTCTTCGAGAGGAGAGATGAAAATATCGCTAAGGGAAATGACCTAGCATGGAAAGGATGAGAGTTAACAACGGAAATACGGTATAGCGAGGAAAGGGGTGCGGAAGAGAGCGCTCACATTCTCGTGTTTGAGGTGCTTGAGGAGCTTGAGCTCACGGTATGTTCGCTTGGCCAGAACAGGTGTGCTAAAGGGCTTCATGATCTTCTTGACGGCAACATTTTGATTGGTGAGCTGGTCTCTAGCAGAGCTGGAGAGGAAAACCGGTCAGCGGATCAGGTGTAGGAGATAGAATGGGTTGCGTGGCTGGGATATAAGATGGCGATATAGCAGCGGATGGCGACGATGCAGCAGTGACGATGGACGGGGCGGGACAACATGGACCTACCAGACAAGACCAAAAGCTCCCATACCCACGGGCTGGAGATCCGAGTACCTGGAAACAACATCAGCGATGGGCGCGCGCGGGCGAGGAATGGATGGGGCGGGCCGTACCTCGAGGTAATCTCGAATGTGGTGCCAAAGATCTGGGCGCGGACGAACTCGGCCATGGTGAAGGCGGGGTCGAAGGTGGGATGCTGATGCGGGAGGGGTGAGCGCTGGAGTCGAGATGGGGAGATGGGCTCGGGGCAGAGGGAGCAGGCGGGTGCGCGCGAGAAGGGGGGCTAAGTGCTAATGTATCGATCGCGACGAGTTGAGGAGTTGCAGGGAGTTGAAGAGAGGAGATGTTGTCTGGAGCGGAGGCGCCGGTCGGTGAAAATGCAATCGTCGATTTGCGAGGTGGAGATGTGGATAAGGTAGGTATTTGGGGTGGGTGGTCTCGCTTTTTTTTTTTTGGTGGAACGTTGGTTGCAGCGCCGTGATTGCTCGTCTGGAGTGCGGACACGGATGTCAATAGTCGTCGCCTTTTTTTTTTTTTTTTAGAAATATACCCTCCTTCTCGTTCGTTTCTGACCTGTGGCTGTTTTTTTTTTCTTATTCGTTTTTGATAGGCCACTAGAAAGTTACCCCTGTCTCGCTTCTTGCTTTTGCTTTCTTTCCCCTCTTATGTTCTTCTCTAAAACCTCTCTTTTCTCCTTGTAGGCAGGCGGGCTGAGTTGGGTACAATGGTGCTAGATGCGCTGGCCGAAAATGGCGGTAGGGGGGGCAGCAGGGACCAGCGCGGCGAGCGAGGTGGCGGGGCCGATAGATTGCGGGACAGCAGCGATGGATGTCAATCTTGACTTGACGACCGACGTCTATTGTGCTCGTTAGTCTTCGTCTCGATGTCTTTGCCATGAAAAATCACATGTGGAGGCGAAATGGTAGTTTCTAAATTATACACTGCCATCATTAAAAAAGAAGAAAAACCCCTAAAATCAAGAGTGAGGTCACGCGCGGGAAGAAAGAAATATTTCCACCCCCATCTCCAATGTCCCACGGACGACATCTGAGCGATGGTGATGGTATGGGTGGCACGCCCGCCAGCGCTTGTTCCGTTTCAGCCAGGCGTCTCTGCAAAACCCGGCCGGTACTTTCGGACACATCACGCAGCCAATCCTGGCCCATGGGTGCTGAGCGTTGGCTTTTGCATCATTGCGACGGCGCCTAGCATGGGAAAGCTGGCGCTGCTGACTTTTCGCTCTAGCGAGCGGGCCCGTCTGTCTTCTCTTTGGTCGCCTGCTTTCTTCCCCAACCCTCTCAGGTAATGATAATGAAAAGGGAAACGGTGGGGGGAAGGGAGTGTCGCGTGCAGTGGGAGGCCTGGTTTTTTTTTTTTCTTCTTTTTGTTTTTTCTGGGAAGGGGAAGGGGGTGGTTGTGTGGCGGATGAAGCTAGCCACTCGCGACTCGCCAAGTAGGTGTATAAGGGTCAACTTACCCTGGTTGTTGTCTTGTCTGGTGGCGGATGTAACGATTGCAAGTTGAGGAGTCAAATGGATGTTCAACACCCGGTAGGGACCGCGGATGTGGTCGAGCTTAAAAGGACACGGGGGAAAGGCGGTGGTGGGGGGGAGGCTTGCGAAAGCGACTGTTCGAGATTCGAAGCTCGACTGGTTCCCCGTTGATGTGATAGTCAGTGATCAGGAGTGGGTTCTTCTTTTTTCCCGTCGTTCTTTATCTTAGCACTGTTATAGATCGGCCCAATGCTCGTATGATCGTTCGGCTTGGTCGCTGTACGGGTCCCTCTCCGCAGGCGATCGAGATGCGTGATGCGATATCTGGGGTTGTCGCTGTGAGACCGTCTTGGGTTAAAGATGAGGAAGAGAAGGGGGAGGGTGGGAGGAAAGCAGAGGCGGGAATACACGCAGTTTTACGGGACTATTAGCATCATCGGAATCAGGGTCCTGTAGAATGAAATCTCCAGCTTATGCACGTAGATTGTCGTGCCATTCCATGTTTGGGGAGAGGGGGATTAGGATTGGGATGGGGAAGCCATGTAATGCAACAACGACGACATGCCTCCTCTTTCTTTTGGCCCCTCCCTTTCTAGCCCCCCCCCCCTCCTTCCACCCCTCCTCCTGCCATGCATGTTGTATTCGGGCACGAAGTCGGTGAGTAGGGTGAGAAGGGTGAGGTGCAAAATGCCACACAGCCGTGCGATCTCCAATTGGAACTTGTTGGAGACAACGCTGGTGTCAGTGACCGTGGCAAGACTCCATGCTCCGGCCTCATTCCGTCCCTCCACCTGGCCGGCTATGGCTGGGGGGGGAGGAGGGGAATAAACCAAAGCTGAGCCAGCCTCACAAACCAATTCCACTCGCCCCCCTTCGCCATGCAGCCATCGCGCGGCCGCAAAACCTGGAAGCCGTCCCCTCCAGCGCGCAGTGCGCCTCATCACCACATACTGCACTCTGGCTCCAGGTTGTTCTCTCTATGACGTCACAAAACAAAGCGAAGCCCGCACGGCCTAAAACGGCCCGCCCCTGTCGGAGTTGACAGGCCCTTTTAGCGTTGACAGGTACCTGCTGGGTGCCGCGCTCGGCGAGGCAATACACGCTACCTGTTAGCGATTCTGGACATGGCCTCCCCCCGTAAGACTTGTCCCGGGCATCGGGTCCGGAGTGAGGCATCGGAGGAGAAGCGTAGTCAGTAGTGTGAGGCGTGGGGCTGCTGCTTTTTTTTTTTTTT
>KV875234.1:1756459-1799382 GCA_001879505.1 Calonectria pseudoreteaudii | reverse complement strand
CAAGAAGAAAAAAGAAAAACAAGAAAAAGAAAAAAAAGGGGACCAAAAAAAAAAAAAAAAAGGAAAATTAGTCGTCCTCCCTCCCGTCCCTATAACTCCAATGAATGCTCTCGACGCCAGCCCGTACAGTTCCCTATATTTCACATCATTTGTCGAAGAGAATACGGCGAATTTCCCATCAAAGAATGCCAGAGTCCTTAAGCGCGTTATTCAAGATGGTCTCTTTGACCGCTGCGAAGACGAGCCGGATGTTCGACGTATCGGTTGCTTGTGTCAAGCTGCCATGGTTGTTAGCTCTCATCACTGGACGCCGGGGACCCATTCATCCCTGGGTTACGTACTGGGGGTATAGGTTGAGGTGTGCTCTGTTGACTTGATTGAAACGCCATAGCAAGTATTTGGCCGCCTTGTTGACATCATTCCCTCCTGAGTAATCAGGGAAATAGTTGCCGAGCGGTGATCTTCCAAGCTTCATCTTGAAAATGTCCACCTTGTTTAGGAATAGAATAATACTTGTTCGCATAAACCAACGTGAGTTGACGACAGAGTCAAACAGCAGGAGACTTTCCATCATTCGGTTCTAGCCATTCGTCAATAAGGACGTTCTGTCATCAGTAATCCCGATACAGAAATCACTCACCTGGCTGCTTTCTTCAAGCAGGACCTGATCGTATTCACTTAGAGCTACACAGAAAATGATTGAAGTCACATTCTCAAAGCAATGAATCCACTTTTTTCGTTCGCTTCGTTGACCCCCCACATCGAACATGCTGTTCTCATTGTCAATATCGCGATCTCGAGCCTAGCGCTATCAGGAAGGAGAGGAGGAGGCTCACTGGATGCTCAGCTGACCCATTTGGAATCTCGTCTCGTAAATGCCTGTCGTCTTCGTTCGTGCTCGGAGGACGTCCATCTCGTTGGGAAGGTAGCCAGGATCGACTATTCGCATCACTTCTTGGAAGAAACTGGGACGGACTGTCAGATGTTGCTGCGCCAGACGCGATCTCGCCCAAAACTCACTACTCGGCCGAGTCCATCAGATAAAATTCGGTTTGGTGTTCCATCAGCTGTTCCTTGGCAGGATCATCCCATAGGGCTTGAATGGCGACGCCAACTTGAGGGTCAATATCTGCCTGAGGGCCCGACTCGGTCTGGTATTCCATAAGGTACGCTGCGTGAGCTTTATTCTCCTCACTCTGCGGCTCAATGTTGAACTGTTGCATAGCCGTAATAACGGCCTTGGCACACTCGACGAGGTTCTTAAAGACAGTAGATCGGTAGTTGAAAAGTTCATCGTCTGAATATCCCTTGAGGTGAATGATTTTCATCTGTTTGACTATTGTCGACTTTCCACTTTCGCCGGAACCTGGAGTCTGGGTCAGTCACAGGGGTCGTCAGGAGAAAGCGCGTCGTTGTGGTCTGGTCCCTACCTAGAAGGAGGATCTTGCACTCTTTCCGTAACCTCTTGGAATCCTCTTCCAGGACCTTGTCGATGGCCTGGCTCTTCTTCTTCTGCTCCACCTCCTCATTGCTGGAACTCATACACGCGCCCATGTTGGCGAGTCTGCGGGGATGCGCAGCGCTGTTCTCGGAAAAAGACCAAGCTGCTCTGGCTCTGGCTGGGATCAATTCGGTCTGGGTGATTCGCGATCGGGTAAATCAATGGCGCATGGCTGTCAGGGGCGACTTCGGGTGGAATGTAGCGACGTGTGACGAAGAACGGCTAGGGCGGAGCGACAGCGGCTAATGGTGTGTCGGGTAGAGAGCGGTCGTGATCCTGGAGAATGCACCTTCACGCGGCGGTTGGAATCGGTAGAAGGCGAGGGCGGAGAAGTGGAGGACAAGGCGGAAGGGACGGACTGGGGTTAAGGGTGGTGTCGAGCCAAGGGGGGTCCGTTGTGAAGGCGAAAAGGTCAACGGGACCGCGAGGGGATCGAGGCGTGGCGAGAGGAGAAGATGAGGGTTTTCGAGGGTGAAGAGAAGGAGTAGAGAAGAGGTCGGATTGGATGGAAGGGGACAAAAAAAGGTCAGGATGCTGAAGCTAGGAACAAGGCCTGGCGGTGGGAGACAAGAGGAAGATGGTATGGACCTTGTCGCCTGCAAATGCAAATGGTCGGCCTTACCCGCTAAGTTACCTGGAGCTGTTGCAGGCGTGCCGGGCGTACCAGACAGGACAGTCCGTAAAAGTAGAAGGGAGTGGACAGGGCGCTGGGCAGCGCACAAGGACCTCGACAATGACGAGACAGAGGCGGCGAAGAGTGGCACCAATTGGCGTGGGCGGCAGTAGCCTGTGGAGACCGGGGGAGCGAGGGGAGCAGGGGGCGTGGGAGGTGAGAGAATGGGAGTGTGGATTAGTGAGATGCTGTATCGGTCTCGGTCGGCGCCTTGAGGGGGCGCGCGCCTGAAGGGGGGGGGCGGCAGAATCAACGAGGTCGAGACGGGACTTTCTTTTTCGTTCTCTGGAGCGTTCTTTGACGGCCAGCAACTTTGCTTTTGCTGGAACCTGCAAGACGCGGCAGTGGAAATGGGAGTGGAGATGAGAGGAAGCAATTGACGGGCGGCAGCCGAGTATTGTTTTGTTTCTTGCAGATGAATGGGATAGATGTAAAAATGGGCAAGGGAGCGAGAGAGCGAGAGAGGAATGGTTGACAGGTGGTGGTTAGCTTTGGTGGCAGGTTGTGAGCGTCAGCGTGAGCGTCAGCCTGACTTTGAGCCTTGGACAGCCTTGGACAAATGCAGACAGTAAGTGGCCTGGCGCAGGCGGGACTCTGTACACTACTGGCGCAGCCTTTCGTTTGGTGTCTCGTCTGGCGAGTTGTTTCTGTTTTTCTGGCGTGGTCTGGGCTGAGGTGCAGCAGCGAAAGAGTCAGCGACGCACGCTTGGTCTAGCCGGGCCGGGTATTCTTGCCACCAGCAACCGGGACGAGATGCAGCGGTGGACGAACGCAATGGCTGTGGATGATGGCTGATTCTGCTTCTGCTGATGGTTGCGCTGGCTGTGGAGGAGGGAACCTTACCGACCAGCCGCCCTACCTACCTAGTCGAGGTAGCCATTGAAGTGCGGGGCGTATTCCGCAAGTAGGTACCCAACTAAGTACCTACCTACATACCGTCTGTGACCAGGAAGCTCTCGTCACCCACACATCCATCTCGCCGTGATCACTCCCTGTGTCGCGCTTGACCAGGAAGATACCTGGAGACGTCTAGCTAACATGCACAGATGCCACTGTACCCGCCTTCCCCTTACTAGTAACTCGCCTGATGCATTCGCTGCTGGCACCATCTGTGTCGACCCCGATCCCTGGGTTCGAGAAGCTTTTTCGGCTCCCAACTGGCATTCGCATCTGGTTGCAGAAAAAAAAAAAAGTCGATACAGGCTAGTCGCTTGGCAGCCTCAGCTGGATGGCGCCGATAGATAGAGAGATCAAACCACTCTCTTGGGACTACTGGCGAATGTTGATTCTCACCATTGCCCTCCTCCTGCGCTTGTGCTTGTGTTGCGGCCGTAGCCTCCGCCCAATACGACCCTCCCCGGCAAGGGCACAAAAAAGACACAGCTACGGGTCGCGACTCAGCCGGGTTTTGGCAGCCTGCCACTGCCAGTCAGTTAATGGTCAACGAGCGGCCTGGTGGTTCGAGGCCGTCTTTGTTTTTTTTTGTTCCTTATTTACCTCAACCGAGTCTAGGCCCGGACCCTGAGGGGGGCCTCTTGGCTCTTCCTTCGGGGCCTCGATGAACCTAGTCCATGCATCCCACTGGTCATCGTGGGCCTGCGAGGGCCGACTCGTCACCAGCCCGGCTCTGAACCTGGCCTGGGGTCCCGATCATTGACAAGAAACAGCCACGCCATGACCAAGTGCCACCATGGTGGCTTTCTGAACATTTACCTTTGAGCTTCCCAGTCGCCGCTCTGTATAACATTTTTTTGGGCTGAAAAGCTTCTCCTTTCCGGGCGATAGCAGAGCCGCCTTGCGAAGTCTCTGCTTGCCCAAAAAACCCAACTTTGATCAACCATCACCGGCATGTCTCACTTTTTTTTTTTCTCTTTCACATGGCTAGGCGTAGGGGCTGCAAATTGCGCCGGGCTGTCGCAGCAGCCCTGGTCCCATTATCATACTCTTACCCCAAAGTAGTAAGCGAACCAAAACGGCACTGCAGCGATGCCCAGCTGTGAGCGTGGCACAGTAATAGTGAACAATAGAGTTGAAAGGCCCGCCTCATCTGCGGAGAATGACAGCGAAAATGGACATCGAACAATATTGGTAAAATGCATGAACAATTGACTGGGTAGTCCACGGCAGGCTCTGGACTGACAGTCAGGTCATGTGCAAGTTTGTACATGTGGTACTCCACCATGGGATCCATCATTCCATCAAGAGACATGCTGCCCCAGACCCATTAGAAGGCAGTTTTGCTTGGTGGCACTGGCTTGACCCAAGACGTGTTGCTCAGGGCGCTTGTCCCAGCAGTGGAGTGTGGGGCGGTACCCCGACGGTTTGTTCCACGTTTTTCGCTGGGGGATTCAGACTGGGATGGCCCACCTGGAGAAGAAAAAGAAAAATGACATAAATCAATGAACCCAAAAGGGAGCCCCAAGGAGATGAGAGGCCGAGAGATGAACATGACGGTGCGACACTCCTCTACCCGTCCCAGGCATCGCGGGTGCGAATGAGTCGCCAGCCGACCCTGCAAACCTTAGCAGGACTAGGGACCCAGGGCCACTTGCGCGAAACAAGGAGCGAGTTCCATGTGCTGAGGGTGGGGGGACATGCCTTAGCTTCAGTGAGCATACCTTCTGCGGTTGCGCCTGGCGCTATGCTTCGTTTGGTCTCACTCGCAGGCTCCACGGCCCACCTGCAATGGATGCAATTGTGCCTTCCAGGCATCCATATTACCGCAATGTGCACTGTCAGACTCGTCAAGGCGGCGAGCAACTGTGCCTTGGGAGTCTCCCATTAGCTTACAACAACTCTCAAAAGGCATGGCATAGTGTTGTAACTTGAGGCTGATCATATTTTCGAGGCGTGCTCTGTCTGCCAACGCGCATTTTGAGCTGTTTCTACCTCGGCACGAAATTCAAGCCGTGCGAGACAAAATGACACACCAGCATAATTCCAACATGATAAAATCTTACATTTATGAATTTATTGATCTATCTTCACAACAAACGGAAGCAAGAAGTCGGCTATATGATGTAGAAGAAGTGCCACTGACCAAGGTCCCAATCAACAGAGTGTCTGCAGTAAACGACCGAATTCATTAGATGCTGAGCGCTCTCTCAGGCTCTTGATGACCTGGAGAGGTTGGTCCAACAGTTCATCCCTATGTAAATTCCCGAACCATCTTTTAGGTTGATTCATGTTGGATGCTCTTGGCAAAAAAGAGGCCAACAGATACACACCAGGGTGCTGTTTTGCTGCCTCCCCTGACTCCCACGTCAAGACGATCGTCTCGATGTAGCAAGGGGGTCGCGCACATTCCCCTGGTTCCGAGCGCCCCGACCCTGGACGGTCTGTGGCACAGTACCGGATGCTATTTGCAGGTCCTGTCCGAACCATCGCCAAGATGGCTAATGCTTTGTCTGCTGTAGAATTGGGTATGGAGCCCTTTTTCTTCTTTCTCTTCATCGCGAACGACCTGGAACTTGTTTCCATGAAACAGGACCGTCTGATAGCCGACCTCAATTTGGAGGGGGGATGCCCGACAGCCAATATGCATGACAGTTCGTCTTATGGAGATGATCGATACCGAATCCATGGCAAGCTAGTCTATCTCGAATTAAGGATGGCCCCAATCAGAGCAGGTCGTGCTGGCAATTGCCCCCTCCCAGTCCCTTCAAACATGACACGACCGGGACGACACGTGGGCGCCGGCTCTGGACCTGACAACCGCGGAAAGAAAAAGCAAAAAAAAGGAATGAAGGCGAAAAAAAAGCCAGACACGTATAAGGCACTCGGCCACAGCGCAGCCATCCTCCCTGCCGTGTCTTGAAACATCTGCCCCGTGAGTGTTGGCTACTGCAGCCCCCTGGAACCAGTGCGCGCCCAACGCCCATTCAACGGGCGATTATCGAAATAGGACAGCCCAATGATCTGATCCATGGTGGCAGCTCCCGATATTTGTTTACTTATGGGAGTAGGGAAATTAGCAGCCCAACACAAGTTCCACACAAGCTGAACAAACATCCGCTACCCTGGCCGCTGAATGCAACAACCCATCTCTCAGCCAGGTGTGATGAGATTTTCCAGCACATGAGGATCACCGACGCTCACCGGGGGTGCCCTTCCTACGGCACAGCTCGGTAACGGTGGCCTCTCGTCACGTCTTGCTTCTCGCTTGCCCACCCCTTGGGACCTTGGGAGCCTATCTTCCCTGTACCTCGACACTCCCTGGCCTCCCGAAGCGGAAACCTTACCCCGCCGCAATCCGTATGCAGGGCCAGATTGTATTATCGACGATCCCGTTTTTTTTTTTTTTTTTTAAACTCCCTTCCCCAGTGGTTCCCGTTCACTTCGCCCTACCAAGAACGCAGTGTGAACTGGCAAAGCTCCTCCCGCACGTGTACAGCTCGGACGCTAAGACACGACTCGCATCCAATGCGGGTTGACGTGTCTGGGCGCCCGAGAAGTGTTCCAGAAGGCAGCTAACGAGCGACCCTTCTTGTTGCATGAGGGCGCTAGGCCGGAAGGACAGCCGGGCTATGACGGTAATGACGGCCGGGGACTCCACAACAGCTTTGCTGTTCAGGCACCTCGCGCACCTCGCGCACCTCGCGAGCGCCACACAGGCGCTTTTGGTCAATGCGTCTAGCTGCAACAACATCTGGTAGCCTCCATCCGCCAGGAGCAGCTCACATTGCGAGCTAGTCTCAGTCATATCCGCGAGCCGCTTGCCTCATATGAGGAAACCATCTTGGTGGCCGGTGAGAGGAGCGGCGGCACAGGCTTGTTTGCTGTGCCAGGTCACACGTCTCACCACTTCTAATGGACTGTCTCGACCCCTTCTTGGCTAACTGTGACGTGCACCGAGCGACCAGCTCTCCGGGGGGGAGGAGGGGTGTCTAGTATGCGCTTTTCGTGAATAATGCATCGGTACCCATCGATGGGGTCGACGAGTATCACCTGAAAAAGGCCAAGGCTGGCATCACTGTCAGAGTTAGCCTCGCTAGCCTTTGATTCGCATCTCCCGTGGCTTAGATGCTGTGCAACGCAACCTCCGCTAAGCCTCCAAACCGCCCCCTTTTCTTTTTGCCAACGCCATTCGCAACCGTTGGTATCCGCGATTCCCTGATGCGCGGATATCTTGCGTTTTTTTGCCTCGTTTCGGTGACCAATCTAGGCAAACACCACGACTATGCTGTATTTTCCCCTCACGTCTCACTAGCGATCGGCGCAATAGGGACAAGCTCTGTTGAGATATACCTATGGATGGCGTTTGGGCGAATACTTCCGAAGTAAGCTTCTGACCAACCACGCTGGGCGGGCGAATTCTGTCTCAGCCACACGGCTTGTTGGTTCTGGAGCTTCGTGGACGTCACGACTTCGGGTTAGACATGCGAATCTCGTCGAGTAGTCCACCTTCAATTGCGTGGCCGGTGTACAAATGCGGCAGCTGCGGAGACAAGGTTTCAACACTAAACATTGAGGATGGCCTTTTCGCCTTGTTTTGAAGAGAGGGATGTGCGTGATCTCCGTCATGGCCTATGATGCTCCGGAAACGGAATGTTTGATCTGGCCGAACGCTTCTGTTGTCCAGCACATTCCTCGGCTGGAAGTGATCGTCAAAGAATGTGACTAGCCTCGATTCTAACGCGCGCCCTGGACTAGGACCACAAGATAACTTTTTTTTTTTTTTCGGTGAGGCTGCATGTGGACCAGCCCACCCAATTTCTCGTGATATTTTCAGTATAGCCCATCCTGTTTGTCTGACGTGCGGAATGGGGTCAATTTTCTTGACACGCTGATAGCCGGAGGCCCTCCCTGCCCTTATTAAACAGCGGCAGCATGTGGGATGTTGTAGGCCCCAAAGGAAACACTCGAAGGACTCCATCATGAAGTCTAATGGACACGCCGCACCACGGCCCATGCTCACGTTCAGCCCCAGATACAATAGAGGGACTTGCCTCGACTAAACTTTGGGGGTGGATCTTCAGTTGGGGAGGAATCTTTCGGCCGATATTGGGTAAACCTTGTTTGCCACAAATTGTGTAGTGAGGTCAAGCTCTCGGGAGGCTTGTTTAAGCCGGCTTTGATCGGCGTTAGTGAGATGGTGGTGGCAGCCAAGTCCGTGAAATCGGCGCATGGGCTAGACCAGTTCCGACTCTGACGAGTTTGACTCATGCATCCCGGATTAGAAGAAGGCGTTGGAGGAGATCCGGAACCATTTGTTCGGTCAGCGATTTGCTGAACTGTCATCCCGCCACCGTTGTTGATCAGTCACATGTGGCGTCTACTTTGCCTGCGCTGCACAATGAACCATCTCATTTTCTTGCCACTCAGGATTCACGACCATTACCACGTCGTCAAATTTACATTTGGCTCTAATATTGGCTCATCCCCGCATCTGGAGAGCTGATAGAAGAATGTCACTTGACCGAGTGTTGGAGCGGAATGAACTCGTTATGACACTAAGTAACCGCAAGCATGGCGTAGTAGTGAAGGTCCCCTTGTGGACACTGAATGCTTATATCAAATTCCATTGTGTATGTGCCATTATTAAAAGAACCACGTTGGGGACGGGTTTCCATAAAGGATAGTGTGGATCAATGGGAATACAGTTTTGTGGAGCAGATGTGCAAATACACGCAAACGAGGGTACACTCAAGCGACGTTGCCTTCGAACTCTCCGTAGACAATTTTATTGTCCATATCCTACTATCTTCGCAGCTTTGTATGATGGAGTTAAAAGTCGGAAACAAAGAGCAAGTTCTACAATTTTTTTTATACCTGCACCATGAAGGAGCAGGGTTGGCAGAAGAACAATGCCAAGGGGATTGATGCTCTTGTCTGCTAGCATACAGGAACGATGGCGAATTGTGTTGAACTGTACATCGGGGTGCAGGTATTGATTGGAAGGAGCAGAAGCAAGTCTCCCTTCGACAGCATTAGTCTATTATGTTGGCTCTTTGTGGATAAGGCTTGGTTGTTCAGCCCTTGCCGAAAGATGATCTAAGACATGCGTCGCCCAGGAAGAAGCATGTATCAGTATGATATTTTAAGGGTGCAAAGGTGTTTGCTGTGGTCGAGAACCGAGTCGACCTGGCACTTGTTCGCTTCTACCCGGCCGAGCTGGAGATCAGTGTCGGTCCAATAGGGAGCCGTGGTATTCATGCAAGACACGTCGGCAGGCAGGAGTCGTGTGGTGTGTGCTCATATGCGATGCAACTCTGGGCTGGCGACCACGTCCAATCGCGGGCGGGTTGATGGGGGATCAGTGTCGAATGGTGAGCGCACACGGAGTTTTGTCTCCTGTCAAGAAAAAAAAAGTGGTCGTCATACATGCTGGAGGCATTGGTGAGGGGGTGGATGAAGGCATCCAGCGAAGATAGTACGCGGACAGAGACGGAGTTCTCCAATTAATTGATTCTTTTTTTTTTTTTTTGAGTTCTTCCTCCCTCTCACCCTCTTTACGATTCTTGTTTATGCATCTTAGGATGACACGTGAGAGAAAGAGAAGACGCTAAGTTGAATAGAGGTTATGACTGGACGGATGGCTACGCGGATGGCAGAAAAGGAGCCTCATGGACCAGGGTGGCCAGCTTGTACTAGGTGACGTGGATTGCCGTAGAGCCATGGGCTAGGTAAGGAGATCACCGTGGAACCCTAGGAACCGTGGGGGGGGGGGGGGGGGGGGGGGGGGGGGAGGATACGAGAGCGCAACCGTGTATGGGAGCATGAACTGTGAGAACTGTGCAGTAATTGATTGAATGAATGATGCATCCCACCCGTCCTCGCTGTTTGCGCCGATGCAAAACGCGCGCGCGCAGACACACACACATACGCACACACAGATACACATACACACACACATGCATGGCACGGCACAAAGCACACGGCATGCACACAGTACGCACACCCATACATGCGTATACACACACAAACACACACACACCAACTCGCAAACGCTGACCCGTGACGTGACGTGACGTCTGTGGGTGCTTTGCGTGTGTCCTTTTGCCCATGGCCATGATCCATATTCGCAAGTATAACAGTCCTATTCCTTCGTTGAGTGGGCCGAGAAGCGCACTGACAGTGCCGACGCTAGTAGAACAAATGACGGGTTTCCATATGGCGGGGTACCACTGGCACTAATAAGAATAAGATGAAGTGTGAATGCACTGAAAGGCCCCTTGTTCTCAATTCATCCAATGCTCGTCTAGGCCTTGGACTCTAATCTAAAGCACTCGATAATTTCCTCGCACCCTGCCAAACCTTACTCTCTCCGATCATCCTTTATTGCTCGCCATCTTTGACATCAACGGCCCTGCTCTGCTCTCGTGTTCGGCCTCGCGCTGCCCATTGCTTTTTCTTTTTCCCCTGCTTCTTTTGCTGTCTCTCTTTGGTGCTTCGGCGCATCATCCATCCGTCGATCCCCCTCACCCAGTACTCGCCTCGCCTGCTGTGCCACCTGCGTCCCAGCTACCTGGGCCTCCTCGTCTCGCCCCGAGCCTCACCACAGCTGCATCTTGACCGCCTTCTGTGCACTCTTCACCATCCCACCGCGGGGGGTTTATGGCACTTGTTGACTCTCTACGAGCTTGATCGTCGCATACGTCCGTTCCCCTTGCCTTTCGATTCTCTGGAATACCGCTTCCACGCCTGCACCACGCCGCGCGCCACCACGTTTTGGCAGCCACGCCTGAAAAAAAAAAACAAAGATTAATTACGACACGCACACACACACACACACACACACACACAAACCGCGACTCCTATCTTCGACGGCTCCCAATCCCTTCTGGGCCGACCAATACATGTGCATGGCAGCTTTACAACGACGCTGAACAAGGGCAATCTAGCATTCTTCCACTGGCGGCCACATCAACTGCCCCTCCTCCCTAGGTCGCAATGAACTCCGACGAGTCCAGCCCTGCGCCCGAGGTGCGGGATTCCACCGACGATTTGAAGTCTGTCTTGTCGCCCATTATCCCTCCATCGCCGGCTTCTCTGGCGAAGCTCGATTTTACACCTCTCGTCACCGTTGTCGGCTTCCACCATGCGAGAGGCCCCGAAGTCGAGACGTGGTTTGGTGCCGATGAGGGGCAGGATCCCGCCGTCGACTATAACTGGACATTGCTGCCGTTCATGGCTTTGAGTGATGGTGCACACGCGTGAGTCCGAGCTGCGATTCTTGGCTGAGACAGACGAGAGCCGTTTCCGTTGAAAGTAGTCTACTGACCCTGTCGCGTAGCTCCGAGGAGGACTTTTCGTACTTTACCCTGCTCAGACCAGAATCAGAGACAGCCCCCGCCACATCCCTGTTTGGAATATCGTGCACGAGACAACTAGATTCGTCTCAGCTCATAAATCGCCCGGCAGATGTCACTCGCTCGACCGTCCAGAAGGCCGTCGTCGTGATTGCCGACAGCCCCCAATTCTTTGGCATGCTGCGCCAGCGACTCAGCGTTGTGACACAGGCATGGTTTGCTCAGCGCGAGTTTACCGATGTGGAGATTCTTCGCAAATTCCAGGAGAGCCTGGCCGACGAGAAGAAGAGGGGCTTGCTCAATGAGCAGGTGGACCGTGACCAGTATCTGGGAATGAGTTTGCGGGAGTTGATCCACGAATTCAAGTGGCAAACTCTCGTTCTTCTCAAATGCTGTCTTCTCCAGCCGAAGGTAAGCAAACTTGACAAGAAGAGATGCTTCGAGGTACCCCGTGCTGATTGGCCATGACAGATGCTCTTCTTTGGGACCAAGTGTGATCGTTTGTGCATGATGCAATTTTCCCTTTTGTCTTTGATACCCGGCCTCATTCGCAACCTCCAGGACTGCGCCGATCCTGATTTGAACAATTACGAAAAGAACCTCACTAAACCCACCAGTTTGCGAACTAGTGAACGCAACTCCCTTCTGACCTACATGGGTCTGCCCCTCCAGCTCTTCGGCAAGGTACGTACTCGAGACATGTCCAGCAATAATGACACATAATTATTGACACTTTTCTTTTCAGGGAAGTTTATTCGGACCTTACACACCTCTCCAGCAGCTTGATATTCTTGCCGACTTTGGAACAAAATCATACATTGTCGGAAGCACAAACTCCCTCCTTCTCCAACAGAAGGACCGATATAGTGACATTCTTATTAACCTCGATGAAGACACCATCAATATTACGTCGCCCTCCTTGAGGGCTGCTCTGACCCTCACTGCCGCTGACCGTCGATGGATCGATTACCTCACGCAGGAGATTTATGAGACTTGGGACGAGTCCAATCCCAGCCGTCCGAAAACGCTTAAATATGTAGGAAGCGAGGAGTTTATCCGGCTTCAGTTTGAAGAGTACATCCTTGCGCTGATCTCATCAGTCAAATACCACAACTACCTCACGGCAAACCCCAACAATCCCAAAGCCATCCTACCAGAGGTTGAGGGCGACCCCATTGGCGATTTTGGCTACGACTGGGTCGAGGCCTGGCAGCGTACCGAAAATTACCGTATCTGGAACGCCAACACCGACTCCCACCTCTTCGATATTGTCGACCCACGGCACCCCTGCGCAGGTGGTTTGACCATTGACGACGTCCAACGCCGCATTGCAGAGCAGGTCAAGGAATTGCATCTCGATGAACGGTTTGCGCAAGGCCGCGAGGCCCTGGGCCGCAACTTTGCCGCAGGCCGCGAGAAGGCATCGTTTGTCCTAAACAAACTCTACGCTGACATGGAAGCTCTCCGCGAAGCCCAGCGAAAACGCGCCGAGGAAGCCCGCGCGGCCAACCCCAATGGCAAGCCACCGGGCGACCAGGCTCAGCAGGCCGGCTACGGTGTCGACATGACCAAGGCTCAGCAATCGGTGCAGTCGGCCGGTGCTAGAGCTGGCGCATACATGTCGAGCTGGGCAGCGTGGGCAGGCGAGAAACGTCGCACGGGTGGATGGGGCGGGGGTTGGGGTCGAAAGGCCACACCAAAGTCTGAGAAACCGCTCGAATCTTCGCGGTCCACTAGTCCGATTGATAACGACTATCAAATCATCAGTCCCTCGGATACTCGTTCAGGCTCAACAGACGATACTGCCATCGGCAGACCTTCCACCGGCGTCAGCTTCAGCGAGAGTATTCTGTCAGGTGCCAGCGACTCACCCGGGAAACCTAGGAGCGAGGCGCAACCCTCCAAGGCTGGCGAGGAGGGCCCTCTCCCCAAGAACAATGGCGTATCCAAAGACACAAAGGATGACGGCTTTCAAAAAGAGGACGTTGTCGGTTCGTCCGATAAGCTGCCCGCGGCGTAACTAGCCAGAAAGGCAGGGCAGGTTCGCCCTTGAGTCGAAAGCCGAAACGTTCGAAGGGACTAAATGATGATATCCAAGGCGATTATGCTACATTTAAAACATGACCATGAAGAATCTGAAAAAAAGGATGATCTAATTATTATTTATTTATTCTGCTGTCATGATTATTATAATTAGATAGAACGGGGAATAGCGACATTTTTTGCGTGTCATTAAAAAACCACCCAAAGGAGAAAAAAAAGAACGACGCCATAGCTGAGGCGCAAGGCTGAATAGGATTTTGTCTCCGGTACAGGGAATCGAACCCTGGGCTCCGCGGATCGAGATGATATTTCCCTCAAGTTATGAGAGCGCGAAATGTTAGCCACTACACCATACCGGACAAGGTTGTTGTTGAAGGTGCCTGTTCCTAATTGCAAACATGCACAGCCGGGCTAGCAGTGGAACCCGTGGCAGGTACCGATACCGGCTTAGTTCTCCTTTCTTTCCTGAAGGAACAAAAGAAGCCGTGGGGGGGAATAGATCACGAAGCTAAATGAAATTGCTGGTGGTAAGCGACCTCGAAGCCCCGAACTGGTTTGTTTATGTTTTCCTGTTGTGACAAAATACGCATGTATCAATCAATCGACGACCATCTATCAAAGCCTAAAAAGCTAAAAATCAAGATGCCGTGTGGCCTGCCCATGATAAAATGTCACGACTATATCTCATGCTTTCTCAAAGGGGGTTTTGGCCCAAGTTCAATAACATGCCAGCTCCTGTATGTGTAGATGTGTGTAATCATGTCCTGCACCTATTTCTCCCAAGCTTTTGCAGCGCGCCGCTCCCTACTCCCACGACCCAGCCGAGCCCTTGCAACCCATTTCCGATTACCTAACCTCTTCAAAGCACGTCATCCATCATAAGACAAGAAAGCCAAAAACACATAGCGAGATTGGGGAAAATAAGAGGCTTCAAGCGGGGAAATGGTTCCTTGGTAACGAGGGCCTCATGTCGCACATGACCATGTTGACCATCCAGACAAACCCCCATCCTTCCGCATGGTCACCGACGCAGCCCCAGTCCGCGAAAGAGTAATCATCAGTGCTCACCAACAACAGCTGATGTACAAGACGAGCTTGCACAGGCACCAAAAGCTGTTGCATAAAAGTAGACCAAGAATGCTTCGCAAAACTTATCGATTTTGAGTTATCTCACGGCCGACGGGAAGATCCATTAAGCGAGGTATCCTAGCTCGTCATCTCCGACACGCTCCAAGTATTCCTTGTCGAGGAGAATCTCGATACACTTCTTGATATCGCTAACCTTTGGCATGAATCGAGAGCGAATCTGGTTGATAGTTTCGCTGACAAGCTGTGTGTGTTTCATCTTCTTGCGTGCCTTCATGATACGAACAATCGCGGACTGGTAAAAAATGTTAGCAAACAAAGTGGCCATACTATACGAGATAGAAAAACACATACTTGAAGCACCAGCTTGCGGTCTTCTTCGATAGTCTTGTTCGTCTCTGCCTCCTCTTGCTTCGCTTCCTTGACACCACCAAGGTTCAGGTTAACCCGGATCTTCTTACTCTTGAAGTCATAGTTTAGACGGAACGTCTTTCCAGGGCCTGGCTTTTCGCCTGTAGCCCCAAGTGTGAGCACCTTGGCTTTGAGAATGACGGCCAAGGCTTGGTCCAGCACCTCGGAGCTGAGTTGCGTCGCGCTGAGCATATCCTCATAAGTGTATGTGTCCTTCTCATTGAAGAGGAGGAGGATGGCCATTTGGTAAATGGATACTTGGAAGGTGTAGGGGGTCTTGCTGTTCTTGCAGTAGCCGGCCTTGATCTCACCCTTGCATAGGTGCCACAACCATGTTAGCTTGCGGCCGTCGTGCTTGTGCCTGTAGAAACGGATGAATCGCTCGATTTCTGCGGCAATCTCGGCCGGAGGGTTGAAATCGGTGCTGGGCGCCGTCAAGGGCCAGAAGCCCGTGCCGAGAATGGAGAAGTTGGAATCAACACCCTTAGCGTACTCAACACCCTCCAAGTGGTCTCGGAACTCCTTGTTAAGATCCTTGGAGATCTGCATATCCTGGAACATGCGCTGCAGCTTATTGGTGTACTCGAAACCGCACGCCTCCTTCAGCTTGCTGATCATGCTAGTCTCGGCATCATCTGATGATGAGTTGCTGTGAACCAAGCGTCGTGCTAGCATACGAGAGTAAAATTTCTGGAAGACATCCTTGTCCTCAATGTACTTGAAGACAGTCATGATCTGCGTGAGCGTGCGCTCCAGCTCGGCCTCTTCAATGCTGGTGCTGCTCTTTCGTAGCAACACATCGGTGTACTTGGCCAACAACTCAGGTGACTTATTGGAGCCAGCCTTGCAAACTTCGTTTCGGTTGACAAATTCTCTGCAGGCATTGTCCAAGGAACGAGTAAACTCGGGTTCATCGTTAAAGGCTCTTTTGACCAAACCTTGATACTGGGTGTGGATCTCCAAGAGAGCATCTACGTAAACCTTGGGTTCAAGCTTGTCACCCTCAGATGACTGCACCTTCTGAACAGCTGCGAGACCTGCCTTCCTAACATGGGTCTCAAATCGGGTCCGCAGAGGCTCCAACCCGTCGGGGATGCGAGACAAAAGGTTGTACATCCTTGCCATGTCCTCCTCGCGATCATTGTCGAGAAGAACTTGAAACTCTTCTCGCAGAAGGGACGAGTGGTCGGCAATTAGGGCCTGGTTGCAGCATTTCTTAAGCGGGATTGCAATGTCCTGGTGAAGGTACATGCGAACACGCTCCTCTTCCTCAGCTAGACGCGTCTCGGCCTTCTTCATGTACTCGACAACACTGTTCTCCGCAACGAACTGCTTAGATTCGGCGAGGTAGAATTCTTTGGTCGCGGTGAGGAAGGGGCGTTCGAAGTGGAATCGGTAAACATCGAGGGTCGATTTGGAGGGATCGGCCTCGTCTAGACCCAGAGAGACGAATGAGTCGACAACTTGCTTGATCTGTCCATGCTCGATAGTTTCACCGTTCCTCTGCTTCTCAACCAACTTCAGCACGGCATCCATGACCTTGGTGGATACCTGCTCGAAGAGGACGCGGCGCCATTGTACTAGATGTAGCGTGTAGACGTCGTAGATGTTCTTCTTGCCTTCATCGATCTCCCTCTTCACCCAGTGACGGTTCAAGTAACGAAAAAGATGGTGGATGTACTTGGCGGCGACTGTGTACCTGCCCCATTCTTTGATATAGAACGCGAGCAAGCCTTCGTCGGTATGTGCTCTAGATTTGGCGACCAGCTCCTCGAGGTGTTGCTTGAGATAATCGATCAGTTTGTTGTAAAGCTCCTCGCCGAGAAGATGCGCTACGACATGTCAGCAGGTCTTCAGCTACATTGTAGGATCGCAAAACGGATATACCTCCTCGATGGTTGGAGTGCATGGCTGGGCCACCAAGGCCAACTGCCTTTTGTGATGTGCAGAAGTTGTGAACAGCTCTGAGTTCAAGTCAGTATCAAAAAGGGCAACAGAGGGATAGAACTGTTCGCAAACGTACGTATAGACACCCATGTACATTTGCATATCGATGCCTTGCTCGAGATCATTCATGATACGTGAAATCCCGGCTTGCAGGTAGGTCCATCTATACCAGGTCAGCAAAGTTAGCACGCGCGCGCAAGCTACTCACGTTGCTCCGATATCCTCCCGGTTCGGCACCGGGGGCATCTGGCTCGGGGCAGCCATCTTGGCGGCCATGTTCGGTGTCTGTCTGCGGACAGAGGGAGGAACGGCGGCTTAGCGGAGGCGATGGAGGCGGGGTCGAGATCGAGGGGTGACGATGGGACTTGGTGTCGTTGAAGTGTTGGTGGGGGGCAGCACCAAGATTGAAATACGGGAGGCCTCGGCAATAAAAAAAAATATGGTTGAGCAGGCAGCAGAGTTGTCCACAAAGGTAGATGCGTTCAGCAGGGTCGCGTCTGACTCGTCGCGGCTGTGTTGGGATCGCTCGGACGAGGTTTGATGAGTATAGCGGTAGGGCCAGGACGCTGGCTGATCGGTGGAGAGGGAGGACCAGGACCCTTCGCTGCTGAGGAACGAGGAGAGAGAGGCAACAGCAGGGGGAAGATATAATTCACCCGCTTTCACACCTGGCCGGCTGAGTCACTGGAGAAGAAGAAAGGAAAAGGACGGTGTAACTGAGGAAGAGGAGGTGTCTAAGAGCTAGAGTGTTGTTGGTCGAGCAAGGTCAATCAGGCAGTCAAGTCAAGTCTGACCCAGCTGGTCTCATCCATGAGGCAGGGCCGCTGGTGAAAGTGGGCCTGAGGCGAAAAGGGCTTAGCTTCGGCTTCTGCCGCCCCCCACCGCCTAGCTGAGGTATTGGTCTCGCGGCGTCTGGCCGACTGCTTCTACGGGCACAAGCGCTGTGCTCTAGGCTGGGGCACCCTGTGGAATGGCGCCTCCCCCCCACTATCCACGTCCACTGCCCACTAACTACCCGCAATTGATCGGGATTTCATCCCGTCATTTTGCCTACTACGCGCTGAGGTTGTGTTTCACAGGCTGCTCGTAGCCCCACAGGGCATGGCTGCCTTCTCTCGCTCACCAAGCGACAGATCAGATTGATGGATACGCGGATCAATCAGTCCGCGAACCAAATATAACAAACATGGCACGGTCAAGACAGGATCGATGTATTGACAAACATGTACCCCTTTGGTATTGCTACTAGAAGCTAACGGCTCTTCTCTTTATCCGTGAACCTTGCGAGACTTGGAGAATAAAAATACAAAGAACGGTATACACACCCAGTGCACGTCACGCCGAGGCTCTGACCCGGCAAAACAAAAGAAATTCAAGCGATGGCAGACAAGGAAAAGGAAAGGAACAAAAAAGATGAAGAGAAACAAGAACCAAGGCACCCTGATAACCAAACAGGGGAGGGGTATTGTGACCAACGATTTGCAGCGTTCTCCTGCCGCGTCCGATCCATGTACAACGAGCTATTCCTCTTCTCCTCCACCAAGTCGTTCAACTGTCCGAAATATATTCACGGCAAAATTCAGCGTCCAGAGAATCAACCCAATAACCATGAAAGCTGCCAGCGCCTTTGACAAGTCGCGCACCGCGACATGCTGCAAATTGTGGTAGACCAAACTCTCAAACGCCAATGCTGTGCTTGCCGATTTGAATATGATAAAAAAAAGATCTAGCAACATTAACGAAATCTTAGAGACAGCAGAGCGCAAGCCCAGTGGCTTGCCAGTGTACTCGTCCCATATCATATATGCGAGGTACGGGATCGCCACGCAGTCCACCGACACTGCGACTATTGACTGGGCCTCCTCAGCCGTGTCGTCAGAGTCGACCTCCTCAATCTTGTTGATTTTCGCGGCGATTCCCAGTGCAACTATTGATGTGACCATGACGGATAGGCGGAACAGGAGCGGTGCGAGAGAGTGCCGGACCATCATGTTCCATACCCTCTGGTAAGGAGCGAGAGCCCTCTTCCTTCGTGGGGTCCTTGAATCAAGGACGCTGTACGGTTCCAGTGCTGGGTTGCCAAAGTTTGGCTGAAGCTTTTCCATGACCTCATAGTTCACTACTGCCGAGTTTTCGTGGGTCGCATGCCCGTAGGCCGAAGATTGGACAAAATCGTGCCAGGCTACGCTGGGTTCGTTGGACTTGACAAGTGGCTTGAAACCAGAGATGATGACGGGTTCAGCCGATCTGAGATGGTCCCATTTCCTCCCACGCATGGATGCACGCCCATATCTCAAGACGTGAGGAATCCTTTTCCGGTTGCCTTTGGCCTGACCCTGGAGCGGGTCGTCCAATTCCACGAAGCCATCGGCGGAGACTCGGCGCTGCGGATCGCTTGGGGACGAGTTGTGTTGCGGCTGTACAGCGCGGGTGGGAGGGTTCAAAAGTCGAAATTGATCTTCGCTGGCAGAGCCATATTTTTCATCGTAGGAATCGATCCAGGCTGGTGGAAAGTTAGTGTTAATGGGGGGGCGCAACCGTAGGAGGAGTCGACAACGGTGCGCTTACGAGGAAGGGATCTTGGAGGACGGTGTCTCGGGGCTCTGTTGTTGACGGCGGTGGTTAGAGTCTTGACGGAATCGCGGGTCGCATGTGTCGTGGGCGTGTCGATGTTTCTCGGGGGAGAAGAGGACGTCATGGCCTCAGGAGGCCTCTGCTACCGGGTGACGGAGCGTCGAGCCAGATTCAGTCTGTCGGAGCAGGCGAGTATGATGGTGTAGCATAGTCGGAACACGCTCGCATGGCAGACGAGAGGGAAGATGCACAGCAGGCAGCGCACGCGTGCGCGGGCATGTGCTGGGCTGAGCAGTGCTGGGCTGAGCTGAGCAGCGCAGTGCAGTTGGGTCGAGATGGACCTGAGTTGGGCGGGCGTGTGAGTTTAGTCTGGGATGGACGACTCGGTTTGGTGTGCAGCGTTCCCAACGCTGGCGCAGGGGCACGCACTCGGTCTTGGTCTTGGACTTGGGTTCCCGGTTTCTGTGGCGGCGGCTTCGTTGGTCTGATCCGTGCGCGCGCGTAACGGCCTCCAATGGGCCCCAGAGGATCCGACAAGCCCGAGGAGACCCTGTCGAATCCCCTCTGCAATTACCGGTTCGGACAACCCCATGTAAGCTTAAAACCCCGATGCGCTGCATTCAATTCATTCATAGACGACCAAGACCTTGCATCTGCAATCCAAAGCTCAGAGTTTCCTGGCACTTTGCACTTTGCGCTTGCACTCGCACTCGCGCTCGTATCCAATGCACTCAACAAAAATAACGCTCCGAATTGCCCACCCTGTGATTTCGTCTGCAATCCAGTAGCATAGCCGCATCCACCACACACCTTATCTATTCGCTACGGGTCATCAATGCTGACAGTTAATTACACTGAGGGATGAAAACGACGCCCATCACGCGAGCTGGGTCTGTGTCGTATGACCCCACCTGCAGAGCCACCGTATCTACCACAGTGGGCGACAGGCCTACTTACAGGTCCTGAACTTAATAACATGAGCGACCCTTCCCCCCACCCGTGCAGTTCGCTCGTCTGCGGTATGATGGCCGTGTCTAGTAAATGCAAATACGCGGTTATGTGTGGAATCTGGCTTTGTGCTCCGTGCGATCATGTCTCATGGTGCTGTTTATAGCCACGCTGAAGAATGCCATGCACCCCGGTCGGGTCAGAACCGATCGATGGGACAAAAAACCAACAAGGGGTAAACAAAAAGCCAAGACATCCAATTCGTTGTGCCCCGGTCGTCATTAGTACCTGCGATGAAACATCTCGAGAACGCACACATGTCTCCGATGCTGCAAGTATTCAGAACTGCCTCCGATGGGATTGTTCTAAACCAGCCTTCTGCTCCCTCCCCCCCAATTAATACAATGCCAGACCTTCACCCATGTGGCTTTCAGACGGCGCGAACCGCGTCAATCCAATTTGAGAACACATCGGAGCCAATTGCAACCAACGCTATTTTTACTTGGTTCATGGATAAAGGCTACAATTAAAGCACATGTCTAACAGAATGCCGATCCTTCAAGCCAACCGAGGCGCCACGCTGAGCACGTTGGGCTAATGCTCAACCCATGATAGCATCCATCTCTTTGGATTACATCATTTATATTTTATACACTGCTTCCAGCGATTCATGAATCCAATATATCATCCATGATCTTGGTTCATGCCCCAATGATCAGTTGCGAGAATCGTTCGATTCTTCCCGTTCAAGCCGGATCGATCCAGCAACACCTCTATCCATCTAAAAGTCGAATCACAAGAGCCAGGGTATCGCAGGAATTGGTTCTCGTTGTGTGCTTGGGTTGGTATCGCGCATTGGGATATCGTACGTCTCGTCTATCGGCCGTGCTCGCTCTCGTCTTTGTGGAAGCCCAACCACTCTCCCAACATGCCTCCGGGCTTAGGCACAGGACACTCCCGGCGAGCCCTTTGGCTTGCTTCGTCCAGATCCTCGGGCGTTGTGTTGTTGTTGAACTGCACAATGCCATCCTTCACTTCAGGGCTGGTGTCCTTCCTCTTCCAACGCATGCGCCGGCCGTTTTCGTCAACCATGATATCCCCATCGGCGAATCGAGCTCGTGGTACAGGACAAGGAAGTAGGTGAGGAAGAGTAACGACAAAAAAGCAGGCGGCGACGGTCGTGGCGAACAGCGACGAAGTCATCCGCGACTTGGGGTGGAGGATTGGTGGCATGATGCCGCGGGTATTAGGGTGTTGGAGGGGCTCTAGTGATCTCAATTGGGCGTCAGTGGGTGTTTTGGCGCATAATAGATGCCATTGAACTCACATAATGGCCGTAGCATCATTCTTCTGCGTCGTAGGGGCCGGTTTGGCGTCGTCGAGGGATTTCGATGCGTTCCGTGGGCCCGAGACCTGATTTCTCAAAAGCAGCTCATCCGACTTTGAGGTGGGAGCTGCATGATTGTTTTACTCTTCACTGATTGGCTAATTCCATTTTGCCAGGCCTTTTCGGCTGCGGACGTACGTAAATCCGACTGCCCCAGTCTTTGGCTCTGTCTGCGCCGCGGGGTACGTACCTACCAGCCATGCCCGCCGTAACGATGCGTGGTGGGCGACTTGAGAAGCGTCAAGCTACATAGATTTTCCAGCACCTAACAAGCCCGCTACCATCCCGCCCTTCCTCTCTCTTTTTCGCGTCGCGACAGAGAGCAGATCTTCCTATTCCGACATGTTATAATCCCCCCACTCGACCCCCTCCAAGGATTCTTTGCGACCAGCGCAACTCATCTATAAACGTCCCACGACCTCTCTCATCATGAGCGACCTCGACAAGTGAGACCTTCCCACTCGAACTTCTGATTCTCGCCAGCCGAAGCTAACCCCTCCCGCAGGGCGATTGCGCAGTTGCGCGCATGCCGTCCGATTCCGGAGGCTCAGGTTCGCGAGCTCTGCCACAAGGCGCGAGAGCTCTTGATCGAGGAGGGCAACGTTGTCACCGTATCGGCCCCAGTGACAATATGTGGCGATATTCATGGCCAGTTTCACGATCTTATGGAGCTATTTAGAGTCGGTGGCGATGTCCCAGATACTAATTATCTTTTCATGGGTACATCCCCGGAATATTCCACCTCCAACACGGTCCATTTTATGTCCTAACTCTCGTTATCTAGGCGACTTCGTCGATCGTGGATTCTACTCCCTCGAGTCCTTCCTCCTCCTGCTCTGCCTCAAGGTTCGGTACCCCGACCGCATGACCCTCATCAGAGGCAACCACGAATCTCGCCAAATTACCACCGTGTACGGCTTTTACGATGAATGTCTACGCAAATACGGAAGCGCAAACGTCTGGCGGTATTGCTGCGACGTATTTGACTATCTCGCCCTCGGCGCAATCGTCCTAGGTGCTTCAAACACGCTATCGCCTGGAGCTGAACCTGTCGATGAAGAGACTGAAATCGAGGTCTGCGACCAAAACGGATCCATCATGAGTCGCTTCGCCCGCCGCCGGCACCAGGATAACCCGCAGGAGCAGCCGGCTTCGAGCCCTGCTGGTGGAGATAAAACGGGCCCGCCAGGTTCTGGCGCTTCAGGGTCAAGTGGTGGTACTGTTGGAAACCCTGCCGGAGCGGTCCTGTGCGTTCACGGCGGCCTGAGCCCTCTCATCGATACGGTTGATAAGATTCGACTGATAGATCGAAAGCAAGAGGTGCCACATGAAGGAGCCATGTGTGATCTACTTTGGTCCGATCCCGACGAAATTGATGGATGGGGTCTCTCCCCTCGTGGCGCAGGCTTCCTCTTTGGCGCTGATATCGTCAAGGTGTTTAACCACCGCAACGACCTTAGCCTCATTGCCCGCGCACACCAGCTTGTCATGGAAGGCTTCAAGGAAATGTTCGACGCATCCATCGTCACCGTCTGGTCAGCCCCCAACTACTGTTACCGCTGCGGCAACGTTGCCGCCGTCCTGGAGCTGTCTGAGGATGAGTCCGGCACTGGTCTTTTCGCTCGCAGCAACGGCGACGTGGGACGAAGCGACGGAGGCGTCATGATGGAAGGGGACGGAGCCCCCAGGAGTGGCCCCGCCCGCCGGTACCGCGTCTTTCAGGCTGCGCCACAAGATTCTCGGGGCATGCCGGCCAAAAAACCGGTGGCCGACTACTTTTTGTGAACTGTTTGTTTTATTGTCGTTACTGTGCAGTATATGGCAGGTTTTTGTATCATGAGACGAACACCTTGGGCTTGGGGTCACGGATAAGCATGGAGTTTTTATGAAATACAGATTCATCTTTCCATTAATACGGCCGTAATTCCACTTGACTGTTCAATACACTATCGCCCATACCGGAGATGCAGCACTGATACATTCCATCACGGCATAGTAACTGGTCATTATGTATCCAGCATTTGCTTTACCTGCATAACTTAAGCCTAAAAAGGCATTTCAGCCTCAACAATCTGCCGGAGCTCGGAAACCTGCAAAGGTTTCAAGCCAAACCATTTATCGTATGAATCCCATCTTTGCTTCAAACATTTGCTCCGACTTGGTGACGCCGACATTCAATACCACCATCCTCAAAGTGAGCCACGCCTCATCCCTGCAATGTAGCCTTCCATAAAGGCATTAACGATTTCCGAGAGTCATGCGAGCTTAACAACATGACAACACAGAATCACCTGTACGTATTGCCCCAGCTTGGTGTAATATTGTCAAAATTCGCAATCATTAAGTGGCGCTCTGGTTGCGACCGTGTGCCTCCTGTAAACCCCCATTCGTATTGTCGGCACCTTCCTTCGCCCTTTCCTGAGGAACAGTTTTCTTATCAGATCTTTGTTCCATATACATGGCGCTGCAAAACTGAAGCCGTTCACTCCTTGGATATATCTTCCAGTCACTGGTGCTCGAGTATTCAGCCACAGAATTGTTGGCTCAAGGTAATTCTAGTTATTTCGGTTCCGCTCGATCAGGGTCTGCAGAACAAAAAGCTTCCTCAGCATTAACCGCCCTCGAAAACACGGCACAGACCGTTGGTGATGGTGCTTTGGCCTAGGCTATGATGAAGAGGATTGGAATCTGTTGATTGGAACTTTGGCCTTTTTTTTCGCATTACAGCTGGGCAATAACCCCCGCCCAAGATCGCAACCCAAAGGACGTGAGTTATTTTGTTGGCTCTCGGACTCGCGCTTGGTTAAAATGGATGCTTGGATCTTTGCACACGACATGTACTTAATGGAATTGGCTTGGATTGTGACTCTTTTCTGTATATTTCGTGATGTCCTGGTTGTGGAGGTTGTATTCTGAACAAAGAATAGATCTCGGTCGATGCGGAATAACATCTGGTCCAAGTGGTTATCGGCTTGTGTGTAGGAGCGTGATCTCGTTGAGACACAATACCAGTTGCCAATGCGGATGCCAATGTTGTCCTCCTTTCTCCCCCGCTATATGTGCCAAACGCATGAAGCCAGCATGGCTGGTTTGGTGTTCACTCTGCCTTTCTTTTAGCCGTTCCAGCGCGTGGTCTTCTACCGTGGCGTCTCAAACAAGATGCCCATCCCCCTAACTCACTACCTTGGCGGCCAAGGCAGGGCAGGGCTCTAGCGAGGTCCGCGTCTTATTCATTCGAGGCTCCATTTTGGGCTGCCCAACCATCCTATTGAATTGATGCTCAGCTTGATCGGTAGACCTGTGGAAATTAGCATCGGGCGGTTTGCTCCAGCTCAACAGGGAATTAGTTGAAATTGGATCAAGGACGTCGAGGGCATATCGACGCCATGAAAGCGTACAGAATGTGCATAGAGGTCCAAACAGGCTGTGTCCCAACCTGTATTGGCCCCGTCCGCCTGTCAGCAAGGTGCTGGGGGGCCAGAATCCGAGTTAGGGTCCGGGCCCACGGGATCTTGGCCACCTGTATTCTGGAAGGAATGCATAGGAATGGCGTAATGTATGGTCGGTTGCGTCTCTTCCTGCAAAGGCGTCACTGAGTAGCTGTGTCGTCTAGGATCCTCCAGGATCGACCCAGGGGTCGAAGGCGTATGGTAGGCTTCCGTCCGCGACACCGGCGGTCCAGGAAACATAGAAGTTGGGTACTGGTGTGAATGGACCTGAGGAGGAATTGTCGAACGTGCTAGAGGCGGTGGAGCACTCGGAAGAAGAGGGTTGGAAGTCAGTGCAGCAGAAGGTGGTAACGAAGCGTGAGATAGCAGAGGGCGAGGGAAAGAGTGTCCCGAGTGGACCGGTTGGGTCGATTGCCAAAGCGAGTTGGTAGATGTCGTCGGCACGCTGGTAATGGACGGTTCTCGACCTGGATGTGGGGGGATTTGGTATGGTACACCGTGGTCCAGTGCCACTGGCCTCCTTGGTGCCATGGCTTGCTGCAGTGTCTGTACCGCCTCGCCTGGCGTTCCTGTTGTGAAGTGCGATATGGGGCCGGGCTCTTGCTGCGTGACTACCCCGGTTTGGAGGAAGCTCATAATGTATTCATCACTGAATCCGTGTCTGTTTAGTAGAGTTCGAAGCTGCCGGTTCTCTTCAGCAACTCTCCTTGCGGCCTGTTGGACCTCGGCCGAGGCTTCCACGCCCTGGAGCTCATAGCTTCGAATTCTTTGCTCAAGCTCTAACAGATGCTCCCTTCTTCGCGCGCGAGACCTTCTTTGGTTGTCTCTCACCCGCTCAAGGTTCTTTGTCTAAACAGGAAGGAAAAAAAACAGCATCAGAAAAAAGGGCCAAGCGGCGGATGGGGGAAAGAAGGGGGGGCGGGTTTGTGTGGGCCACATACATCCTTCGTTTGTCGTGACATTTAGCCGTTACGTGACTTGCTAGGGCAAAACTCAGACGCGCAGGCGCAGTTGAGGGCATCTAGGTCAGGTCGCAGCAGGTGGGACAGATGCTCAAAAACGTGGTGGTCTAGACGGGACCCTTGTACTTTGCTAGGCGCGAGTGCTGGGGCTGAGCTGGCTAGAGATTTTCGAGACGGGATATGGATAAGTGAAGAGGCATTTTACCTTTTTATTTGTCTAAGGAAATGGCAGGGGAGCGCCATCCAATACCAGGAAGCCGGGTCGCTTGTTCACGAGGTAGTCCACCGCCATCAATCAGTTGAGACACCACCCGCAAACCCGGAGTGTGTTTTTTTTTCAAAGAGATGGCAAAAGGAGAGAGGCCAATGCTGAAGGATGTAACAGATACCTCTCCCACCTTCCGCGATCATCAATTGATTGAGATAGCTGTGACCAATGCGGTATCAAGGATCAAGTATTGTGGTAGAGGAGCCCTGGGGTCGCCACGACCGAGCCTTGGGCGGGGAGGGATGCTCGACCATCAATCAAGCCGTGAAGTACTGTGCAGTCCCTGTCGAAGCTGCAGGCGTCTACGAAGCACACATTCACATACCCCGGTCCTTGAAAACGACGGGAAGCTATCGACCCCAACCAGTCAGTTCGAAGCCACCGTTCAGTTAGGTGAAGCTAACTGACGGGGCGCCACCACCCAAAAGCTCGTTAGGGACTGCATGTCTTGATAGTCAAGCCACTCGGCACCCTAACCGCTTGATCCTAGGGTATCACTTGGAGGAGGCAAGGAAGGAGTGGGTGTAGTGGAGGTATGGGTGTGTGTGCTAGGGGGAAAGGCATGCAGGTGTCTGTTTAGAAACGAGATGGTCGGTCAAGGCTGGTTTGACCACCAATTTTGATATGAGTCCAGTTCCCAAACTTTAAAACATGATTTGCTGCGAGTATCACAATTGTAAGTTGGGTGAGAACCGGGGGATTGTGAGCTAGGTTGCTAAGCAAACGTGCACATCTCGAGGATGGGTTTTGACGGAGAACGTGGCTGAGAGCTTCGGCCTGCCCTACGCAGAGAGCTGGCACAGTGCAGGCGAAGACCCAGGGATTGGCGAGTCTATAATCCATAGCCACATGCCGCGGACAGTTTTGGGAAACGGCGGCATGTGGACCCTTCTACCAGGCTCGGACAAGTTGCGGTATAGCAGTTCGGAACAGGGCCTACAGAATATGCATACCACACCACCGGTCTTTTTGTACCGCAGAGGTGTGGCGCATGAAGGTTGGTTGCATGGAAACTTGATGATGCGCTGTCTCTACCAAACATATAAGTTGGATGCCCTGGTTTGTCCATTGATTACATACAGTGCATGCCAAAAAGGCTGTCAAGATGAATTCAGAGTTTGGGTCCGCCAAACCCTCTCATCACCCATGCTCGGCGAGGGGCGGTTGAGGGAGAGCGTCGATGAACACAACGGCGATCCGCCTCTCGTCATCGGTTGTTGTCAGGCGCGGCTGGCAGCTTTGGCTAGTCTCAGGTCGCTTCTGTCCACTGGAAATGCCAGCTAGGGCTCTCCTGGTGACACCATTGCCCCACGCTCAAAGCAAAGCTAAGCTCGCCTGGGACAAATTGCCAGACGACTAATGTTTACTTTTTTCTTCTGTTTTTTTTTCTTTTTCCATTTTTTCCTCCTCAAGTGCTTGGGGGAAATCAGTGAGGGTGAGTATAATGCACTAGCAATGCAAGACTAACTTGGGGGTGTAAGATGGAATGAAACCACATTCGGTATACAAGAATTCAGAGACTAGCGCGCTTTGTTGTTTCTGACATGAGACTGGCTTCTCTCGGGTCCGCTGGGCTCGCCGGCTGCCATGTCAAGTCTCTTGAGCCGTTCTGAGATGAGTAACCGCTGGCCTCAAACGAGGTCGACAGTGGAGGCAGGCTATGGTACAGAAGGAGGCGAAATTCAATATCGGACGAGTTGAGCGAGGGCCCAAGACAAGACCAGAGTCTGGACCAGCAGCGAGGACCCGATGCATTGCGGTGCTGACGCAAGGCAATGCAGGAAAAGAGCGGGAGATGCCAGGAGAGACGCGGAGCTGACTAAGGCAAGGTAACACAACCAAACCGGGTTGAATAATGCGGCTGTGTGTAAGATGGAATAAGATGGGCTCCGATCCGGTGAAGGGCGCCGCAGGGATGGATCATGGACGTGGAGGTTGAAGAAGCAATGAAGGGGATGGGCTGCCGCAGCTTGCTTCCATCACATGGAATTGGTTGGCACCCGAAACCTGGTCCATGCTCATGCTACCTGTGTTACCTTGCTCACTTCGGCAGGTGCGCCCTTGTACAGTACCTGAGTACCCAGCTAGCTCCCCTGTTCCAGCAGTGCCAGCACTTCAACAGATGGGGAAGGTACGGTGATCCGTGCAAGCTAACGGACGCGAGGTTGGTCCCTTGCTGCTGAATCAAGGTGGGTGTGGCCTGAGCCGCCCGGGGTATGGAGATGGGTTTTGGTCCCATTGTGGTCCACAGGTCAAAAATAAGTGATGGTGGTAGCTATAGTACAAAATTTCTGGTCCGTTGGCGCCCAGTTTCCCGCAGGCCGTCCCGGCTGGCTGGTCCAGGCTGTTGGGCCTCCCGAGTGTGGCGTTTTTTGTGGGCAGATAATGTGAATCTGGATGCTTCGGCGGCTGTGTACACACACCCACAAGCCCTTACTGACCTCCACTCACTCCCACGATGTGGCCATTGGTTTTTTTTTCTTCTCGGGTGTGGGAGGGTTCCATTGAATGCTTTGCCCTGCGCATCTCAGAACAAGGGCAATGAGAAATTTTCGTCAGAGCGAAAGTCGGTGGAGAAGAGCGGTGTCGGGAGCAAGTATGGCCTCCAAGTTTTTGATAGCGGTGTTCCATCTCTGCCGAGGGCAGACGAAAGCTATGACGGCTGTTTCGACGGTCGGATCCGAGCTTAACGGTCAGTGCCTGCCTCCAGTCTGTATGTGTGCGCCCTGCACGGATGAGAGCACCAGTATCATTCGCCTGAGTCTTCCTCCCTGTCGCATCTCTATGCCAGCCCTGGTGCACAGGCGAACAGGGTACGGTAGCCCGACCCTGCTTGCGCTAGATGCCAGTGGCAGGTCGCCCAGTTGGAGCTTCTTCGTTGAAGGTCCCCAGTTAAAGGTCCCCCCAGTTGGGTATGCTAGCCTGACTGACATGTCTCGCCAACAGCTTTCTTGGGGTGTTCCTGGTACCTGGACCCGACGGGAGAGACAAAAACACGGGAAGCCGAAGAGGAAGAAGCAGCAACATGCAAGCCCCCCCCCTCCGAGCCTGGGTACCGGATGGCTGAAAGCAGGCCATGTCTGGTACCAGAACCCGGTTGATTGTGGGTGCGCTCGCGTGCTCGTGCTGATCTCCGCGGCTGTGGTGGCTCTGGGTGCGTGTTTGGTCCCGGTGGTATGGCTATGGCAGGCCACCAACGGACACGGCGATGGCGACGGTGCATAGAAACAAGCAAGCACACTCACTCACCTGCAAATAAGAGCACGTCACTTGCTCTGATGGAGAGATCTCAGATGGTGCGCTTAACCTATCGCGCTACCCACCCCACCTTGCATCTACCATTGGGAACGATCATCCTAGGCCCTTGTCAGATCCCCTTCAGGGATCTCCCACGCATGCTCCCAGGGTGCCCTGATGATCTCCGAATCGTCTCCAGTCCAGTCCTCATCCGCTTAGCTAGCAGCACGCACCGCCCCGACCGGTGAGACGAGATAATGCAGCCAACAAGTCGGCCGCCTCCCAGCGCAGCAGCACGCGGCACCGATAAATGTCGATGTGTAGCAAAAACACGACCTGGTGTTCCTGAAGGGTGATTGGATTTCTCTGCTACGTGGAACCCACTCTCCTTCTCCGACAACGTGGTTGAGCGCCGCGAATGCTGCGGTTCAAGGTCACAATGATCGGGGAGCGGACCCGCCTCCGGGCTTCCAGCCTTATTCCGCCTCATCGGTGGAAATAAAAAATACACTCATCCGCCACTCTAGCGTTGCAGCATGTGTATTCGAAGGTGAGATGGAGAATTAATCACAAGTCACTTACGCGACTCAGGCGGTCAACCTAAGCTAAATCCCTTATGACAAGTCAAATCATGCCATGAATTCTAGTGCAACACCATATCCGCTCCTCCTTTTTTCTTTACACCATTTGGTTCCCTCCCTGGCTCCCATCTAGATCGGCCTGGTTGCAGACAATTTACGTGTACGGGTGGCGAAAAACCGGGAGCGAACCACCCACCTCCCTCTAGCTCACCAGCTCGTCACCCACGTGGTCATATGTCTCAGATAAACGCCTAGTATCATTGTTTCAATACCATCCCGCTTCGCACGCAGGGTCTTCTCATCAGCCCTACTCGTGTGCCCAGATTCGTGATATCGCTCCCGACTACTCTGGAACTCCTTTACTGCCTGCCGAAATCTTGGCTCAGCCCCCTCCAGCAAGGCATCTTGCCGGCAAATGCTGCACAATTGGGGAATGATCCCACCATCGCTGAGCGTGTGTGGCAGAAGGTGGATGCCTAGATAACTCAGGGGGCGCGGCGGGACCGTATGGCCACATTCCGTATATTTCAAGAGCCTATTGCAAAACGGACAGACCTGGCGGCTGGAAAGCCACCTTTTGAGACATTGTGAACAGGCGACATGCCCGCATGGCATCATCTTGAAGGTCGAGTCCATTAGCTGCATATTGTCGGACCTTATCTCATCTTCAGCGTCACGGCAGAGCAGACACCGCAGCTTAGTTCGCCTATCAACTAGAAAGGTGATTTTGGGAAACGGGTAAAAGCTTTCATCAGGGTCGTCGGACTGAGGCTCAACCCAGGCTGAAGCCGCATGCCCATTGGATGTGGATGAAGACTCTCGTTTTCTCATTGTGCCATGGGACTCGGACGTTCGCACTCCGGAGCAGCGGGACTCTTTACTTTTTGCCTGCCTTGCTTTCCGACCCCTCCATCCCTTCTTCTGACATGGCATCTCCCGTGTTTCGTAATTGGGTTAGTTTCTTTGGTGTTTTCGCGATTGTTTTCCCTTTTCTCATTTTAGTGGCGAAATATTCGCAACTGGTCCGTTGATGGAAAGTGGAACTTGAGACATGATAATGATTCATTAAGTAGAGATGCTCGGATATGTTGTGTTCAGTCAAGCACTGTTGCTGTTACCTGCGCTGCTGCCCTGTTCTCTTGTTCCGGTGGGACTTTTCTTTGTATGGCCAAGTTCAACTAACATGAGTCGTGTGGAAACGCATTGTCGCTTTCTAACTATGCAAATCCGTCAATGCGACAAAGCATTGGCCCAAGTGGCTGAGGGAAAAAGTAAAACACAGTCAAAAGGTCTCACTTTGTCTCTCTTTGATATGTTGTTGCCTGTGCTCAAAGTTTAGCGTCTCAAATCACATTCGAGCTTTTCCTCAAAATGGGAAACAATTACACCAATGACTTTAGTCGGGGTTCGCCGCCTCCGATGAGTCCCAAGCAACGCAACTTGACCAAGCGTCGGAAAGTGATGCATCGCAACAGCTCGCCCGAATTCGGGAAGTTGCCGAAAATGTGTGACGCTTTTGTCTTCCGTCAAAGCCGCTGCAGCATTAGCTGCAGCTTCGCTTGCTTTGGCAGATGGTGGGCCAAATCCCAGGTATCTAAAACTAGCTCAGAGCCGAGTAAGATACAAAATTACCATACCGATCCAGCTTTGGCCTTTTCAGGGTCCACGGGAACACCCCGTAGATCCTCTAAAGAGTGAAACACTTACCCTTCGACTTGATGTCCGATTTTGGTCTATGCAATCTGATTGGGATTTTCCAATCTCGTCACATTAAATTACATTGGTGTGCGAATTAGCCGAGCTAACACGACCGTTGGATATTCTCCCTCAATCGGGCCGAAGTAGTCATAGTTGCCCAAAAGGCCTCGCTTTGGATTGTACCCAAACATTGCACGCCTTGAATAGCATCACGGGGTCGGAGAAAGGAGGCAATGTGGGAGAAAAGATGGGAGAAAAGATGGGAGGAAAGATGGGAGGAAAGATGGGAAACAAAGTGGGAGGGTGATGCGGAAGCTTACATGTGGTGGGCACACCATGGAGTTCCAATACAGACACGATCTGGCAATGGAGAATGGGAATGCCCTCACGACTGGGGCGAGTGGCTGGGACAGCATACGGCCTAGAAGCGGGTCCAACTGCAGCAGCAACCCGTTCCCCGCCGGACTCTTCCAGCCTACTAGCGCGTGGCTTCTGCGAGAATCCATTTTCGTACTTTGACGCATTGAGGAGGGGAAATACCATCTCGCCAGCTACAGGGAGCAATTCAGCAAGCAAAAAGAAAGCTCCTGTTGTCACAGATGTCCGGTAAACCATTGGCCGAAACTCATATTCGTGACCCCGAGCTCCGGACTCCGCCACCGAACGACTCGCGGAGCTGTGGGTCCCGCGCCGACACTGACTCCGGAGGTAGGGTTGAGTTTGCACGTAATGCCGACAGATGCGGGATGTGTGCGGCCACGGGAGCGCAAAGGACACGATGGATGCGTATCAGCGCTGCCATAGGATTCTGCTGCAGGTTGTTGGCCAATGGCTTCCAACGGAGCAGGTCTCGGGCGTCGCCGTTGCCAGGTCTAGAATTTCCCCGGGAAGTGGGATTCGCCACCAGACTGCGGCTGACCACAAGCAGAGCTCCCACAACATGGCGCCGTGGCTCCCGCTTCACCCACACCTTACCCACCACTTTATCGGAGGTTTCCAATGTGTCCTCGGGAAGCATCATGATCCCAGGAGCTCGATTGTCATATTCGACAGATGGGAAGCTGCAGTTGTGTAAAGGGTTAATTCCGTAAGCTCCTTCTTCTCTCCACCACAAGAGAAAAGAAAAGACAAGACAACTAACACCCAATGGGGCCACCCTAGACCACTCAGCTGCATCAAACCAACGCCCAAGCTAATATAGTTGTGCAGCCAAACTATGCATGCATCCATGATATGTTGACAGCATCGTCTGATCCCGGTGGGAATCTGACGGCGGGTAATGAATCGGGCTAGTGGATTGTCTCCCCACCTCATTTCGCCTATTTTCTGCTCATTGTCACGACCACACACTACATCCTACACACTCCCCACACTCGCCATCATGGTATTGCGGTCCGGAACCAGACACCCCCCAATCTTTTTTTCGGGTGATCTTCACAAGGCATTGTTCCCTCTTTCACCTGTGAGACAACCACTTGTCATGTCCTCCCAGCGTACCCGTGCGAAGTAGAAGTGACAAACGCCACTAGTTTCATGACAGCTCAGTCCTCGACCGCTACCGTGGCGCTTCTGCTGACCTCCCACCCGTGGTTGCTCGGTCTGCGAGTCCTAGGCTGCACATCTAAATGGCCAATTCGTCTCTACAACTGTAACCTGTCCAGGCTAAGGATGCCAAGCAGTTGTCCGACGAAAGTGCCCGAGAGTTAATCCTGTGCCGGCGCCAAGACTTAAGCGGATGAAGAACACGAATCTGCCGAAACATAGCTTGCTATTTGCTACAGAACATCTTGTTGCCACATCCAATAGGTTAGGCGGAGTTATGGTTTTGGGTGTGTCCAAACTTGCGCCTTGCAGCCGGCATGTCATTGAATTCCGTCCCGTGTCCTACTTGTGTCCTCGTCACCTCCTCATCGGTCCCCTCGAGCATAAAAGCAAATCATGGCTGCCAGAAACAAATTGAAAATCACACATACTTTACCATTATGCTCTCTATCTCCAAATCATCCAATTCCAAAAGCTGCATCATGTATCGTTGCTTTTGAATCCCGCACACTTTGCATGGTTTATCAAATATCCCTTACCCATCCCGCAATCCAACAATTTGAATTCAATGAGACTCACTCTCGCCACACCTGAATTAGTTGGCATGCCCGGCACTAAAGCAATTAAGATAACGACCATTGAGAGAGGCCGGTTTGAACTCGACTCGGCCTGAGCTGAAATTGGTGACATCTCAAGGTCCGCTTTGTGACCAAAACCATGCCGCTGTTGTTGGCGACTACTAGCACCCCTGTCCTCCGGCTGAGCGCTCTGACTGCATTTGTTCGAATGAGAGTAATGCGGTATGTCAGTCTCCCTAAACTACCATGAACCCCTGAACGCCAAGGGGTTGTCTGCTGCCATAGCGGCACGGGGTGCTTCCGGTTCTCGTCTATGATATTGATGCCATTTTCTTTCGTTCTATCCGACATGGTAAGTACATTCCCGGACGAGCGGAAATAGACCTCTTTCCCGAGAGGTGTATCTTAGATATCAAATGAATCATGCTCTCCGTTTCCTGGCTACCATTGCTCTTGGGTTATGTATCCATGATGATTGATTCTTTTGATACCGTGACAGCCATGGTAGCCATGATGCTCATGATGCTCACGACGGAGGAAGTTGCCCTGAAACTTTTGGCCTTGAGAACAAATATGATCGTCGTCATCGCGTTCATCACCAGGGTCCTTTTCATTGGGATATTCCGTCCCATTTACTGACCGGCCGCCATCGTCCGGGAACAAGGCTCGGCACGGGTAGACATGAAATCAATCTCCAAAATGAGGCTAAAGGCGTCCGGGGAGAATGACGCCGGCGATTGGTACATATTCAATCTACACCTTCCAAGAGTATCCATTTATTCAATCTATCATCTGGCTTTGCTAAAAGGGTCCGTCGCGATGAAATGATTTCTCCATCCCGCCCCTGCTATCGTGTAGGACGACGGGCTCGTGCCATCCAATCCAATCATTTGAATCTGCGTCTCGATACAGCTCCGGGTATCGAAGTTTAGGCACACTCCGGTGACGATTAGGCCAATTTGCGGTGAAGGGGGTATAGTTTGGATGCCCTGCGCGCTATATGCCGTGGCAGGGTTACTTTGATTGCTCAAGCTGCCAGCAGCTTCGGAATGTACTGGTGTGTATCTCATTACGAATCACCACACCCTCATTTCGAGCGGCTTCACCACCCAACTGTGACATTCTTGAGTGAGAATTCCTCACCGATCAAACTCTATTCCGAAAAGGGACCAACAATGGACACAGTGCTACAACCGAACGCGACTAGATTCCACGCTACGAAGGTCCCTGCATCTAGGTGACAACGAATGCGTCATGCTGGATCATGTTCCGTATCGAGCCGCATTCTACCTTGACCGACTTTATAAGATTGATATTTTGGGTTGCATGGAGGCTCAGTAGGGCGTGTCCTTGCAAGCCACCTTCGGACTGCTAGCCGAGATTGTTGGCATGCAGACACCATCGTGCAAATCAGGCTGGGAGTACTGCAGCAACGAGTGTGGGTTACAGTTGAATATTGTCACGTGCCAAATCGTTGGGGGATCATCCAATTAATTGGGTGTCTTACATTTTTAGTCCATACCAGCTAGATAGATGCTCTACGAGGCGCTTCATTTTTCGTACGTGCTGAACATCGAATCTGGTTGAATTGATGCTCGACAATTGACAATTGACAATGGCGCTACCCTATAGCAACGGGATGCGATTGGACCAAGACGTTAGTGGAGCCCCGGCAACGGACGGGTTAAACTGCGGGCGGGATTCTCGGCAACGCCTCGGGTCTGGGGCAAGAGGAACGGGAATTACTTCTAATACCGACCCACTCTTCGTCATTGCCTCAACACCGAATTCGCGGGCTTTCTCCATGATCGCGATTTCTTCCCTGTCAGCCCCTCCTTCGTGATGCGCTTTTGCGCCCGACATTCCAACACCACAAGCCGAACTGCCTGAGGTCAAAACCACCATGCGAATGGGTACAAGGTGCGCCGCGGCTCTTCACCCTCTGGGGGTTCCAAGGCCGTTGGTCCGTGGCAACCGGTTTGCGAGAACGATTTGGACGACCGCGGGACCCCAGACGCTGAGTCTGGGATCATACTGCAATACCCGCAGACCCGTCGCGATATCGCAAAATGCTGCGCAACACCAATTTTTCTCGGGAAGGCTCCAGTCAATGGCAACAGTCGCAACGAGCACGAATCTCAGTGAGGATTATGGCCCAATCCAGGAATACGATAGGCGAGTGGAAGCGGGGGAACTGCGCAACGATGAGCATCAGAGAGGTGAGATATTTTGCCTGCTTCAATGCGTATAAAAAAATGGAACTGACGGACGGTAAAGGCATCATTCAGAATCTTCAAAACCTCCACGATGAATTGCGCAATTACAAGCCGCCGCCGGTCGTACATCCCAGTCTCGAATCCCTTAAACCTGCTAAGAAATCTGTATTCTCGTCTCTATTTAGCAAGGGCGGGAATAAAGGATCTGCGATCGGCGAGATCCCCAAGAATCTTCCCCGAGGCCTGTATTTGTACGGCGACGTTGGATGTGGCAAGACTATGTTGATGGATCTCTTTCACGATACACTTCCCGATAACGGCCTTACCAAAACCCGAATTCATTTCAACAATTTCATGCAGGATGTCCACAAGAGACTGCATCTCTTCAAAATGGAACACGGCCGCGATGCGGACGGAACCCCCTTTGTTGCCGCAGAGATTGCTGAAAAGGGAAACATTTTCTGTTTTGACGAGTTTCAGTGTACAGATGTGGCAAATGCAATGATTTTGCGAAGGTACGATAAACCCTTTGGTAATCACGAAAGGCGCTAAACATAAGTAGACTCCTTGAAGCTCTGATGTCGCATGGCGTGGTGTTGGTTACAACGTCGAATCGACATCCTGACGAGTTGTACAAGAATGGCATCCAACGTGACTCGTTCGTCCCCGCTATTGAACTGCTCAAGAATCGCCTGCACGTCATTAACCTCGACTCACCCACCGACTACCGCAAGATTCCTCGACCCCCTTCCGACGTCTACCACACCTCCCTCGACAGTCACGCCAACGCACATGCTGAGAAGTGGTTCCGATTCCTCGGAGACCATGAGCAGGTCGAGCCACGTTCCGAAATCCAAAAGGTTTGGGGCAGAGAAATCCATGTACCCAGAGTCAGCGGACGGGCTGCTTGGTTCACATTTGATGAACTGATCCGACAGCCCAAATCGGCCGCTGACTATATTGAACTGGTGCGAGCCTACGAGGCTTTTATTGTTACCGATGTTCCTGGGATGACTCATCAGCAACGTGACCTTGCGCGACGATTTATTACATTTATCGATGCTGTGTATGAGGGCAACGCGAAGCTCGTTCTTACCACAGAGAAGCCCCTGGCGGAGCTCTTTATTCCTCGAGACTTGATTGCTGAGAAATTGCTCCAAGAGGATGGACAAGAATCGGCGGTTAGCGATATGGAACACGATGTCGAGAAACTAAAGGACTCTGGTCTCTTTGTAGGATCAGAGGAGGCCTTTGCGTTTGCTCGAGCCCTGAGTCGACTCCGTCAAATGGAGAGCAAAGAGTGGGTAGAGAGAGGCATGGGCTTAGAAAGCAAGGGAGGCAAGCAAGACAAAGACAACTGGAACAAGACGAGGAGTCGACAGATGGAGGATTCGATGTGAGGGACGAAGAAGAATTGTTTACCAAGTATAGATGCATTTATACCCGGAGCACGAACTCGGCATTGGCGAGCGGGTTTCCTGGCCTGTACAGATTATGCCCTGATGTATATTGGATATGACGACGGACTATCTATAGACTGTGTACACGACGAGTACACGACGAGGAGCAGGCGCTCAAGATTCTTTCTTTTGTCGGAAAATGGGCTGGGACTATTTTTGTATTTTGTTGTGTTAACAAAGAGATTGTATATTTGATTACACTTGTGTCTGAGGGCATTTTGTGAAGGATCCTCTGTTACAATAACCCACCAAAACCGAAGTAAAACGGTTCCAGCAATACTTACCCTGGAGCCAACACACTGGCACCCATATTTTGAAGCAACAGACGTGATTTCAACCACGCGACCCACAACTCCTCAAGCTGCCATGACCATTCGTTAACCCCACCGCCTGACCCGGTCCTTGCTGGAAGGATTGTCCTCGAAAGCCTTGCGTCGAGCCTCGGAGATGGGTTTGAGGGAAATTCTGACAAAGTGCATACGTAACAAGAGACCAACCGATGATGGGTTGCTGCAGAAAATACTGGGAGGAGAGCATACGACGAGTGACGAGTTATCTGACGCTACTAGGGGAAGGAGACAATATTGGGGAAGCTGAAGGAGATGAAAAAAAAAAAAAAAACCGCGACGCTGGCTTTGACGAATAGATCGATTTGCAACTTCTAGTCTTGAATTCTGAGACTGAGAAATGTAGGAGCATCATCAATAGGACCTGTGGGAATTATTCTTATTTACTTATGTAATTCCCTCCCCCTAATTGGTAACGAGAATTTATGGACCACTACTTGTGATAGTAAAATATAGAAAGGAAAGGAAATAAAGGTAGTACAAGAAGAGAGGCTCATTGTAACCGGATCAAGGCTATTGGGAGAACAGTTGGCGAGTTTTGATATGATTAAACGACGATTTGATAGCTGTGATTTTACACGCGAGTTAACTCACCGCCACCGCCGAGAATTTCGACGAGAACTGATTTTATCTACTATGATGAAAGGGATAAAATTGTATGATGGACGACTTCAGTGTAATAAACTTCTGAAGTCGGAAGGAAGCACTGTCACTAATCTTCAAGGTTGCCAAGGGGGGAAATTCTACTCTATTGATGCTACTCACAACGTTTTTTTATCGTTTGAAGGGTGAAAACACAAAGCGTATCGTCTGGTTTGACCACTCTCATGTAACTAGTAGATGGACTGATGCAAGCATGAGGTCACTTGAACTGGCGGGTGATGCGTTGAGTAAGTCCGTCGGCGAATACTTTTTTGAGACTGGAGGGCTTATGTGAAATATGTGCTAGTAAGATAAAGGATGGGAAAAGCCTGTGTGCATGCCGGACCTCCGCGGAACCTGAAACTTTTCAATATATGATGAGTTAATGTCTATCAGTGACTAAAGAACGGTGAGCGAGCACAATAGCGTTGCTTTTTTGTGGTGACTGGGTGATATGTTATTATGATCGAGATGTGTCTCCCAAAATACGGCAAAGCCGGCAGCTCGGAACCAGCAGCGAGACACGATGAAGGCGATGAACTGTCTCAGCGCCTCGAGCAGAGCGATTGTCTAAGGCAACCCAACCAGGTGGCTTCTTAATCCGGGGGGCACCAAAGTGATCAGCAACTACTCCCCTGCGTCGGGCCTCGCACCGGCCATAGCTTAAGGACAGGAAGGAAAGTTTAATAGACAATTGCTGCAAGCAAAAGGGATGGGAGGAGGGCGCGCAACTGTCGGAGGCAACCAATACTTGTGTGTGAGATGATAATCGAGCCAAGGGGAAAGGAAGCCCACCCGGCTCGTCAGAGGCCTTCTTACCCGAGATGAGTCTTTCAAGCAGCGAGCGCCAGTCGCGTGTATCTTGGCCATCTGCTCAAGGCGTCCTTGCAGCTCTTTCGCAGTGTCATCAAGAGAACCGTGCTTGCAGCCTTGGCCCACGAGGGCCGAAACGCTGGCGTTGACTGCTTTGATGGACCAGACGGTGGCCCTGTTCCTTGTCAATCTTGTCAATGAGGGGAGAGGAGCACTGGTGCAGATTTGCAATTTTTGCCCCCCTCACTCCGTAGCCATCTAACCCCCAAGCAAGAGTTCAGTTGAAACAGTAGATCCTGGTACGGGTGATCAAACTTGGGGCCGACAGGGTCAAGGCGGGCAGGCAAAAAACAAAAAAAAAGCCCTGTTGATTAAACAAATGCTATGGGAGCACCCGTTATGCGCATTCCTGGGCTCATGGATGTGGCCGTCGGGGACGAGCAAACCAGCTCCCGATTTGCAATGCGCTTCAACAACCGAGATACTGCGGGTTTGGGGGTTGATGCTTCCCACCGGCGCCCGACAGCAGCGTGGGATAGATGAGGCAAGGCTGGTCGGGCTTGTCGATCAACCGCGTGGTGCGCTAAGACCAGTCACACTTCGGTTATCGCTGACCAAACGGTGGAATGTCCACAATCCGTGGAACGGTTAGAGGCCCTCACAAGCGAGCGAGAGAGCGAGCGTCTTGGACATGTTCATTTCGGGGGTTTCTGGCCACCAGGTGGGCGGTGCTACAAAGGAGGGGAAGATCTACATGGGCACGGGTTTCAAGGCCTTGGCTCGCCCGGGGTGGGGGACGCATGGAGAAGAGGTACTCCATGACGAATTGCTCATTGCTGCAAGCATTCGGGTGGGGGATTTCGTTCCGGGGGTGCTGGCAATTGACGTGTGATTTTCAGTTTTTTTTTTTCTTCTTTTCTTGTTTGACGTGCGCGCAAGGCTCCGAAGCGGGCTGATAGCGAGCGAGCGAGACAAGGGAAGAGAAGCGAGCGAGGGTTCGGGAGTTGGGGCCACGCCTGGTGCTTCAGCGTGCGGCTGAGCGGGGCTTTGGTGAGGCCATTTGCACATCGGGGAATATTTGAGAAATGACGGGTGGTCTGGCTTGACGATGTGGCGGAAAGCCATGCATGCGACAAGTGCGGTCTTGGAGATTGGATATGCACAGCAGCTGTCGGCGAGAAAGCAGAGGCTCCGGAATGGGGACGCGCATGCCTCGTGTCTAGATACGATTTGACGCCTCAAAAATAGATCGTATTTGGGTGAGGGATGCCGGAGCTTCCAGAATCATTGCAGGAAAAGGGACGGGAGCCAGTTTCTGGCGTGCAGCATGAAGGCAAAAGGATGGATCCTTGACTGGGCCACGAGAGGACTATGAGAGGGGAGGAAGCTCGGGCCCTTTTTTTTTCCCCCTTCCTATTTTCCCGGGGGCGACGCCGCTCCGTCTGGGACAGGACATCAATACGAGCTTGACTCGTACGGGCAACTGTCGCTGTCCGTGGCGGTGGCCTGCCGTCCATAGTGGCTGGCCGATTAAGGTTGCGGATGGGCAGATGGCTGGATTCCGTGCGAACGGGCGGGCAACGAGCAGGGCCTCAGACAGGTTTAGGATGATGAAGGGCGAGACCAGCCCAGTGTTAGAGCCAGGCCAGTAACAGGTAAGGCTGTGCGGAAGGCGACGACTAATTAAAGGGAACAAATTGAGGCAGCAGGAGGCAGCAAATAGTGGGATAATGTTGTTGTTAGTGGTGGTGGTGGTGGTGTGGTGCAAGCAGGTTCCGGCAGAAGCAAACAAAACAACCAAACCAACACTGGGCTGGGTTACATCACATTTGGACCCTTTGGGTCACGCTTGGTGAAGCGCGCGCTGCAGAACGTGTCTGCCGGGGTTTTGAGAGCCACGCATGCCGTTTCTGGAAGTGCAAGTTAAACAAAAAAGCGCAGGCCACGAGGCAAAGGAACAGAAATAAATATCAGCAAGGGGACCGTCGAGTGGCCCATGTTCGCCCAACGGTTCAACCTAGCTGCAGGTACAAGACGACCTAATTTCACCAGGGACCACGCCCGTCCAATAACATGGCTGGCGTCCCTGGCGGATGGGGCTTGGAGGGCCGGGTTAGCCCTTGTACGGCGTAGGGCACTTTCCCCTGTTTGTCGCTGCAGCGCCGACCGCAGCGTCGTCACTCGGCCTTTTCTGTCTCTGCTGATCTTCATCTGGAAGTCGTTCAGATGCAGGGCAGCGCTTGGGTGAGCTGCTGCCGCGAAGCTTTCATTGTGGGGGTTATGTCTTTTTTACGATTACGTCTCATTTCACAACTGATTCACTGTGCCGCAAACCTCGATGACGCCGCCGCACATTGTGACTTGGGTGGAGTGGAGGGGGTTTGTTTTCCGTGCTGAGGCTGCGCGGTTGGCCCGGATGCCTTCATTGACGCGCAAACGGGTCAAAGGAGACAAACGGTGAGCTGCTGATCAGCTATGCACCTCCAGACGCAGATACAGCTCTGGGCTGAGGCTCGGCAGGTACGCACAGGTACCTCTGGGCCCTGGCGCACGGCGCCGAGGTACCTGAAAGCGTCGCTTGTCCCCGGAGCTAGGCAGGGGATGATGGTCTTTGCCCTGCTCATGGATCGACTCCCTGGTCAACACCACTGGCTGGCGTCGCCCTACTGACGCTACTGAACCCATCATCCAGCCTGTGCCTTTCTCTCTCTGGCACTTTAGTAGTGATTCCGAAAGTTGGTCACTGGCCACCCACGCACCACCCGCCCAATCCCCGCTCAGCTTGCACTTGCACCTCGCCCGGTGCTGCCCTTACTTCTCTCCCTCTTGCCCTCTCACCACCAACTCCTCGGTTTTCCACTCTCCCCACCTCACGCTTCTTCACCCTGATCCCTCTTTACTCTCCTTCAGAAGAACCGTTGCTTCGTGGCCGCTTCCTCCGTGTTGCCCACGCAGTTTCAGTTCGTCCGTTCGTTTCCCCCAGTTTGCCCGGCGCGATTTTGCAACCATCACGAACTCGTTTTACGCCCAGATCCCGGTTTTGATCCCCATTGTTCTGTCCTCCAACCGGCTTCTAACCACAGCGATTCGTCTTCTTGTGTGTTTTGGCACCTGGTCCAACTCCATCGCAAACTACCATTCATTCATTCTTCAACTCGGCTCCCCGCATCTGAGACACGGCCACCCACTCGAACATTGCGCTTCCCGTCGTCGTCTTGAAAGTTGACGACATACATTCCTTGTTCTCGCGCCCCCCCCCCCCCCCCCCCCCCCCCCCCCCCCCCCCCCCCCCCCCCCGCCCCCCAATAG
>KV875234.1:1663580-1753743 GCA_001879505.1 Calonectria pseudoreteaudii | reverse complement strand
TTCCCGTTCTGGCACAAGGCCACAGGGCACAGGGGTCGGATTGGAAAGGGCCAGTTTTTTTTTTTTTTTTTTTTTTTTTTTTTTTGCATTTCTTTCTCAACACGGCTGGCTCGACGTCGTTGGATGAGGAGACGAGCACAAGAGAGTCTTGCTGAGTGGCTAATCTCCTTCACTAGACTAGGATTAGAATTGTACGAGGAAATAGGAAATGAGGATGAGATGCTCGATACAGTGATTGTCTACTTGAGCCCAGTGTGACCAGCCGATGTGAAAGAAGCTTTAATGTAGCAGTCATGAAGAGGTAGTAAGATATCGAATGGGAAGTTCATTTTGTTACTTGTTTGGCACGTGGTATAGAGCATATTGTGAATTGGTCTTGGTCGAGTTTGAGTCTGGCTTGTGGAGTTGGAGTGACTCGAGTACTGACTCTTTGTCAAAAGAGTTGATCAAGAACGAATTGTAGTATAAAACGTCCAGGTTCAGCCTGCTGCCAATTTGACGCGGCCACTGCAGAATGCCGTCAAGATTCCGACTACAAGAATTGCGTTTTTTTTTTTTTGATCCTATCATAATGTGGCTACCCAGCCTGCTCCCTGCCTTGGTTGCTTCCACACTCGTTGGGCCAGCCTTCTCGATTATCAGCATTCCCAACTTATACAAGCAGGCCCTCAAGGACGACATAAAGGGCGAGCCCAGGGAGTACTCGCCGCACGAATGGGCCCTGGACTCCAAGTGTCAAGGGCTTAGGCTTATTGGCCACGGGAGGCCTGGGCGGACGGCGATTCAGGGCACATGCGTGGATGACGAGGGGACGCGCTGGCTGTCGGAGTTGGATCTGAACAAGTGTTTTGGTAACTATTTAGGCAAGCTGGTGTACACAGTCATGTGAGTTCTGCAACCAAACGCACTTGCTTTCTTCTTCTTCTTCTTCTTCTTCTTCTTCTTCTTCTTCCTCTTCTTCTTGTTTTGGCATTCTAACCCAGGCTCTGTAGTGAACCGGAGCCCTTTGATAAGAGCTGCTCCCACTGTCGATTATTCCATGCTCGATCAGAGTCGGATCTATTGATGGCCTGCGCGTGCAAGGACGAGAAGTGTGAACCCCAGCCTGCAGTAGCCAAGCTCGGAGGAAGTGGTAAGCAAGCACGCCATATAGGCCCCCCTCCTATAGCTATCCCGTATCCTATAGGTGGACAAGATTCTGACCTAGTGCCCGCATTACAGAAAACCAATTCATGTACGTGAGGTCGTTAAATGGAGCGCTGGCTTGCCAAAACTCGACTGGAACCAAAGAGTCTGCGATGGGTGAGACGCTGAATATGGTTGGACTCTGAAAACAGCACGTTGGTGACGATGAAGCAGTCGCATGATTCCGCTTGTTCATGAAAAAAAAAGAACAAAAAAGTAACAAATAAGGAATAAGAAAATAGAAGGAGAAAACGAGACCTATCGTTGATGTGACATATTTCTAGCCAGAGACAAGGAAAATTCGGACGCTCACACTAATGATATCTACACCCACCACCGCTGAAGCGACCAACCCTCTGTCCTTCAGGCAAGAATCGTCCTCGTGTTCTCATCCAATTACCAGGTGTTCTGGCCGAGCGGTCTAAGGCGCTGTGTTCAGGTTGTAACCTTCAACTCGAATAATTCGCAGTCTCGCAAGAGGCGCAGGTTCGAATCCTGCGGACATCACTTATCTTTTCTTTTTGAGTTTCGTGCTCATCCTTTTTTTTTTTTTTTTTTTTGGAGTTTCTAGGCAAGCCCATTGACAAGGAGCTCCGGTCAACGGGAACTTGGATCAAACAATTTGTGCTGTGTGACATTCAGACGTCCGCTTGATCTTTTTTTTCCTCCTTTTTTTCCCCCTTTTTTTTCCCCGTCCGTTTTCATTTATGTAGGTGGATTCCCAAATATGGATTCCACAAAAGAACAATTGAAGATGCATTTTTGATCATATTACATTATTGACTGCTATTTAGTTACATCTTCTCACAGGTGCGAAAAAAAAAATAGTAGTCTTATTTATATCCCCCCTCACCCCCCCTCATCCTCCACCCAAGGCTCCTCGAGCGCAAAAAGTAACTCTCGTAGCAACGGGGAAAGAGCCTTGCTCTTCGGCGAGGAATGGCATCACGACATCTTGGCCGACAAGCAAGCCTCTTTTTTCCTTGTCGGCAGATTTGGTGTGAGTCATACCATTAAAACGATCCAAGAAGAAATAACCGGCGGCTAGCTAATTCGTGCAAATATCGCATGAGGATCGGCAGGCATTGAACGGTGGTTCCAAAAAAATGAGAGATTTTGACCTGGATACCATCGACTGGTTTTGGGGTTCGTCCCACTGGAGGTGTATTGCCGGCGTTGTGGATGCCGAGTCCCCGGACAAACATTGGACATGGCGGTGGATCGATAGCTCAGCGTTGCGTATGGATATTTTCTTGGTTCCAAGGATAATCGACCATGAACATGGCATTTTGACATAGCACAATGAATTTAGGAGGTACAAGAATACTTGGCTGTCTATTTTCAAGACGACACGAGATCGCCTGATGGTGCTCTGTTTTCATTTTCAATAAACTAGTTCGTGTTGGGGAGGAGCCTAGTGTGCGTGCAATCAGATCTTGCACCCAAGATTGTGATGCTCTTTGTGGATAGCTGCTCCAGCATTCTGATTAGATGAAGATGGCGTGAAAACGCGGAAACCACCTGGGCAAAATTAAGAAACTTGTTTCTTCTAAAATAAAGGCTGACTGTCAAAACTAAGGTCCCGGCCTGATATACCGCTGTTTTCGAATTCACAGAGCTCGAATTCGATGAGCTGTAACCGATGGTATAATGCAAGATCTTCAGTCTTGACCAGATAATCGCCTGTAGAGAATATCTTTGCAATAGCAGATATAGATTCTCTGGGAAAACTTGTTTGGTCTATAGAGGTATCGCCTGCAATATAAGACCGCGAAAAGGGGAGTGTGGATGTGCCAACTATGATAAGTTGGATCGACATTGTGAGCTAGGTCGTCGAGGTTGTTAGTTGGTTGCGGCGACTGTTGATGAAGGCGTCGGAGGAAGGATATCGATCGGTCTTAGCAAGAAGCATCTTAAATAGCAAAGGGCTAACTTTATCTCCGATTCATCGGGGCAAAGTTTGATTTGGAAGAGGATATTAAGATATTTGTTTTTTTTTTTGGTCAGGGCAACAAGATTTTAATGGCCAGCCCTATTGTATAACTCCAATTGTATGCCATCTCTGTGGCCTGGTTCCTTGTTGAGCCCGCAGCTTGTTTTTTTTCAAGTCGGATTTAAAGAAAAGGCTGACTGTCAAGACGTCCAGATAAGTCTATAGTCTGATTGATGGTCTTGCGGCTGTTGTTGTGACGAGTGATAACTGCAATGTGTCCATCTTCACAGTTGGTCGAGTTCCATATTTTTCTGTTCTAGCCAGCAACGTGCAGATTCATGGTAATAAAAGATCGGTGTCTTCGGATAACGTCTCAAGCTCGTTGCAAAACCATCTCTTATCTGCATCGGTGTACTCCACGCCTGTGGCTTGAATCTCTCTTTCTCTTGCAAGAGGTTCATAACATCACAACCAGTCGGTATAGGTATGAAATACCTGTAACGATCGGCGGCCTCGGTACTAGGAGAGGCATCGCCATCGTGAATGATGCCTTGTTGCAAGACCACCTTGTTAGGGATGTGGTGGGCGGTGTATGTAAGTCCTGGGAGACGTATGATGATTGTGTAATTGAATGCACAAATCTTGGAAATTTATTGCGCTGGATTGATGGTGACAAGGGTGTGTGCCACCAGTTCAGAGCAACCAAGAGCAATGACCCGGTCTTGTGCCCTATCATGAAGTGCAGCTTAGTTCAATGAAGCAAGGTAGATGGGCTATATTCGAATGCCCGATCCCAGGGTGCCCTTGGACCGTGGGGGCAAGCTGCCATTCCCCTAGAGGGATGAAGAAAGTGAGAAAGGAATTGTGCTGAAAATGAATGTTTTATTCTGTCCAGGGGAGATGGGAATCCTAATATAGCTGGTGTTGAGTACCCTGCTGACCAATTTGTCAGCGTCCGTCAAGGTCTCGGGGATGTGCCCCTCAAAGTTATGGTGAGATTGGTTCGAGGTTGCTGTGGTTTTTGGCGCTGGTAGATTTGGTAAGAAGTCTGGCATCTTGATTTGGGACCAAAAGAAAAAACCAAAAAAAAAATTCGAGACTTCAGAAACGTGCGTCCTTTTGGTCCGATGAGTTTGAGAAAAAAGTTAGGTTTGGTGTCGACATGACACGCAGAGTGATGAGTCCGGTGGATTCAGATGGTTGAATGCATTGACGAATAAGAATAGCATGTTGGTGGTCTTGTTCAATGTTGCATGAATCTTTTATCGTTCATTCATCGTTACAAATATGCAATGAATCACAAGACTTGACAAGAAAAACCTAGATCGAAAAAAGTATGTACAAGAACAAAAGATTACGACGAAATATCGTACCAAACACGTACGCCATGAGCAATGCTTGACGCCTCATGCCCCGATACACTTTCCAAAAAAAAAAAACGCCTTGCCCCTTTTCCTTTCTCCTTCTCAGTCGATGGCTCTTTTTCTCTATTGAATATCGTCATTTTATAGCAGACGGCTAGTCATTTCCTGGAACAGATCGTCTGCAAAATCACCATCGGAGCGTAGTGCGCACCGGAAGTCGTCGCAATTCTTTACATGTTCGGCCACACAGCTAAAAAACTGGACGATCATGCAGCGAGCCATGTCGTTGGCGAGCGTGTTCTCGTAAATGACATAGATGAGAGCGGCGAGGTCACACACTCGCTCCGGGAAAATAGTGAAGTATTCCAGTGAGACGTGAAGCCGATGCAGCGCCATCGTTTTGAGATTGTCGACCCCGTACTTATCGGCGAGGACGTAGAGGCGCGCATGGCTGAGGAAAAGGGGCCCAAAGGACTCGTGAATCGTGGCGTTAGCGCGCGGTCGCCAGCGCTCCTCGGCGCTAGAGGGCTTCGGGATGTCGAGAGTGGTAAAGCGGCGCATGGCATCGTACTTGAGGTTACTGGCGCCTGATGTCGGGCGCCAGTCGCCAGAGTCGAGCCAACGGCGTTTTGATGGTAAGATATTACCTACTATATCGGGCTCATGTACCAACAATTTATCGCGCAGGTAGGTTTCCCAAGCGATCATGTAGGTTTTGATGGAGTAGGGTGATTTTGATAACGACTGCTGGAAGCTAGATTGGCCGGTAGCATGGCGTGATAGACATACAAAGTCGGAAGAAAATGGAGGAAGAGATGGGATGTTGTAATTGATTCCCCTTTGGTGATAGCCCATAGTGGCCGCCACTCTCCTCATGCCATCGGCGTCGTAAGGTATGCCGGGCTCTTCGTACTCTTGGTCAACACCGTTCTCCTCGTCGTCCTCCAACTCTTCACTCTCGACGCTTCCCGCATCGCTACTTTCCTCGGAAGCTGATTGGGACTCCTCGTCTTCGTCTTGTGCTGAGGAAAAGCCTTCGTCTGCACCATCCTCGTGGTCCACTGAGTCATGATCTGATAAGTCCAAATCCTGCTGCTCGGGGCTGTTGGGCTGCTGAACACTCGGTGGAGGTGTGGGCGAGAGGTCTTCGGGCTCTGCCTCGGTGTAGTCTCCTGTGTACGCAAACTTTGCAAAGCGCACAAACGTGTCTACCTCCAAGTCAAGCCACTCGACGCGGCCCTCGCGGGACTCCTTCATGCCTCCATTGACCAGGGCGTTGAGGGCTGGCGAGAGCTGCCCGATGATTTCCCTGTGTATGTGAAACTCCTTGCGCTCCTTGCCTACGACAAAGAGGAATGGCTTGGAGGCGAGAGACCTATGTAAGTGGCAGACCCACGGTTAGCGGCAGGGAAGGTGGGCAGCAAGCCCATATTTGTCCGTTGACGGTCGACTTACTCCTCGAAGCGGTCGTTTTCCTGCTTGGAGACCATGGTGGCGCGAGCTGCTGGCGATGAAGGGCGCAAAGGCTCGGGCCCCGACCCAGGCTTATGGCGTGCTTGAGGGTTGGCGAGATGATTGCTACCTGCAGCGCTTCTCTGCGGCGAGGGCAGATGAGAGAAGGGAAAGAAAAGAAGAAAAAAAGAACGTTTGCGCCAGCGGTAATGGGGACCCGTCAGACCGCAAGACGCAGCCGTGCCTGGGGAGAAAGAAAAAAACGGGAAGAGGGCAGCGGATGCTTCTCTGTTAGGAGGGGCGTGTGCCTGGTGTTTGCGAATTCAATCCAATGCGATACAACCGCCGCCACACCCGCTAGCATCTCCGGAAAACCCTTGCATCAACCGTGAGGCCCAACGCCTACAGCCCGCAGCGCCTCGCCCACTTGGCTCTCGCTCGCGCTGCACTGGGCTTCCCTTGGCTCTGCTGCTCTGCTGGGACCCTGGCCACCTGGGCTGACTAGCATGCCTGTCATTGGCTGCTTTGCCGCGCGCACATCACCGTTGCACTTTTTAGTCTAGGTTACCAGCCAGTCGGCGCCAACGCGGTGGACATAATTCGCGAATAACCCAGTCCGGATGCTTGGTGCATGTCATTTTCCTCTTGAGAAGCATCCATGTTTATTATTATTTTTATTTATTTATTTTTTGCCTATCTCGCACAACATGCGGGTACCACTCTTTGCTCCCTCACGCCACAAACTTACCCCCGCATCCTCCACAAGCCTCTCCAGACGATTCAACCTTCGTACCAGGCCCAATGTGTTCCTCCGCAATCCTCCCAAGTTCCGTCACCTTCAGACAGCGCAGCTCGCATACCGCGCAGATGCGTGAGATATCGGGGCCCATAATGGCTAACCCTGTCGAGGCGCAGCGAGCTGGCGGGGTAACTATTAGCATCCTGTAGCATCCTGGGCGCGCTTGCTGTGCTTATGCATTGGCAATTAAACTTACCAAATGTGTGTCCATTTGTGCACTTGACGTCGTCCCCCTCTGAATGCAGCACTGCGTCGCAAAAGACACATATTTGCTTTCCAACAACGTCCCTAAACTGCTCTCGCAGTGACGACTCACCCTCTCCTGTCCCAGTCTTGTTTTCAACCGTTGTTCCGGGCACTTCTGGCCCGTTGCCGTACATCCACTCCCACAGCTGACCCTCCGTCGTCAGCCCTTCCACAGGCAGTAATGTCTGGCCCTGGCTCCTTCTCGATGCCTCTGATGGATCCCGCCACCCAAATATTAGTTTGGAAATGGCACGACGCTCCGGATGCTGCGTATTGAACTGCGATACTATCACTGCGGTTGAGCCACCGCCTGGAGAAGCTGCCATACCCCAGATGTGAAATCGAGAATGGTGGACTTGTAACTTGGATCCGTCTTCCTCCATCATTTCGTCATCAGACTCGTCTGTATCGGAATCCAGCCCCTCTAGAGCAGACGCTCTAGAAACAAGCCGGTTTGTGAGTTTCCTTATCTTTCCTGCCCACTGTGGCGGGTTTGTGCCTGTATCTGGAAGGTTTGTCTGATACCAGTTCTGATTATTTGCTGTTGCCGATAGTCTCACCAGTGAATAATATGGAACGGCAGATCTAGTAGTCTCAATGCTTGGATGCATCATCAGCCCTGTGATTGGGTTCGTAGATGTATGCTCTTCGTCCTTGGTATACGTAGTCGAACATTCCCAAGTGTAGTGAGGTTCTGCTGATGCTTGAGGGGTGTCGAAGAGCAAGACTTGGAATGGCTTCACATCGAACGGGGTTCCGATGACGCCCCTTACCACAGGGTTGCCTTCGTCCATGCAGATCTGCAGTTCGTTAAATTGAGTGAATCCTCCAGGAAATAGCAAACTGTCAAACTCACACTATCCTCCCACTCCACAAATGCGTCCGTAGATAGAAATGTACAGATTGTTGTCAAATCGGCCTTTTCCACTTCGACTTCGGGGACCGAGCCTTTGGCCCAAGTATTGTGAATCGTAATTCGACGGAATCCGACATGATTTTTGGCCAAGTAAGCCAAAATGGCCGTCCTCTTGTTCTCAGTGACAAACCAAGGGCTCCATTTCAGAGAAAAGGCACTTCCGTGAGGCACAAAATCTGGGTCTGTAATGTCGGTAGCCTACGTTGAGTCAGTCACCGTAGCCAACCGGTTTCCCTGAAACTCTACACTCACGTCTTCTTTGGTGTGAAGCCCACGCCCATCAAATCGTGCCAGTTCCCGGATGTCCCACAGGGTCTCATCGGTTGTTGGCTCAGAAGACTTCGGCCGTGAAAAGAGTTGAACACTCATGATGGCAATCTCTTCAGCGTCATTGCAATAAGCAAGAAGGGCTCTGCTATAGGCTATGTGCTTGGCCCAGGAAAAAGCTTGTATGCGCTCATTCATATTTCGGTATCCATCCTCCGCACTTGGATCCGGGATTGGGAGCTGTGCGCCCAACCCCCACAATGTTTTCCAGGCCTTGAATCCACGGGTGCGCATTCCGGTGATTACAGTCGATTGCCGGTCAATATGCTCCCCAAGAGCGACAATGGCGCCCGTTGTCGAGAGTGTAGTTAAGATGGGCCTGAGATTACATCCTAGACCATTGGGAGACCACTCCAGCCTGATAATTTGGCAAATGGAGCCGCCAGAGCTGGTGACGAGACCGCTTCCTACGCCAGTGAACCAGTTTTCCTCGGTAGTCCGTGGCGCCACCACCTTGATGCCGGAAAAAGCACAGAGCTGGGCGTTAATGGTGGGATCCGGTTTTATCAAGCCTGACGCGCGGAACGACAGTGAAAATTGCTGCAGTTCTTCTTCTGCCGCTTCATCGCGGTCGCTTGCTTTCGGATATTCCGGGAGGAAGATGTATATTGTATCATCCGTGGCGACGGCCAACTCTGCATCGCACGACCACGCCAAAGCATGGCTTGTAAGTGGCCGCGACTTGAGATGGATGGTTTTGAGGGGGCGTGTCTGCAGATTAAGATCTATAGTTAGCGGGCACTCTACCGCGGGGGGCGTTCAACCAAATGCCAAACGCGAGCCAAAAAAAGAAAAAAAATCAAGAACGAAGTCTGCAAGATGTCGCGGCGGTCCGTAATTTGCCGTGCATCTGAAGTTGACCTGCTTCTCCCACCTTCGATTTATCCATGGTGAAAATTTGGCAACGCGGTCACACTTTCATAAAGTTGCTAACTAGAAAGGTACCGGCGCATTATACTCTGTTTGTGTCACCTGTGCATGCTCAATTGAATGGCTGCTCAGTTTCTTAATGATAAAATAGAGGCCTTGCGAGTTCAGTCATGTGCCAGTGTTGCCGTCAAAAGTGAGAAATTCTGGGGACGAGTTGCTGACTAAGACAGTTATTCTCACTCATGGTTTAGTCTGCGGCACCTGCTTACCGGCCTTCGATAATATCAACAACACTTTGGTTGTCTCATACAGGAGAAGAAACTGAATTTGGTTGCAGTTCCTGAGATATATATTTAATTCCATCATTGTTTATTCATGTATGTAGCAAATGCGACAGCGATGATTATTCAACAACCAGGGAGCTTCGTCCATTTGCGCCTCTTCACGGCTCTTTGATCACAAGCGACTTGACCTTTGAGGCTTTCAGTACTAAACTTGAACTATTATCGTAATCTTTGCATTGTTGAACAGATACATATTTATTTTCATAATCTTGAAAACATCAACAGTTGGGTATATCGCATTATAAATGGTAAATGTGATGGTCAAAATCTCCGGCAGGTTGTGCTTGTGCGCATTTATGAGTTATTACTCATTTCTTTCCTGGACTCACACCTGCCTCGACCTCCTTGCCCAACTTGCCCAAAGCTTTTGGGCAATACCTGGGTAAATCATGGTAGTCTGTGAGGCCGCAGCCAGTCACCGTCATTCCTATGTTGTCCTGGCCAATTGCCAGAGCTACTAGCAGGTGCAGATTCAAGCCATGGCCCTTGCTCTCGAATCTTGGTCTATATCTGGCCTCTTACTCGGCCGGAAAATAGAAAACATCATTCGCTCTACAAACTCATCTCATCCTCAAGAGATTTAAGCTTCCAGCAATGAACCAAGGCCCCAAAGAAGGGCACATCCTGCCAGGGCGGTAGCGCCAACCACCTTTTTAGTCCACCAGTTATCGTCGGTGAGGGCTTTAGTCTTCAGGATTTTCTTGGCTGCTTCGGTTGGGGCACTTGCAGGTATGCTCGCAGTGTCTTTTTGGGCGCTACCCTGCTCATCCTCTCTCCGCCGGAGCTCGGCAATCTTTTTGCTGAGGGCCAGGAGATCTTCATCAAGAGTTTGGTTGCTGCTACGATCAACCTCAACGTTTTGGATGTTGCCGAAGAAATCGGTAATTAGACGACTGCGAGCAACGTCTGCGCCACCGGGAAAGAGGTCGTAGCGGAAGCCGGGGTTGGAGTGAATTTTCGAATAGTCATAGCTGTCAAACAAGTCGCCAACAGTCCTGCGGCTATTCAGGTCTTTGACCTGGGTCTCAAGAAATTCGAGATTGTAATAGGTGTATCGATCAATGACGGCCACTCCGACATCGTTATCAGCGTGGTGCGAGTAAGAAGACTGGTCAAGTTCGGATGAACCGGTTGCGATGATATTAGGAGAGTACATCCGGCTGTACATGGTATTTGCCTGGCAGGTGTCGATCATGAACAAGATCTCGTGATATCTAGTGAATGTGAGTAGCGGACGAGCAGGAGGGCATGGTGTAGCTCACCTCTTCTTCTCCCACATCTGCTCAAAAGCATCGGCAAGATCCCATGCGCCAATCTCTTCGGCGTCCTGAAACTTGAGAAACTCATTACCACCGTGGCCAGTCATGTAGATCAAGATGTTGCTTCGGTCATCGGTAAGGAGGCGCTTGCTTCGGGGCATCTCGGCGCCGACACGGTCGGTCAGCAGGCGGATGAAGTTCTCGACGGTGACCTCATAGCCTCGATAGTCAACTTCGATATTATCACCGTACAGATCGACGGCGCGGTCCGAATTGCTGTATACGGTGCCAGGGAAGGCGTTGCGTGGATTGCAGGCCATGTCGTCCGGAAGCATCAGTATGATTTGGGAATCGGGGATGCCGAGGCGCTTGACGGTGCGGTACATGGAGAGCACATTGGCGAGATGTCGGTAATTGAACCAGAATCGGGATGTGCAGACGAGGACGGCCCAGTTGCTGGTGTGTTCGGCGAGGGCGATGGTCGCAAGCAAAGCGGCCGCCACGAGGGCGTGGAAGCGGAGGGCGGACAGGTTCATTGTGGGATGGTGAGGGGAGAAATCGTAGCGAGAGAGAGAGCAAGAATGAGGAGCCCACGGGGCGGCGGGCAACCGGTATTGGTGCAACAGCTGCGACCGTTGCGACTTGCGGGCGACGCGATGCTGATGTGAGTCCTCACAAAGGCTTACAAATGGTGTCGCACAACATACGCGGAATCAGGGAAGGAACACTTGGCCCCGGAGTTTCGGAGTTGGAGGCCCGGGACCCCTGGCGCTAGTCTAGAGCAAGGCCATGCACCTGGCCGTCATCTGTGCGCACAGGCCAACCAGAATTAGAGCACGAATTAGAGCTGGATGCACTGGAACCTTTTGGCACCATTGCTGGATCGACGCATCCGGTTGGGATCATCTTCATCAACGCAAATATGAAAGAACATCTATCTTTCGCATAGAAACAGAGAATTTCCAAATTGTCGGCACCAGCGTACTTTTCGTATCTCCCACTAAGTACGATTGGCAAAATTGAGTCACAGACCGAGCTGTCTTGGGAGAGAGGTCATGAGACATGAGATGGCCATGGAAGGACGGAAAGCCTACGAAAAATCTGTCATCAAGCGTGGGCGGTTGGCCACCATGTCACTTACATTACGTTAGTCCCGGTATTTACGGATCACAAGCACATTACATGCCTTTCGCATCTCTCTTTGATTGAAATTGGTATTGATAGATGATGAGTGTCACTAGCGACAACGCCCGCTGTTGGTTGGCCGAGCTTAAACTCCCTCGGGAGAACTCCATGCAACAACCAATAGCTTACCCCTTCATCCAAATACACAACGACCGCCTTTTTGGATTTATGAGCTGATCAATACTCAAGATTGCCCATACTTCGACTTGGGTAACCGCCTAGTTTTGTTCGTCGTATTTGTCGTAGCGAAAAGACTGTCCTCCAGTCTTATTAGTTTGCCGCCCCCGAAGGTGCCTTAGCAGGTGCTGGAGGATTGCTTTTTGCGGCGGCGGCCTGGTCTTGTTGTCGCTGGACTTGGTATTAAACGGATGGAGAGTTCTGGGCGCCTAAGGCATGGTATTTACTTACACACTGGAATCATGATATGGTTAGCGAAGGATTTCTCCAACTGGGACTGGAAATCATATTGTCGACTTACTCTCTATTCGGATACATGTTTAACATTAAAGATAATTGCAAGAAAATGAATGACATCGGTAAAATACGGGGCACACTCACGTACTGGAAGTGTAAATTGTGTCAGAAATAATACTGAAGCATAATCTCAAAGGAGCTAGCCACTTACAACCTATTATAACAATTTAAATCAGAATAGGAATCATCAGTCATGTTGAGGAGGAAATGAGTCACTCACACACTATCGTCCATTAGCCAGCTTTCATTGCTTCGAAACACGTGCTCACTTACCATCTTTGAATCATGCCATTAATTATCTGATTTGAGCTCCACTTGAGATCTTGGTGCATTATTTGACACTTACTCCCTGATGTTACATGGCATATTAGCCACCTGCGCGGTCCAAGTTGCCGCACACGCTGTTTTACTTACTTGCTGCAGGGTGGTTACATTAGCAGCCGAGCCTAGAGATTTGCATTTCCCAGGGGTCACTCACTATCTGTGATCGTAATTTCATGTTGGTGAACCGGCCTTTGATGTAAATATTGGATTAATCGACTAGTTTACTTACAAACTGTGATGGCTATTAGCGTCTAGCTTACTTCCGGGGGAGGGGGGGAGGGGAGGGCAATTATCTCGCATTCGTTACATACTTGCTACATCCAGAGCCCAATTAGTTTAAAAAGCGACGTGAATTGATTGAGCAAGGTTACTAACACATAACGCCGGGGGCATATTATACGTATTATTATCCATACAATTTTCGGCAGAATTGTCACACATAGCGCGCTATAGGTTGGAGGCTTTAGTCGTATCAATTCTGAGAACCAAAACCGCGAATACTTACACATTGGCCACGCTGACGGAAACCCAATCAGTTTCTGTGTTTGACTACCGACAGTACCGTGCCATAGATCTATGGATCGGAATTCACCTCTTTTGATACTGCTTGGCTCGCTGGGGCGGCGGCAACGGCCCCGAGGAGGATTGCAAGAACTGCTACGGAGGATTTCATTGTGACAAAGAGGTGTGCTAGAATGGGTATAAGAAGGGGTAGTCCTCGTTTGACAGCCGAACATCCAAACTGCCGCAACCATTGTCCAGCGCTGTTCCTCATTTTTATACGCGGCGACCTAAATCGCCAAGTAATTGCACCGCATCCTCGCCCTTGACCTATTTCGTTCCATACCTCAAGTCTTAGGGAACAGTACAAGTGTGCAAAACGTTGCTGGGGAGGCGAATGATTCCATTCCAAACATGGTCCCAGGAGACCTAAGAATAAATGTTTGATCGAGAAATCGACAAAACTACATGCATATTTGCCTTAGCAAACATGATAGAGAGACGTGATACATGGTGTCTCGGCATTTTGACTCCACCTTCTGGCGAATTTCTCGGTGTAGTGTTCCGGAAGTACCAACACATGCAGTTTCTCGGAGATGATGACATATTCGCAAAAATGACATGTTAGTCACCTAGCCCATTCACTTCGCGGAAAGAATCTAGGGGTTCTTCCGTGATACATGGGTGGTTTGGAACAAAGATGGATAATAATCCGGCGTCATCGTCAGGATGCATGGGTAAATTGTCGCGTATTGCAATCGCATCTTGTCCAATCATGTTCGATAGGAGGATTTGGAATCCTCTCAATGCATCATCAGTGGTGGCTGTCAATTGGGACATTTACATGAAGACAATGGGACGTGGCGAGTCAGGCTCTGTTTCGAGAAGATAGATACATTTAATATTTACTATTTGCCGCTCACTCCTGTTCATGCTCGGCGAGGCGAAGCGTGTTACGGAAAAAAGAGCTGGTCAAAGCTAAAATTATATCCCGATGGCGATTTCCCCCATCAGGAAACCACCATCGGTCCACAGGTGGAACCTGACAGCTCGAATTGGTCAACTGGCAAACCGGATTTGCGAGAGTCGGAAAGGAAGGGGCATGAATGTTAAAAATTGCGGGAAACGACAAAAGCATTTCGTATCAGCCCGGGCAAGGCGTCGCCGTTGTCTCATTCGCTCAATATTTTTTGTTGGTTTGCAGGTCGTCTCGTCGGTATCGCCATCGTTCGACAAGACAAGGTTGGGGCGATTGACTCTGGCTCCATGCTCTGATTTTCTGACATGGCCAAGTTGCCCCTGGTCGCCAGAACATGAAAGTGAGACCAGACACGCGTGTGAGGTGTCATTCATTAAACGAATTACCGTTGGCGAAGACGAGTGAAAAGTCAATCCCAAGCTGTGTCACAAGTTCCGATTACGGCTTTGCTTTTTTTTCTTCTCCATGAGACAATAAAGAAACCTCGGATGCATTGCTACCCGCGTGTTTGATGGATCTTGGTATTACGTAGAGTCCATCTGGAGTGGAGGCAAACAACTGCGCACATAAGAGAGATGATCCTGGTTGTTGGCGACGCGACCAAGGGATGGGTCCCAGATCGGGTTCGGCGGAATTGGGGGCGAGGGGGGGAAAAAAAAAAAAAAAAAAAACCAATGCAGAGATCATGGAAGCGCTGACTCTTTTGGGACTCGTCATGCCCTCATGATATGGAGTCACACAGTGGCCCATGTGCCATGTCTGACGAGAAACGAGAGGACGGATGATGATCTGGCTCAAGAGAGGGGTGCCCTGCAGTGGCTCCACCAGAAGGAACCTGGAAGCCTGCGACATGACGGCAGAGCAAGACCAGCAATGGAGCCAAATGCCACCAGAACTAGAAAGGACCAGGAAGAGACAGCTAGGCGCAGAAGCCCGGCACTAGGAACCCTGCTAGGCCAAGGAGACGGTCGCTGATGGCATGTCGAAGGCATGACTAGCAAATGCCCAACATTGCTAGCCAGATGCAAGCTGCCATGATGGGGCAGGAACTAAAGGGACCCCCAAGGCGGCGCGTGGGCCGTATGACGGAGAGAGGAGCAGAGCCGTTCTCGGTACCAGGTGCGGCGCGGGGGCACAAAGAAGGTTGTTCTCGCCGTGTTCTTTGCGTTCCTCTGGGCTGGGAAGCGAGGCGGTGGATGAGGCGGTATCCAGGCAGAGCGGCAACCCCGGGCGACTGGACGAGGCGTTTTGGGCGGCGGCGGGTGCGCTGAGGATTTGCGGATGCAATTTCGCCCACAATCACATGAAAGAAGGAGCACGAGGGAAACGGGCAAAGAGTCAGGGTTTCGCATTGCCCACGCTCGGCTTGGCCTGGGGCTGGCACAAGCGTCGGTTGGCTGTCGGCCACTGTGGTGCTCTTTACGGCTTGTGCGCTCGTCCCGCTGTGTCGCATCGCATCCGCCCTAGACGAAGCCCAGCGGGGTCGACCTCCCGTTGGTTATTCTGGGACCTAGCACGTAGCAGCGGTGACGTACATGGACAGGCAACAGGTGCGAGAGCGTGTGTGTGGTGATTAATTGGTGTTTTTTTTCCTTTGCTTGTCAGCCGCCCAGGCCAAATCCACACTCAGCCAGCCAGCAGCATCGGCCTGGGCATCACGAGGCACAAAAGACTCCTCTCATTGCACCGCACCCACTCTGAGCAATGCTCTCTGTTGTTTTAGCCTGAGATGCTGGCGCGTTCAATGCATCAGTTCAAAACAAAAACCCAGCGTCCCGGGTTGCTTGCCCTCCACGGCAAAAGCATCGAGGCCTGTCCATAGCATCTCCGTAGCCATACACCCTCCTACTCGGGAAAATATCCCATGCTGGATGTCCTCGTTTTACCCAGACCATCACACTCTTGTTCGTTTTCTGACCTCCACTCTACTCGCTGAGCTTAATTACTCCTTCGAGGTCTGGTACCTTTCTTACCCCGCCACGCCCCCCTCTTCCAAGCCATCTCCAGCCCAGGCCATCCCGTCTCTTGTTCTTCGCTTCCTGCCACCCCGGACTCCACGAGACACCATCGCCAAACATTACGGACGCATGTCTCCCATTGCCACACCCTCAAACTCTCTGGCCGCCACACTCTCCATCTTGTCTTCTTATTTATTCTCTCCCCCACCATCCCAACTGCCCTAACTTTCGGTGCTAACACAGCTTGACCAACCAACTGGCCTCCAACTTTGTTTTTTTCTTAAGCAAAAAACATTAGCACTGTGCATCTTTACCCACCAGGGGAAAGACGTACGTTTTCTGCCCACCTCCCCCGTGCCACGCCAGGTCACATCTCGCTATCGCTATTTTAGCACTGGGACCCCGGTTCTCTCACCTGCACCCGCTGTGCATCTCCGCAGGGCAGCACAGCATAGGCGGCAAACCACCCGAAACTGCCCCAGTGCCATCCTGGGACCGTCCGAGTAGCGGAGCTACCCCCAAAGTGTGCTCTCACCTCCCACGAGCGAGTACTTGGCTGAACCAACCCCCTGGGCCACCCTCGTCCGCCTCGTTGTGCACACCAGCTCATTCCTGAATTTTTTTGTTCAACTTCTGCCTGTCAACTAACTTTTCCAACTTCTTTTCAACACGTGCTCCAAGTAGCCTTTTTTTTTTTTTTTCATCATGGGCGGCACGCCTGCCTACGTTTTTGTCGTCAGGTTCGTAGTGGAGTCTTCTTTGCGCCTATCCTTGCTTGCATTGCTTTCTTCACATGCCTTTGCGCACCCCAGCCCCAGTTAGCACGACAACTGACCTCGACATCGCAGACATGGTAACCGCCTCGATGCTGCCGACAAGCGATGGCATCTCTCCTCTCCCACGCCATATGATCCTCCTTTGACCTACGGTGGCTTCCTCCAATCCCGACTAGTTGGTAACCAGATCGCGAGCATCCTCGAACAGGCCAAGATTGAACAAGAATCGTCCGCCAAGGGCCCCAAGAAGAGAAGACGATTCAAGGTCGTCATCCACAGCTCCCCCTTTCTACGATGCGTTCAGACCTCGATAGGAATCAGCTCTGGTCTCGCGCAGACCCCCCCTGAGTCCCCCCATCACCCTTCTGACGTCTTTGTATCCGCGACCGGCGCCGCAAGCTCTTCCAACGAGTTCAAGCCTGCCATTCTGCGACTCGATTCCTTCCTAGGAGAATGGCTTTGTCCCGAATACTTCGAAAGCATTACTCCACCCCCAGGAGCTGCCCTCATGATGGGTAGCGCCAAAGCCGATCTCCTGCGACGGGAGGACTACAGCACTCTGACACAGCCCGCACCCGTCAACCGCGACCACAGGAGCTCCTCTGCATCTCTGTGGACCGGTTCTCCCAGTGCGAGTCCTGCCATGAATGCGTCATCCGGCCCCCCTTCAGTTGCCTCGGACAAGGATACCTCAAGCGTGAGCTCCGCCCCGACCTCATCCATGGCTGCCGCATTGTCCGGACAGCTCGGGAGTCAATACGAACAGAAGAAGGGATATGCATTCCCAAAGCCAAACTACGCCATCTCCAGCTCCGGCGTAATCCCGGAAGGGTTTGTAGCACATGCGCGGGATCACTGTGTCGTGGTGGATTACCAATGGGACTCAATGAGAGCCCCACTGGATTTTGGCGATGGTGGCCAGTTTGGCGAGGAGTGGACGGCCATGCACAAGCGATTTCGCAGAGGGCTGAAGAAGATGGCTCACTGGTACTCTACCACCGAATCTCCCACCGAGATGGTTACCAAGGGGGTTCAGGATGGAGAGCATCCCGACGCTGCAGATGACGAAGAGGTTGAAACGGTGGTTATTCTCGTGTCGCATGGCGCCGGCTGCAACGCGCTGATCGGTGCAATTACTCATCAACCTGTTTTGATGGACGTTGGAATCGCCTCCATCACGATGGCTGTCAGGAAGCCAGACATTACATACGACGCGCTCCTTGCGAACCCCCAGGCTCTGGATTCCTCATCAGAGCCTTACGTGTCGCCTCACGAACTCTTTGATATTCGGTTATCAGCAAGCACTGATCACTTGCGATCAACGGCGTCAACTCCTGTATCAGCTCGATCCACCTCGAACTCTGCGGACATGTTCCCTGCGGGCACAGGTTCTCGCGGTCGCGCCCCAAGCATGGGGAATTCTGGTCCTCTGATCGGATCCTTCGTTTACTCGTCGGCGTCGGACCCCTTTTTGGCCAATAGCAGTCGTAGCTCTTCGGCCAATGCTGTATTGGGATCGTCCATCCGCCGAGATTCTGCTTCTCAGCGGCCGACATTGAGGACAAGCGCGCTGGCGACAAGCACGCTTGCAACAAACACAACCACCCCAACCACAGTCACGCCCACTACAAACACAGCTACGCCTAGAAACACTTCCCTTGGAGTGAGTAGCCCTTCTTTCGGGCTGTGGTCACCTGCGCCGTCCTCGCTGAGACTGATGGATGACGGCGGTGTTGATAATAGCAACGAAGAAAAGGAGGACTTTGGCGCCCTGCTGCCAAACTTTGATCAGGCCCGCTTTAAGCCGGAAGCCCATGAGCACAAGCCCAAGGATTTAGTCACAACTCCTCCGCTGGGCTCAGATGAACCTGAAATGAAGGCCCCTGAATTCACAATGCCTCAATCCATCTCAGCACCAACACTATCCTCAAACCTGCCACCTTCACCCACGCTGGGTCCATTTTCCTTTGATCCCATAGGGGGAGACTCTGGCTTCAAGAGCAAGCCTAGGGGGCCAATACTCTCAGCCCCGATCAAGATCAAAACACATCTTGACTTTGACAAGCCTGCTGAGGAAATCTCGATTGCGCAGCTGGATGGCCTTGGCGGAACATGGGGTCTACCGATGCCTCCGGGCGAAGCCGAGCGACTTCGAGATCTTAGCATGTCTAAGAGACGCTGGACCACTACTGAGCGCGCTTAAACCCTGAGTGCAGACTTTCATGGCTTAATACTTGATGACGCTGGGGAAAACGGATGAGCCAGACATCCCCCCACGGGATGGAGAACTCTGGACCAGAAAGATCCCTTCTCTCACATACACACACCTTGTTACTTTTAGCGCGCGTTGCTTCTTGTTGATCGGATTGGGTTTTGTTTCACGACAGACGGGTCTGTCCCACCTATCATGGCACCGGCGAAAGGAGCAAGGACGAAAAAAAAAGAACAAAAAAAAACACCATAGCTCTCCATGGATATCGGAAACATTCTGTTCAATGTTTATTTATATTTATTAGTAAGGCGAGATGGGCACTGGCGGGTTGTCACACTGTATCTGATCTGTTTGGTCTTGTTGGTTGGTTCTGGTTCAGGTTTGGGTTCGGTACTGGGTTTTTGGGGAATGGTGATGGCAATGAAATGATATCCTCCTGTACTTGATACTTGCTTGGCACACACTCCAGATTGCAAGGCGTGGGAGACGGGACATTTGTAAGGGGAGGGACTGCGCAAACAGATTGTCCAAATACCTATTTAGTTTATTCGACTGCACCACTGTATAGTCTATCCTGCCTCTTCCTCTCTGTGAAGCGACTTTCTTTCGCAGTATTCATCTATTGGATATAAACGGCTAAAAAAAAAAGAGAGAAAAAAGACCCACCTAGGAACATATGAATTTGCAGCATCTATGGGCTTACCATCCAGACATGCTCTTCTTGTATCACTGCCCAGTAGCCAACGCCATGCGTAAATCTCCACACTTTAAACACAACCGTATGCACAAGCAAACCACGCTTCATTGCAGCCCGAAAGCTTGAAAGCTTTCGGATTTCACGTGCTCATCAGAATTGGGTTGACCTGATTTGTCGCACTTGCTTTTCGCCTTCCTGCTCGTTTATCGCTGCTCTAGTTAAAAAACTTGTTCATGGCCTGGTGCGCCAACTCAACACCCAGGAAGGTAGCAGCATTAGCCGGCACGGCACGAGCGAGTGCGGGGCCGAAGCCGGGGAAAAAAGCACGGTAGCCTCCCTTGCCGTAGAGGTCGCGGATGACGCCACCCAGTGTGACGTTTCCTTCAGCAGTCTGGAGGCGGGACTTGACCGTATCGACGGGGAAGACGGGAATCCACATAGCGATACCAGCAGCGGCTCCGGCGCAGGTGATGGCAGTCAGACTCAACTGGCCGCTGGGCTTGCCCGTGTTGGGATCAATGGGGGTCAGGGAGCGCTTGATGTATTCGTAGGCGGCAAAGTAGGCGGCGGAACCAGGGCCATCGCGGGCGAGGGTGGCGGCACTGCCCCGGAACACGGAGCGGATGCCTCCCTCCTTATAAAGCTGACGGACTACGTCAGAGGCGCCCGAGTACTTGGGCTTCTCGCCAGGAGCGAGCTGCTTCTGGCCCTGGACCTGGAGGATAACCTTGATGCGCTCGAAGGGGGCGGTAATGGCAGTCATGGGGATGGCGGAGAGGAAGCCAGCGGTTGAGATCTGGGCAATGGTGTAGCCTTCGGCAGGCACCTCTGAGAATTGGCCGACGAGTTGCTTGCCGACATCGTAACCCCAAAAAGAGACGGCAACTAAGAATAGCACACAAATGGTCAGCTTTTCTATACTTATAATGCTAATCTGAAAACGATTGAGTGTCTCGGGAACATGACATACACATGGGAGTAACACCGATCAAAGGTGCGCTCACGCCAGCGTAGAGGCCTCTTCGGAGCCCATCGCGGGCAATGCTTTTGCGGACGACATCGACAGCAGATGAATAGACACCACGCTCAGCAGTCTGGAGGCGGACTTTGACAAGATCAAAAGGGTGGCCAACGACGACGGCACAGATACCACCAAAACCACCGGCGGCAAGCGCGCGGACTTGCTGAGCAAACCCTGAGGATGCGCTCTTGGACTCGTCGGTCTTCTGCTTGGGGATGACGCTGGGGATCTTCTCGATTGCCCCGACGGCGACGTCGGAGGAGTCTGCGGCAGACATGACTGTGAGGGAGGGGTGTGTGGGAGAGGAAGATGAGGAGTTATGCGTGTGGCGGCGGCTGAATAGAAAGAAGAGACGGGAGACGGGAGACGGGACAGAGCTCGAAGGGAGGCGGGGGAAGCTTCAATAAGAAGCTGTGACGTGTGGAGAGATGCCCCGGCAGGAATGCGGAGCTTTTTGGGGGTGGGCAGAGAGTGTGGGGAGCACAATCGGCCGAGGGGAGCGAGGAATGGAGCAGACGCTGAAGTCGGCAGTGTTGGTGTCGCAGCACCGTGGATTCGCCTTGTCTCTTCAGCAACTCGGGGAGTAAGACGGACTAGTATGGAGGAGTCAAGAAATTTCTCGAGCGGGATATGCGCGGCACATGTAAGAAGACGCGGGCGATATAAAAACCCACGTCAGAAAAAAAAAATTAGGAAGTCGCCGGCTATACGTCACTGGTCTTGTGGCTGCGGCTGTAACTGTTGCGACTTATGGTGCAAGCACGAACTGTCACTGTGACCTCTGAAGTCCGGTTTGGGTCTAAGCTGTGTGGTTTTTTTGGGTGTGACCAACCCAGTTTAACGCGCAAGTCCCAGAGATTGGACAAGAAGCCTTTCCTTTTTTGTTCCTTTATTCAAGAGCACAAAAAAAGAAGTAAGAATCGGTCGCGCGAAAAGAACAATGGCGCCGGCAATCGAAGCAACAGGTCGAGATAAACGCCATGAGACTTCCCAGCTCAACCCCGGGATACCCAGAGCGCATCACTCCCCTGTCGTCTCCCGGCCCGCCGCACAGTTCCCTGGGCTTTGCCTTGCTTGCCTCGGCATCGGCTCGCGGGGGGACCCGCTTTCTCCTCCTGTTCCTCTGCCACAGCCAGTATCATGACCGACTGACCGAGGCCGTCGTTTTCCCTTCTGACGAGATGGGCCGCGGGGATTAACCCATCACTCCACTTTGAGACTTTGACAAAATTTTGCTGTCCATCATGCCATATCACGGCTTTTTTTTTCTTACTTAGTTTTTAACCCGGTGCCCGCGTCAAGCGTGGGGAGGGGTGGGTTAAACCCCAACTAGGGAATTTAACATCAAAGTGAAAACCTTCCCGTCTGCGGGAGGCTCGCTAGGTGGCTTGAGCTTGATCTGCCGTAAGGCCGCCCTCAGTGCTGCTGAGGGACGAGGAGATGAACGGGAACAAGCACCATTCTCCTTTGAATGGATGGCAAAAAAAATCCCGCCTTTGCGCCCTCTGAGACGGCGGCCAGCCGGACACACGGGCAGGCGGATCTGGCCGGGAGCCGGGCAGTCGGTAGTTTGCTACACACGTGTGCCATGGTCATTCTCCGGCAAAATGAGAAAGAAAAAAAAGAGAGAGAGGTCAGCTTCGAAGGGACTCGGCGCAGTCCCAAATCGAGATGGCGCACCTCAATCGGGCCTCGATGCTTCCTTGTACATATACAATCCCGGTTGTACTGTGCCAACCCTCCCTCCCGCTGATCCAGCCAACGACACGGCGCCAGCTGGGCTGAAGGGTATCATCGGCCGCACTTTCCCACGCTGTTCGGCTGCAGGCACGCCCGCGAGATCCCCAGTGCAGATCCCCGAGAGTGAGAAACCCGGTAACTCTGCTCTTCGTCTCATCTCATCGGTGCCTTGTGGCACACATCAGTATACAAATCCTATTTCCTCCATTACAAAATCAATCCTTTATACAATACGAAAGAACTTGATATTGGCAATAACGATAACCTCAACATCAATTATTCCCTATTGCGAATTACTAATTTCAAGACATTAGTTATACTATGAGACGCATCTTTATGTTTCAGTAAAGAAAAAGGCTCTACCTAGCTCATCATCTTCACAAGTAGAATTCCAAAGGAAGTGAAGAAAATCCAATTCCGCTTACAACACAAATGCCGTGCTAACTATTCATCATAAGAATACTCAAAAAATAACATCAAATAACCGCATTGCTCACCGTAATTGTGAGGCTATAAGGTTAGATACCGATCAGATACAGTTGGGATGTCTTACCCATAGTCGCATGATCAGTAAGACCAGTGCCCCACAGCATGGATGAAATTCGCGAGTTTTTATGGTAACTCTCCGACAATGTGCTACCCAAAACCAAAAACGTCATATTCCCTTCCCCAACTATCTGACCCTTGGAGACGGGACGGGACCCACAGGGGCTTCAGTCAGATGCTCGCAATCACATGCAAATTCCACCCCAGCACATGCTTATCATGTCATAGTTCGTTTGACACTTCGTCTATTCCTTCCACGCCTCTCTATACACTATCCTCTTATCTACCTGCAAAGCTCCACTTCAATAATGACATGGTAGTTAATCATATACATGTAGTACACAAAACGCGGCTCTACGCCTCCGCCGCACTCTACAACCCCCTATGATAATGTACCGACTATACCATATAGCCTTCCCCCAAAACGAACCAAAGTTTCTAACCGTGAGGATTCATCTCAACAGCGCCTCCTTTCAACACCGAGTGTCGTGATATTGTCACATTCTCTTGGAGTCCCTTGCGATTCGTGCCCATTACGGCCCTCCTCTTCGTCGAAGTGTGCAGAGATCTCCTCCTCTAGATTGCCTTGGCTGCCGCTAACGACGTTGGTGTTGGTGCTGGCGTAGATCCGCCTCGCCTGTTGCACCAGCAGCTTGTGTCCCCTTCTCTTTCGACTTGAACAACCACGTCCATGCCCTCCTTGAGCATATACTCACGCACGCGGTCTCGAACATCCTCCAAAGCTGCTCCACGGGCTGCTACCACGTGCACGACACCGAGAAGCTTGCCACCCGTTGGGCTCGCGCTATGATCGTCCCGCCAGAATTTTGGTGTGGAATAACCCACCACGCCTCGTTGGTTGAGGATACCACCAAGCGAGTTTCGAAGGTTGTATTCAGTGTCTTCAGGGATGCTCAGCAAAAGACGCTTGGCTGACGAGTACACCAATGGCTTGGATGAGAGGAAGATGAGAATAGCAATAAAACATGATGCCAAAGGGTCCCATCCAGCCCAACCCCACATACTTGTCAGAACTGTCGAAACAATGACCGAAACACTACCGAGAGTGTCCGCAAGCACGTGCAGGTAGATACCATGCATGTTCTCGTTGTCATGGCCATGGCTGTGTCCGCCACAGGAACTGCCGCCGTGTGAGTGTCCATGGTCATGTCCATGATCGTGGCCATGCGAATGTCCGTGATCATGTCCATGATCATGACCGTGATGATGATGGTGCCCAAACGCCATCATTCCCACCAAGTTAACAATTAGGCCGAGCGTACTAACAATAAACAGCTCGCCCAAACGCTTCGTTTGTGTTCCTTCCCACAACCGCTCAAAGGCTTCAAAGGCAATCTCCAAACTCAACAACCTTTCCCGCAAGTTAGCATCTCGTTTAATTTCGGCGCGCAGAGTCACTCACATCAGGAGAATGCCGTTGGCAAATCCACTCAACGTCTCAATCTTGCCGAAGCCATATGGGAATTGCTGGCTTCGTGGCCATTTACTCAACACTGCAGCCAACAACCCCACTAATAAAGCTACACAGTCGAAAAACATGTGAATACTGTCGCTCAGGAGACCGAGAGAATCTGTGACGTATCCGTAAAAAGCTTGTACTGTCATGAAAGAGAAGTTAAGCCTGTGGGGGCCACCGTTAGTATCAATACCAAAGAATAGGTAGAGCAAAGCGTACGTCATAAAATAAAAGATGCGCCTGGAATCCTTTTCAAGCATGATAGCATGAAGGATAGGATAGCTGGCAGTGTATGGAAGAAGCATTCGTGTGAACAGTGATCTCTTTGCGCTGCTGTCGTGGTCGTGGTCGTGGCTGTGATCGTGCGCATGGTCGTGGCCGTGTCCGTGGCCGTGGCTATGGTCATGGCTGTGGTTATGATGGTGATGGTCATGATCGTGATCGTGATGGTTGGGTGGGGTATAAGGAGTTGTGGCTGTCGCAGGGCCCGGCGTTAATATGCTCTTGCCTCCGGGTGTCATTTCTTGTGTCCAGCCTTCCAGCGTGTTGAGCGCTGGCGGAGGCGCCTTCTTGTGTCCGATCGATAGGCTCGAGTGGGACATGTGCGAACGTGTGTGCGCGCGTCGGTGGCCAGCATGGAATTGCGGAAAGGAGCCTCCAACACCGAGACTTTGGGTATGTTGGTGACCATGATCGTGGCTGTGGACACGATTGTGGTTGTGATTGTGGATGTGGCCATGATCGTGGCCATGATCGTGGTCGTGGTCGTGCTCATGGTCGTGAGTATGGGCGTGGGACTCGAGGCCCGGCGAGGAAACGCTACCATTAGACATTGTCGTCCTCAGAGCATTGAGCGACGACTGTGAATTTGTCCGCGCATGCGAGTGGATATGGCTTTGGTGGACATGAGGCAGAGCAGACGAGGGCAGTGCGTATGAAGACGCCATAGTACTTGTCGAATAGCGGAGGGGATTGCTGGTGGACGAGTTCGTGGATCCGTCGGTCTGGTTATCGGCGCAAGAGTCGGTGATCAAAGTGGGAGCTCCGGAGCGTCCCAACGGGCCAATCGCAGCGTCATCCGACGATAGGGGTGAGGATATTGAGCAACGCGTCCTGCGATTTTCTTTCCGCGGCGAAAGGAGCGACGGCAACAAACGGTGGGAGGCGACACCCCGTCAAGATGCAGACGGAGGAAGCGGTGATTGATATCGGGCCACCGCCGAATTTTAGGAGATGGGGGAGAAGGCCGCACGTGGAGTTGGGACGGGCGGCCCTGCAGAGTAGCGATCGTCGGGGGGCGAACGGCGCGCAACAGGGGCCCAGGCGAGGGGAAAACCACTTTGGAGATGATGGGAATGTTGGATCGGGTCTGCCGTAAGACATGCAAGATCCGAAACGCGGCTGCAAAAGAGAAGGGGGGGAGGAGGCGGACCTCTGGGGACCTTGAGTGTTATCTCTCCGTTCCTCTGGCCGGCTGACCTTTACACCTTCTCGCCCCCCCAAGAACCTCGAGTGGCTCCTCCTATTCCCAATGTACGATGGCCGTGGGCCCTCCATCCCAAGACAGGCCAAGAGCCCAGTCGTTCCCCCTGCATGCGGCCCTCGTCCGCTAAACTTTAGTGCTCCTAGCGCCCCTTGAGCGCCTTCGCACCCCGCGCTGCTGTTCTTCAAGGGCGCAGGGACGCTCTGCACACGCAAGCTGCCCAATGGGTGCCGTCATTAGCCCAGCAACCCTCTCGCATCCTGGGGCCACCCCGGGCACCCAAGAAGTCTCCAATCTCCTTTGATGGATGTGATCCGAGCATGTTTCAATGGCCAATCTATTTGTGTGCTGAATACGTACGGCACTTTAACACACAAACTCATGCGACTACCCTTTCGGTGCCCGATCAATCCGCAGATCACCCTTGTACATGTACCCGAGTGCGCAGACTTGTACGTTGTCCTCTATCAGAAAAGAGAAAGTGGAATACTCCAACCGCGCGGGCTGCAACCCAACCTCTGCAAAAGGCTCCTCCAGCTCGTCCCCAGTCTAGGAAGGTCAATTGGCTCGCAAATTGCAGTGACAGCGCATCAATCGGACGTGGAAATGCCGTAGTACGTAATGTGCGACTCAATCTAGCACGTCTCGTCCAGTCTCTGCCCGTCATTTCGGTGCCTTTTTTCCGCCCGTCCAGTGTCTTGCGTGTGAGTGGTAGCGCATACACGTGTGGAACCTCACGCCGCGCAAGGACACCTCATCACCAAATCTAGCCAAAACCACCATCACACACCGTTTAGGCCCTGTCAAGCTGCGGCTCCCCGAAACAACCATGACGCTCGCGTTCATTCTCTCCGTGATCGCGGGCGGCATCACCTTCATTGCCCTCATCTATGGCCTGAAGGGGTTAACCTGGGCCTTTCGTGCCCTTGTCGCCGCTGTCCCTACTCGCTATGTGCCGGCTGAGAAGCCAGAGGATGAGCACATCCAGATCCTCGTAGTGGGCGACGTCGGCCGGAGCCCTCGCATGCAGTATCATGCGATGAGCGTTGCCAAGCATGGAAGAAACGTCGATATTGTCGGTTACAAAGGTTGGTCTTCGTCGCGGCCGCCAAGCGCCATTCGAAGCTAACGGACTGAGCAGAAACTGCTAGGCATCCCGATCTCATAGGGAACCCAAAAGTCAACATGTATGCGCTCCCGCCGCAACCCGAGCTTCTCCAATGGGGAACTCTGCCCTTCTTTCTTAATATTCCTTGCAAGGTTATCTGGCAGTTTTGGGGTTTGTTTTCTACCTTGATGTATTCGGCACCCCCTGCCAAATGGATCATTATTCAGGCAAGCTCTATAAGTGAACCCCAACCCAGCGAACCAGTCTAACATCAGCCATAGAACCCTCCTTCTATCCCTACGTTCCATGTTGTTCTACTGGTGGCGCTTCTCAGAGGCAGCAAACTCGTTGTGGACTGGCACAACTATGGATTCACCATCTTGGCCCAGGGGAAATGGTATTTCAAACCTTTTGTTCCCATTTACAAGTGGTATGAGATCTTGTTTGGTCGATATCTTGGCGATGCCAACCTATCCGTCACCGATGCCATGGCTCGTCAGCTCAAACAAAGCCCGTTCAAAGTCAAGAACGCCGTCCACACCCTGCACGATAGACCAGCTCAGGTGTTCCAACCTGTTGACTCGGAGGAGAGAAGGGCGTTCCTTTCAAGACTCCAGGAAACCAAGGCCGATGCAGCAAAGATCATGGACGTAAAGGTGCGGCTGATTGTCAGCAGTACCTCGTGGACCCCCGACGAAGATTTCGGCCTGCTCCTAGATGCTCTCGTCTCGTACGCCAGCTCCCGACCCAACGGAGGCAGCCCCGTGCCAATTCTCGCCATCATCACGGGCAAGGGCCCGCAGAAGGAGCACTACCTAGAAAAGATCAAGACTCTCCGCAGCGAGGGGAAGCTTCCGGGCATTCGCGTCCTCACTGCCTGGCTCTCCACTCGCGACTACGCTTCATTGCTCGCCTGCGCCGATCTCGGCATCTCGCTGCACAAGTCCAGCTCCGGGGTTGACCTCCCCATGAAGGTTGTCGACATGTTTGGCGCGGGCCTTCCCGTTGCGGCCTACTCGGCCTTTGAGAGTTTTGGCGAGCTCGTCAAGGAGGGCCAAAACGGCTGCGGGTTCGAGACCTCGAGCGAGCTGGCTACCATTCTCCAGAGACTACTAAGCGCAGATGGGGCACAGGAACTGGCCGGCCTGAAGCAGGGAGCTGTCCAGGAAGGTTCGCTGCGATGGGACGAGGAATGGGACCGGGTCGTTGGAAAAATCATTGGGGTGGTGGACCAGTAAGTAAGTAATCAAATCACATGAATCAAAAAGCCCAAAAAATGGAACACTCCATGACATGCACATCAACACGATCCTCTCGCAATGGCTATGCTTTTGAAACTCGATGGAACACGGTATTCCTCAATGTTTGATGAATTGACAACACGAAGCCGCTCCAAGACGCCACCCGAATGCTGATCTGATAATGGTATCGTGGGCGCCAATCTACATCATTCCTGGCAACAAACGCCCGCATACAGTGACCTAACCCCCCATATTTTCTTTTTTTTTTTTGCCGCCTCCCAAAAGGAAATATAGCCTCACGGCCGCATATATCCAAGTTCAAATTTTCCTTCATAAAAGCTTTTCGTTTTCCTCTTCTCAGTCCTCACCCAGGCTCTCTCTCACACACTTGCGACAACGCCTTCGGAAATCCTTGTGCTTACCCTCACGCTCCTCGCGTAGCATCCGTGCCGCCTCAACATTGGCGGGGCTTTCATCGTTGGGGCTGTGGAAGAGGCTGATGGTGCTGAGGAGGATAGTCTCAGGCGTCTGAACGGGGCTCCAGCGCTCCGACGCAGCCTCATAGCCGTACTCGTCCTCCTCTGGGGGGTGCAGGATGGAGATGCACAGCTTGCCGTTCTCGTAGATGTTTGGGTGAAAGGGGATGGGGTCTTGGAAGGTGAGCGAGGGTGGCATGAGCGGGTAGCTGGGCGGGAAGACGAGGTGAGCTCGGAAGTTGCCTCCTGCAAGCGACGAGTCAGTCGAGATCGGTCGGCCGGGCATGAGTGTCAGTATTTGGGAGGTATGGGGAGGACAAACCACCGTAATATTTGCAGTCGTCGTTGATCATAAGCATCACCTCCCACTCAAAGATGTTACTATCAACAAGGCCGCACGAGATACCGGGGATGTCCTTGCTCGACTGGATGTCCTTGAGCTGTCGCTTGAGCAGCGACGCAGCCGGGGCCGAGCTCGCCATTTTGCAGTTGAAGAGGTCTGAAGGGAAAAAAAAAAAAGACAGGCGGCCGTGGGTGCGAACAGGAGGGGAGAGGAGCCCAAGTGTGTGTGGCCTCTCGCTTTTGTATGGACTTTCCGAGGCCGTAGAGGTGGGCTGCTGGCCTGCAGTGTTCTCGTTAGTGGGGGGAGGACGTCGGCCACAGCGGGGCCAGGCGACGGCCCCCGCCAGCACCTCGTGGGCGGATGAGTTCCCCGTCATGTACAAGTGAAGGTCAGAACAGACAGGTCGGCCACCACAGCACGCAACCAGACGCAACGGTGCAGCCAGGACCAGGATCAGCGGTGCTTGTTCGTGTGTCGGCGCTGCGGGCCCTGAAGGTGTGCTAAGTTGCGCCTTAGTCCCCCTGTTTCCGGCCCTGCCACGTCCACTGACTGGTTCATGTCAGTCTACACCGACCTTTGCGCGGCACGCGAACGCGTCGAGCTTATCCTTTTCGCATCTCACTCACATGTCTAGTCCATCATCTGCACACAATCATCCTACATTGCCACGTTGAAGTACGGGGTATCATTCTAGCTGCATATCGTGCCGTCTCGTTACTTTTTTGAGGTCCCAAACCCGGTAAAGCCCATCTGCGCCATCATGTCGTCCTCGTCATGCTCGCCCTCAATGCGCAAATCCTCGCCATATTCTATCTTGACCTTGGCTGCCTCTTCCTGCTTGACTCGCTTCCTCTCGGCCTCCTCTTTGCGCTTCTGTCGCCGCTCCTCTGCTTCCTTCTCCATCTCCTCTTCCCGTAACTGCAGTCGGTCCTGGAGGCTGGTTGCCTTTTCCTTCTCCAGGTCCTCTCGCCGTCGAATGTAGTACGCTATTCGCTCGTGGACCTCCTCTGCTGTTGCGCGCTTCACCTCTGCCGTCTGGCCAGTGTTGAGCAGATGCTGTGTCGTGTTTAGATGCTCCACGAATTGCTTGTTGTCCTTGAACGTCAGGTCGCAGGCTTCGCAGTAGAAACCAGCGCTACGCCCGCGCTTGCCTACGCCCGCGCCAGCGGGAACCAACTGCGTCTTTCCGACCTGCGCGGTGAGGTCAATGACATTTCGTCTTGCTGTCGTGTACGTTTCGTCTCCGGTGAGTGGCTTGTGGTATTTTTTGCCGGCGAGCTTGGCTTCGTAGCGTGCCTTGGCCTCTTCCTTTTCTTTTGCCTCGCGCTCCTTCGCCTTTGCCGCGTATTCGTCAAGGTCCCAGGTTTTTCGGAAATCGGTATCGCCGGCGGGGGCGCCATAGGCACCACCCTTTTTAGAGTCGGACATCTTTGAGAGAGGAAATTGAAGAAGATGTAAGGTTGAGGCTGGCTGAAGCACTGGCGAAAAAGACGGGACGTGCCATAGCGTCCAAGATTATCGGCAGGGGTGCTTGACATGACGTTGCAGATGTGGAACGCTAAAAAAAAGTACCCCGCCGCGGGGCACTCTTTTTCTCAAGACTAGCTACTCGAGAATTTTCAACCTGGGCTCAGAGCAATCCGCGACACTCGCCAAAATGTTGTACCTAGTCGGACTTGGTCTTTCTGATGAGACGGATATTACCGTCAAGGGGTTAGACGTCGTCAAGAAGGCCTCCAGAGTTTACCTTGAGGCTTACACCAGCATCCTGCTCGTGGACCAATCTGTTTTGGTGCGCACATCCGCGCCAGAAACGCCATGACGAGTTCTAACATTTAACAGGAGTCCTACTATGGCCGTTCCATTACGATCGCCGACCGCGAAATGGTCGAGTCGAACAGCGAAGAGATTCTCCGAAATGCGCAAACCGAGGATGTAGCCTTCCTCGTCGTTGGAGACCCTTTTGGGTGAGCTTGACTGGGTTGGGCCTCGATGAATATTTCTAATTCGAATCAGTGCGACCACTCACACCGATCTTGTTCTGCGCGCCCGAGAGCTCGAGATCCCCGTCCGAACGGTCCCGAATGCCTCTATCATGTCTGGCATTGGCGCATGCGGCCTCCAGCTCTACAACTTTGGACAGACGGTGTCAATGGTCTTCTTCACAGACAACTGGAAGCCTGCTTCCTTCTACGACCGAATCAGGGAGAATCGCACCATCGGCCTACACACCCTCGTATTGGTTGACATCAAAGTCAAGGAGCCCAGCCTGGAGAACCTCGCCCGGGGCAGAATGATTTATGAGCCGCCTCGCTACATGACCGTTGGTCAATGCGCCTCTCAAATGCTGGAAATTGAGGACGAGCGAAAGGAAAACGCATACACCAAGGATAGTCTGGCGATCGGCGCCGCGAGAGTAGGAGGCAAGACCGAGAAGTTTGTTGCTGGTACTCTGGAGGAGCTATGCTCAACTGACGAAGAGCTGGGACCCCCTCTGCATAGTCTGGTGCTCCTCGGCAGGAGGACGCACGAGTTGGAGCATGACTATGTGCGCCAGTTCGCCGTGGACAAGGAGAAGTGGGATAAAATCTGGAAACTAGAATACGGAAAGCAACTGTGAAATTGGATAAAGGATTTGGGCAAAAAAAACGAAAATAAATTTCTGAACTGATCATGAATTACATTGCTGTTTCCACGTTGATAAGTTGTCAAATACAAACTAAATTTAAAGCAAATAACTAAAAAATTACATTTCAAACTTGTGATGTCGAGGGTGTATCTGCATTAATTTTGCCGAATTGTCATGTTTGCATTTAAAAACTCAGTGTTTCAGTGTACAACGTGCCCACCTTATCGCGACCCACAGTATCAGACAAACATCACCTAGCCCCCCTGCAACTAGACGTGGGTGTTGCGCTGAATTTCAACCTCAGCCTCTGTAATTTCTCGGAGACTGTTCACCTCCGCTGGTCTACCAGTAACAACACCCGTAGCGATCTCAGCAGCACGAGTAAAAATATTCTTAGCCGTGAGCATGTACGTCGCAGAGACCATCTTGACCACGATGACGCCCAAGCGAGGGTCCTTCTCAGAGCCGTCATGAAGTCCGTCGCCCAAGTCGCCAAGCCAGGCCTTGAGCGTGGGGTTGTAATGCTTGGCCACAAGGTCGCGGTCCGTCTTGACCGTGGCGGACCCTGAAACTGATGCCCATTCTCCAGAGGGGTTGACAAAGGCAACATTGACGTGTGGATCAGCAGCGACATCATCGGTCTTTCCAGATTCAGTGTTTGTGTAGAAGAGGAGCGAAGTGCCACCGTGCTCCTGTTTGGATTAGCAGTAGAATGGAAGATTAAGAGTTGAATATTACCATCGCAGTCAGTGCCATGCATCTGGAAACAAGGTTGCCAGATCCAGAGCCTCGCGTAGTCATCATGCCAAACTTGCATTTATTGGCAAACTCGACCAGGCCTTCAAATTTGATTTTAGGGTCGACTTGTTCAAAGTTGGCATTCTTGTAAGGGTCGGCGGGAGCATCGCCAGTGGAAGCGTTTGTGCAAGACATGATGTAGATGAGTGGTGTTGATTTCTTTGCAGGTTAGCAATGATGGTTTCACTGTACAGCTCCCGCGAGCCTTTTATAATTACTTATTTTGTTAGCCAAAAGTTGTTAGCCAAAAGTTCGGCTGTTTAATAAGGGCAATTCGATGGGCCTTAAGTCATCGTCACTCATTTCATCATAGATGCACATGTTGATGGGAAGTTGCATCATGACGTCAAGTATTTGTCTTACCGCTATCACGAAGCAATGGTTGTCTGAGTAGCGACGGAGTCAATAGAGAGATGTTCATATTTCACGATTCAATTACCAAAATGGTTGAGTGGTCGGTATGTGCGTTTGGCATGGATTTAGTTACAAGAAAGGGCGCGATGGCGGGATATCACCAAGCAATCGCCCATTAATTCGTCCACTGTTTGGGCTTAAGGAGCGGCAACGCAGACAAAGCATGCTGAGCAACAACCCCAAGCTTGCTGTTTCGGGTATCTGATCATCTAGTGACAGCATGGTCCATCCGGTCTATTAATGCATCAATGCGCCAGCAGTAGATGAGGGTAGTACATAGTTCAGAAAAACGATACGCCGACTGAGTACAACCAGACAGATGAAAGAACCAACCTTCCATCCACACCCTTACAATGACAGAAATAAAATGAGGTGACAATTTCGCAAGGTTGATTCATTTTCTTCCGTTTAGGGTTGCACAATTACGGTGTTTTTTAGTCGCACCAACCAAGTAGTAAGTAACCATGGTCAGAGAAAAAGAAAAGAAAAAAAGAGTCTGCCCAGATACTCTCCATTGAGAGGGTTTCTGGGCCCATTCGACATGCAGTCTGTGCCGTGTGGATTCCTCTGGCGACTGCGATATTTTCTTCAATTTGTTCAAGTTCAGTCTGTCGTGAAAGCAGGTGACACTGGTCTCACCAACGTAAATGGCCTGATGCATGGACCGGGCTTTCAAGCATTGGCGCTGCAAAACAATGGCCATTGACACTGTCATGGTCGCCAAGACGCAAATCGGTCTCGATCCCTTTTTGGCTTGCTAGGCATGACGATCGGCTGTGCAGGGTACGTATCTTTTCGACACGGAATCTCGATCGGCGCTGGGGAAAGTCTACAAGGCAGGAAAGTTTGGGTGCCTCCCGCTGGAGCAAACAGCCTCCGATGCCCGCTCGTCTTCTTGCCCCGCGTGCTTCAAACCTACCTCAAGCGAGGCAGGTGCTGCCCACGTTTGGAGTCCAAGCTTGCTGAGCTCATCACGTTACAGGAACGAGAGGCCGGCTAAGACGGCTCCACCAACTCTCGTACAACTTCTTTTCTTGACTCTTCAACTCTGGGACCTGGTCGTGGACCATCACTGAGAGCGGATCCCAACACCTGCCCGGCGCCGTTCAGTTTTCGCAGTCTCCCTCGTTTACAACCACCAAACGGGGTCGTCAAACCCGCTGGTGTCTCCCGCAGCTGCCGCACCGCTGAGCGCTTTAAACCCAGTACAAGCATACTCGCTACCATTTCACTTTGATTCACCCTGGGCTGTGCAGCGTGCTGCCTATTTATTTCCCTGCCATCCAAGGGTTTTCATTTGGATCTGGTCCCATCCCCTCGTTCGCGCACCTTCTGCTCCGTCCGCATTCTTGGCCGCAACGCCGCATCCAGCAGTTGTCAAGGCACTTATTCTCCACCCCCGCCAGGTGGCAGCCAGCTTCTGAGTTTCTTATCTCCTGCCTGAGGTTGACAGCCACACAACCACTTATCCTCAACACCTTTCATCGTCATCCCCTCATTTGACGAGATTTTCTTTTTGTCTGAAACTCGTCATACCTGACTCCCCATCCTGTAGAGCTTCACTGTTGTACGCCACTTGTCTCACTTGCCCAGATTCCAAGATGGCGGCCAACGGCACAGTGAGTAGACTCTCCTTGATGCCGTAGTGGCCATGGCTGACTTGCATGTTGCAGACGGTCTTTCCGTGGGAATGCCGAGACAAGGAGGACCAGGCCAGGGTTGCTTACAACAGCCCTCTGCGCCGCGCCAACCAGTCCCTGGCTGAGGAAAACCTGAGACTCAAGCGAATCCTGCGCGACAATGGCATTTCCTGGTCCCCGGTTGCTTTGAACCACATGAAGCAGTTTAACCCCACGGCGCGCAAGACTCGGTCTTCTCTGACTGCTCAGGACTTGGGTCATCCGTACCTCCCCATGGAGGTGCTGTTGCGAATTCTCAAATTCGCCATGAAAAGCCCACATCCAATAATCGACCCCCTCTCACCACTGACAACTGAGAATCTGACCGAGAAGGAGAAGTCAAGGGGCCATCAGATTGCCATCAACTTTCTGGTCACCTGCCGCGCACTCAACGTGGAAGGGACCCGCTACCTCTGGGAGTCGAATGAATTTACATTCACCACTCCTCAAGCCCTGCGCAACTTTGCCGAGCTCCCATCCAACTTCCGCCAAAAGGTTAACCACGTAAACCTCCGCGTCATCGCGCGGTATTATGATGATAGCCGTCACCGTCGACACAAACTTGACCGATGCTACCATTCTGACTTGAAAAAGGATCACTTCCTCAGAGTCCACCTCCGCCCAACAGAAACTCCACTAGTTCGCGGCGGGTTTCGGTGCTATACCTGGAATCAGATTGTTGACTTTTTGGAGGGACTTCGCGCCCCTTACGATCCAACCTTCCGGTCTAAGAAGCAGCCCCGGCCTCGGCTTTTACCATCTCTGACGTCTCTGCGCCTTGATTTGGTCAACTTCTCTGACACGCTTCTCCCATTTTCGGGGTCAGAGCTCCATGATATCACCTCTCATGAACTTGGGTGCACTCTTAACGAGCTCCAAGTCACAGGAATGCCTTTTGACGATACGGGCATGAAAGCATCAGCCGAGCTTAGCGGGATGCTGAAGGATGAAGGATTGTATCTTGACGGGCCTGCCTCTTACATCGCCCAATCCCGACACTTGCAATGCCTGTCTGGCAAAAAATGGTGTGCCAGAGTCATCCGGGCTTGGAATGGTAAGGACAAAGACAAGGAAGACGAAGACTCTGACGACTCCGAAGCACCACACAGTCACTCCACCCACAGCCATGCAAAACTAGGTGCTCTTCCACCGGCTCCCGTGGAAGAAGGACATCCTCCCTCCACTCGAGATGAAGAAACAGTTATTTGGAAACGAGTTCCAGTTTCTCGTGACAACTCAGATCGCGAGTGGATTCAGTTCTCTCGACTTAGTGGTTACGAGATGAACGATACGGACCTGGATAGTGATGATGAAGGTGTCTGCCCCTGCTGTGGAGAATCTCATCCTGGCTCATCCTTTTTGGAATTTTTGCTGGAAGACGAGCTTGCTGACTGAGGGTCAGTACAACCTGCGGATATCTGACATTATGAAGGAATGATGATGAGGGAAGATCCATGGGCAAAGGTCATGAGCCATTTTTTTTCCAGTTTTGTTTTTTTGTTCTTGTATGCTTAGATACCCTTGCAAGCTAAAATTTCTGATTTGTACGACAATGAGGGGTGGACCGGCGATTTCAGGCGCTCAATAAAAGTCTTGTCAAGTTGTGAGTTTTAGCAGGATGGTTTTGGGGCGGTTCATATGGAGAGTTTCTGCGTCGACAAGTTAGGCGTGGGAGGGTACCAAGGACTCGATGGCGTACTAGGTTCGATTGTCGTGGTTGGCGTGACAACACCAGTCCAGGGCCGGGGGCAATCCTTTTTGGAACCATCAAATGATGGACGGTTAATTGGCATTGAAATGAATTGCATTTAGCTGTGTTATTAAAATTTCCTCTCGTTTTCATGGTGATAGCAGCTATGTTGAGTTGAGTGTTGGAAAAAAGCCGTCACCTGACATCGCGATTCGCATTGACGCTGGCAGTACCCCCAGGCGCGAGACCCAGAGGAATCCCAACATCTACCCAACCAGCATTCTTAGTTCCTCGACTCTTCACGCCCCTCACGCTCCGCATCGGCCGACGCGAACGGTCGCATCCATCGCATTGCAGTTTCTACATATTTTCCACGGTTGTCGCCACCGGGCGCATGCCTTCAAAGTCCTCTCACGACACGCGCGTTCAGGAGGCGCCCCTCCAAGCAGATCCTCGCCAACCGAGCTGCCCGTTCCTTCATTTGATGCGCCAACCCTTCCCAGCGGCATTCACACCACACCAAATTGCATGCGCTCCTCGAAGTAACAGCTCGGTTACTCTTATCACCCATTAGATACGACGCAGCCATCGTACTTGGGAATCACTATGCCGCCAAGCTTCAAAGACAGAGGCAACCGGCTGCAGGCGTTTGCGCGACATCACTCCGATGGCAACAAAGGCCAAAATAGCAACGTGGTGCAGTTTGACATCCCCAACGATCGCGTAGAGCAACCTCAGCCCATCGCCCCGGCTCCAACGCGGCAGGCGTTTATCGACGAAAGAGCCCCAGTACCACGACGAAATACAGCAACACCCCGCTTGGGCAACGGATACAGTCAACCACCACCATTACCACGATCGCCCAATCGCCCGCCCGGGGCTTCTCCAAACGGACGAGCTCGGACAAGCTCAGGGGTTCGCCATGGCGATATATTTTCTGGATCACAGCTTGGCGAAAGCTTCATGGAATCGGGTCTCACGACGCCCCAAAATGAACCGGCCGAGAAGGTTGAGTTAGCTCCAGAGCTGGCTCGGGATCTCATGACCAACATGCCACAGCATCAAATTGCTACTCGCGGCGGCCCTCCTCAGCTTCCAAAGCATACTACGTTCGTTCCAGCCAACAACGGCATTTTATCAGTGGTTGAGAGACCCCCGAGGCACGATCCAGTTCATGTTGGGGACGGTTTTCGAGACGGCATTATCAACAGTCATAAGAGAACCAGTTCATATTTTGAAAGCCAACAAGTCCGTCCCGGCTCGCCTCTTCGGCGTGAAGCCAAAATTCCTATGCGAGAAGTAAAGATAATCCGGAGAACTCATTCGGGTAAATCAGAAGCATTTGGCGGCGATGCATATCCTAGGAATTCAACCCCCCCTGCTCAACAATCTCGCTGGAGCATGCAAGTGAAGGAGGATTCACAACGGCCCATGTCTGCGCACGAAAATGATACTGATTCTATTGCTGGATCCGAGAATATGACTCCAAAAGCCAGGAAGACAAGACCTGTGACACAGACACAAACACAAACGGCAATGTTTGACATTTCAACGCCAGTTGTCCCAGTGAGCAGGCATGCTACAGCACAGAAAAGACGACGCCCAGATCCCGAGTACGACGACATGGCACTCAGTTCAATGACGTTTACAGAACTACAGAAGCAACCATTCGACTTTGATCCCTCCAAAGAAGAAGAGCGGCCCGTTAACACCAATGCCGACAATGTAGTGTCAAGGCTAAACCAATTTCGCCATCTTGGCGAAAGAGAGCAGCATACATTATTTGCAAACATGTCAATTGAGGACTGGGAAGCCTCTGGGGATTGGTTTGTTAGCGAATTTGCGGGACTTGTTAAGGCTCTCACAGAATCACGGCGAAACAAGCGCCGCATGATTCAGAGGTTTGAACATGAAGCGGCATGCCGAGAGGAAGCGGTGCGCGTCAAAACTGAGACAATCGACCGGAAGCTGTCTAAGATGAAGCAGGACGGTCAGCGCGTAGTGGATGATAGAACTAGCCTGCGACCAGAGTAGTGGTCTCCACGATATGATGTCATGACTGCATTTGCTGGAGTTTGATTTCTGACTGAATTTTCCCCGCTTAACTTTTTTGATTTGACATTTGAAGGCGTTTTTTTGAGGGTGATTGATACCAGACTCATCTACAATTAGCTCGGATGAACCGCTACGATGATTCACACAAACAATGTACTAAAATAGACCTTTGTTTTTTCTCTCTCTCAAGATGCTGAATGTGGTATCTTCATTAGTGGTATCCAAATGTGAGCGTTAGATTCGTAGAACACGTTTCACTTTCCTGTCCCGTCCGACGACCATTCTCAACTGATGACCTGGCCGGTTGGGGATGACTCCTTTCCTTAGGCCCTCGGTGTAGAGCTCGTAGGCAGGGTAGTAGCCATCGACAAACTTGACAACCTGCTCCGAAGTCATGCCAGCGTCGGGGTCACCGCGTTCCTCACGCAGGTGGTCCTCCTGCTCGAGGCGCCAGCCGTAGACATAGCCGACGTCCTCGGCGTCGACCTGGATGAAGGCGTTGAAGAGGTTGGTTAGGCTGTCGTACTCGGCCAGCTTCTCGTTGATGTAGAGGAGATGCTCGAGCTTGTGCTTTTTCAGCGTGCGGTTGGGCCTCTCTTGCTTGGCCTCGACGCCTTCGAGGGTCAAGGGCCTGAAGCCAACGCACCAGCCTTCCAGGATGATGGCCTGAATCTTGGGCTGGCCGGGCTGGTTGACAGGAGTCCACTCGGACTCCGGGAGGCGCTCGCCGTTACCGCCTGCGATGGCCTTGTCATACTTGGGCAGCCATGCGGGCTCGCCACTTAGCACAGCATTGAAGAAGGCGTTTGCGAGTGGCAAATCATGGGTTCCTGGGTCGGTTGAAAAAAATCAGGGTCAGAAACAGTAGACAGAAGATTCATCTGGGCGTGCTGCGGCTCCCGCAGAGATGTTTTTGCGTACCGGGTTCCCCGCGATGCTGGACGAGGGCGTTATCGGGGTGGGCCTCGGCCAAGGCGACCTGATCGCAGCGGGTCAGGTAGAACTCGTCGATGCTGCAAACCAAGGTCGGGACGTCTTGCTTCTCGAGGGCCACGCTCAGGGAGCGGACGAGGGTGGTCTTGCCAGCGCCCTGGACGCCATTGAGGCCAATGACGAAGGGGCGGTCGGGGAATTCTGCGCGGTGAGCCTTGAACTGGGCAAGGATGAAGGGGATGCAGATGGGGATTTTGTCATCGACGAACTGAGGGGGCATTTTGAGATATTAAAGACGGAATCGGGGCCACCCAAAGGATGGGCTACGGCATTGAAAGGGGGGGGTGGTAGGGGGGGTGTAAATGGGCAATGCAGGCTGCGGGAGTGGGAGGGGAGTGCTGAAGGGATGGAGCGTGTTTGGAGGAGCCGTAGCCGTGGAGGTTGTGTTGGTGGTTGTAGCAGCAGCAGCGGTGGTGGTGGTGGTGGTGCGTGCCATCTGGGTGTTTGGAGGCTCGTCATGGCTGACGGCGCGGCCACAGACGACCGGGGCCCTTGTGGGCAGGACACGGCAGAAGGCAGCACACAAGACCCAGGGACCCAGATACGCAGAGAAAAAAAAAACCCAGGGCCGGCTGGGCTGCTGGCTAGGGACTTGTTAGTTAGACTCATTCTCTGCTCGATAACCCAGTACTGCGAAGACCCGATTCGGCTTTTGTGGGGGAAATTGTGGGGTATAGATGCGAGCCATGGGCCGCGGGTAAAAAGCAGGCGATGAGGGTCGGTAGCTGGCCACGGATAGAGAGGAAATGGCGTGAGCGTCCAGACTCCGTGATGAGAGCGTGCGGATCTTATGCGTTTGCAATGGTGTAGTTATGAACTATGGGAGAAGAAAATGGAGTGTAAGCGGGCTACGTCTTTTTTTTTGTCCCTTCTTCCAGTCGAGGGACTTCAGCCCTTGCCAGTCACGGATGCAGCCTTTTCTGGTCATGACCATCAGCAGCCATGATGGAACAGCGACCAAGCCAAACACGGGCTTACATAAACACTACCCCAGAAAAAAAAAAAAGGGCAATGCCGAGCAACGAATTATCCTTTTTTACAAGGCGACGGTGACGGTAGAATGCCTGGAGCAGCTAGGTAAGGGGAGAAAAAAAAAACATGTGACAAATGTCGTAGAGTGCGCGTGCTAAAACAGCGACAAGTCAAGTCGGGGTGCTCGGCCGCAGTGGCATTCATGTCAGCCAAACGGCATCAATCCATCAGCGACACACCATCTAGTCCCGTGCAGCGCATGACCTCATCCTGATTTACTGCTCTGTCTACGTTGGAGGTCTTCCCCATGACCCCGACTCCAGCCTTGCATGTGAAGCGGACCGATGCCCAGGCCGGCCTAGCGCCGTGTCTCTAGCGTACCCCTCGGTACCCGCACAACCAAGCCTCGGCTCCCTTCACAGGACCGGGCGGGTCGTCCCCAGCTCGACGTGCGAAACAAAGTTGCCGACCCAGCTTTTGTTAAGAGCTGCCTTTGCGCCTCGGTTTCTCTGCTCTCGACATCTTCATCTCTTTGGCCCATTCCACCTCCTCAAAGCGTGTCTGTTTTTATTCCCATCCCCATTGCATCAATTCTCTACTCCTTTTCCTTTCCTCCCCTTTCATCCAGCACGCGGCCACTTCTAATCACACACATCCCAACGCCATGGCGGAACAGCTGCGATACGACGGCCAGGTTGTCGTCGTCACCGGCGCTGGCGGTGGTCTCGGCCGGGCCTATGCCAACTTCTTCGGCTCTCGCGGTGCCAGCGTCGTCGTCAATGACCTCGGCGGCTCCTTCAAGGGCGAGGGAAACTCCACAAAGGTCAGCAGCAAACTGGTGCATCTTATCTGGTCGCGATCGCGCTTTTGCTAACTCGAGGGGACTGCAGGCTGCTGATGTCGTCGTCAACGAGATCAAGGCCGTCGGCGGCAAGGCCGTCGCAAACTACGACTCGGTCGAGAACGGCGACAAGATTATCGACACTGCCATCAAGGCATTCGGTCGCATCGACATCCTCATCAACAATGCCGGCATCCTCCGAGATATCAGCTTCAAGAAGCTGTCAGACCAGGACTGGGATCTGATTATGCAGGTCCACGTCAAGGGAGCATACAAGTGCGCAAAGGCTGCTTGGCCCCATTTCCGCAAGCAAAAGTACGGCCGTGTCATCAACACGGCGTCCGCCGCCGGTCTGTTTGGCAGCTTCGGCCAGACCAACTACTCGGCCGCCAAGCTCGCCATGGTCGGCTTCACCGAGACCTTGGCTAAGGAGGGTGCCAAGTACAACATCATCAGCAATGTCATCGCTCCCATTGGTATGCCACCCGTCGTCGAGCTAAGCCCCGCGCTAACAATCGAATAGCTGCCAGCAGAATGACTGAGACCGTCATGCCCCCGGATGTCCTCAAGGCTCTTGGGCCCGAGTGGGTTGTGCCTCTTGTCGCCGTTCTGGTGCACAAGAACAACACGGAGGAGAACGGAAGCATTTTCGAGGTTGGTGGTGGCCACGTTGCCAAGCTCCGATGGGAGCGTTCCAACGGTCTCCTCCTCAAGGCCGACGACTCTTACACCCCCGGCGCTATCCTCAAGCAGTGGAACAAGGTCGTCGACTTCTCCAACCCTCAGTACCCCAGCGGCCCCAACGACTTCCTGACCCTTCTTGAGGACTCGCTGAAGCTTGGCCCCAACGACCGTGGCGAGAACCTCGATTTTGCTGGCCGCGTCGCCCTTGTTACAGGTGGTGGTGCTGGTATTGGCCGAGCTTACGCTCTGGCTTTCGCCAAGCACGGCGCCAAGGTCGTCGTCAACGATCTCGCAAACCCGGACACCGTTGTCGGCGAGATCAAGGCCCTCGGCGGCGAGGCCGTCGGTGTCAAGGCCTCGGCCGAAGATGGCGAGGCCGTCGTCAAGGCGGCCATTGACGCCTTCGGCCGTATTGATATTGTCATCAACAATGCCGGTATCCTCCGAGACAAGGCCTTCACCAACATGGACGACAGCCTATGGGATCCCGTCATGAACGTACACCTTCGAGGAACCTACAAGGTAACAAAGGCCGCCTGGCCTTACTTCCTGAAGCAGAAGTACGGCCGTGTCGTCAACACCACCTCTACCAGTGGCATCTACGGCAACTTTGGCCAGGCCAACTACTCGGCCGCCAAGTGCGGTATCCTCGGTTTCTCACGCGCTCTCGCCCTCGAAGGCCACAAGTACGGCATTTACGTCAACACCATTGCCCCCAACGCCGGTACTGCCATGACCGCCACCATCCTTCCTGAGGAGATGGTCCAGGCCTTCAAGCCCGACTACATTGCCCCTCTGGTGCTCGCTCTCAGCAGCGACAAGTGCCCCAACCCCACCGGCGGCCTGTACGAGGTTGGCAGCGGCTGGGTTGGTGCTACCCGCTGGCAGCGAACCGGCGGCCACGGTTTCCCTGTGGATACACCCCTTGTTCCCGAGGAGGTTGTCCGCCACTGGGCCGACATCGTCACCTTTGACAGCCGCGCCGACCACCCAGCCAAGACTCAAGACAGCCTCGAGAAGATCATGGCCAATGTTGAGAAGTCCAAGAAGCCCGAGGTAATTCTCCTTCCCCAATTTCCTACCCATAGTTCGCATCTAATCTCGCATTTACAGGCTAAGGCGCCCAGCGGCGGCGACCACCTCTCCATCATCAAGAGCCTCGTTGGCAAGGATGGCAAGCCCACCAAGTTCAATTACGAGGAGCGCGATATTATTCTCTACAACCTTGGCATCGGCGCCAGGCGTACCGACTTGAAATACGTCTTGTAAGTCAACCACTCAACCAATCGCGCCAACGAAATAACCCAGCTAACATGACGCAGCGAGGGCGATGACAACTTCCAGGTTGTTCCCACATTCGGTGTCATTCCTCCATTCAACACCGAGATGCCCTTCTCATTCGACGATATCGTGCCCAACTTCTCGCCCATGATGCTTCTCCACGGCGAGCAGTACCTCGAGATCCGCAAGTTCCCCATTCCCACCAGCGCCAACCTCGTCTCTCGAGGCCGTCTCCTTGAGGTTGTCGACAAGGGCAGCGCCGCCATCGCCAAGACCGGTGTCACCACTGTTGACGCCGCTACCGGCGAGGACGTCTTCTACACTGAGGCCACCGTCTTCCTCCGTGGCTGCGGTGGCTTCGGTGGACCCAAGCGAGGCCAGGACCGTGGTGCTGCCACCGCCGCCAACAAGCCTCCCAGCCGTCACCCCGATGTCGTTGTTGAGGAGAAGACCACCGATGATCAGGCTGCCATTTACCGTCTGAGCGGCGATTACAAGTAAGTCTAATTCGAACTGGTTCGATCCATAACAAACTAAATCATGCTAACCAACACCCCTAGCCCTCTACACATTGACCCCGCCTTTGCCAAGATTGGTGGCTTCAAGGCCCCCATTCTCCACGGCCTTTGCTCCTTTGGCTTCGCCGGAAAGGCTGTCTACGAGCGATTCGGTGCCTTCAAGAACATCAAGGTTCGCTTCGCCGGCGTCGTCATTCCTGGCCAGACCCTCGTCACCGAGATGTGGCAAGACGGAAACAAGGTCATCTTCCAGACCAAGGTCAGGGAGACTGGCAAGCTTGCCATCGCTGGCGCAGGTGCCGAGCTTATTGGCAAGAGCAAGCCCAAGATTTAAACGAGTAATTACGGAGTTACGGAGGAGTCATGTACACTAACGTCTGTATTGTAATTGAATTGCCAGATGTTCTGTTTCCCAAAATCATGCATCAATATATATATATATATATATGGAGTGAGGAATCTTACTTTATCCCGTGAAAACACAAAGAAAGAAGACGAAAAAAGCAAAAGAAAAATGCGCCCGTGTTTGCTTAATCCAAATCCATGAATACTCGATAGAACAAACCCAATCAGGTGTACGCCAGTCCCTAGATAAAAATTGTTTCCATGATGACATCAAACACTTCTGACAGAGCAGGCACTTTGCCCTTCATCAATACCCTCTCCATGCTAGCCTCGCTCCGCTTCCCAGCGACGCCAGTCTCCAAAAAGGCGCGCTCCGTCCCAGAGAGCTCGCGGTTCTCCATGGCCTTCCACTTGCGCTCAGCCTCCTCCTGTGCCGCTTGCAACACCTTCTCCGTGTCCTCCGACTCCCACAGATTACACCGGTCACACTCCTTGCAGGGTGTCGGGTCGCCGTCTGGGCGGAAGTGGTCGCAGAAGTGACGGTAGCCCGTCTCGCTCAGGTCAGCGCGGCACACATAGCACATCTTATAGCCACATGGGCACGTGAGCTTATTGCAGCCGGCATTCTTGACAAAGGACGTGTTGCATCGTGGGCACACACGCTTGATGGCCATGCTCATGGCCTGCTCCACCTGGGTGCGGAGGGCCACGAGGGACGATTCGTTGCACACATGAATATCTTGCCATGACTTGCTGCACGAGAGACAAGACACACGCTTGCACTCTGAGTTTTGGCAGGTGAATTTCTGGCCGCGGCGACGCCGGCGGTGGCGGGTCAGGGCCATGCTCCATTCAGAAGACATGTAGTTGGCAAAGGTCTGCCTCGTACTGAGAATGAGACAGATGATAGAAGATATGAAAACCACGGGGAACACGAAGGGAATCATGCCGATGCATATGATGAGAAAGAATAAGTGGTAGAGGCTAGTCAAGTTGATGCGAAGACGTGCTTCGTCGGATGGCGTGTACAACTCGTCGATTTCGGCATAGTCGCAAAACGGGCATCGTACAAGTGGGAGCTGCGAGGCAAGCAGGCTATGCTCTGCTAGTCTTCGGTCCAGCTTGTGAAGAATTTCGGCGCCCATTTTCTCCTCCTCCATAGCGCGCCTAATGTGATGTGCGGGGATGTGACCAGGACAACCGTCCCCTTCGACTGCCAGGCACTTGAGTGTCCCCGTCTCAGTGTTGATGCTGCTCTGCCAACCTTGACCAAATATGGCTTCCTTAATAGAATGCTGCACACATCTGAAGCAAATCATATGGCCGTCCCGGTTGCAGTGCGTAAATTCTTCAAAAGCTCCTGAAGTGAAGCAGCACACACACTCGTGCGTAGCATCTGCTGCCTCGGCCTCTTCATTGTTGAGCAAAAAGGCCAGCCCTCGGTCCTTGGCCTCTCGCTCCTCTCGATCCCGCTGCTTAAGCGGCACGACCAACGTGTCGTAGAGCTCTCGGTCCAGCTCAGGGCTGCCTGTGGACCTAATGGTGGGGATGATGGAGCCTTGGCCGGTTGAGCGCCATGACACAAGGGGGTGGTTTTCAGCCTCGCCCGTGGCGATAGGCTTCCGACGGAAGAAGAGTGAAGATATGGTGAAGCGCCATGACTTTGACGATAGCGTGACAAGCGTTTGGCGTGCCTCGAGGTACGAGTAGTTGGACTCGGCGAGCACAGCGTTGATGGTGGAGCGGGACAGGCCTTTGAACTCGCGCCATGCGAGAGACCGGACGGCCTTTTCGTATTCTTCGCTTCGAAAGGCCTCGGCCTTGGGGACGGCGACGGTTGCGTCCTTGTCGACCCTCCACCGCCCCTTGACCCAGGTGGCGCGGTTCTTCAACAAGGCATCGGCCACCAGCGCCAGGCGGGATTCTCCATCGAAATTCCTGAGCAGCTCGCGGAAGACCTCAATCTGGACGTCGGGGAAGAGTGCGGCGAGAGCCTCGAGGCTGTTGTTGAGCTCTCGCAGGTCGGGCCGCTCGGTGGGGAGCAACGTCAGCTGCGCCTCATCGTGGATATATTCGGGCTCGTTCTCGGTGGCGGCGGCGGCGGTTTTCGACTTTGACGGGGCTCTATCGCTGGAAGTGCGAAGCCCAGAGAAGACCATCGTGCATGCTCATTATCGCGACGATGCTGCGGCCGTGTGTTGTTGTTGGTAGTGGCGCCCGTGTCTACAATTATAGTGATGCCTGGGCTGGCGTGCACTGGGGACTGTGTAGGTGTCAAAATAGAGTTCCGACCCCACCGAGGGGCACCACAAGTCGTCCTCCAAGTCATGAGGCCTCAGCCCAAGCCATGTCGCTTAAGCAGACTACTAATTATTGAACTAGCCGTTCATATAAATTTAGCTATCGGAGTTGTCACTCATAAGCCAGTAATCACCTTATCAAGTACAGCATAATTGAAGTTCCTGGCTCTCCGATTCTTCTTCAGTGTCATCAGCCCTACAGCAATTAGCATTAGAAAAATCCATGTAGGGTTACAACGTAAAGCAATATGGGGCAATGCTTTGTCCATACACGATGCGACCTCAGTATCCCCACGAGTAGCCCTCTACCTATGTATAATTTAAACGGCAGTTCCATGCCAATACGGTTGCTACTTACTCCAGCTGTCCGAGTTAAGACATGTGCCATGAAGATAAATGCATACAAACTTTGAGCCCATGCCATTTGCGTCCTGACACATACATCTCCGGATACAAAATTCCAACCATAAATGCAAACCGAGCAAGCATGATATCCCAGCTTCTTCCAAGGTTGATCTCCAGGTCCAGGTCCAGGTCCAGGTCCAGGTCCAGGTCCAGGTCCAGGTCCAGATCCATAGCCGGTGATTTCTTGCGTACATCAACGCCAACATGCAAGGTTACAACATTGTCGCTGCTATCATCCTCGCAGCGTTTGCATCGAAAGCCGCTGCCGAAAGCTTTCTCTCGGACTTCGGATGCCCGTCCGATATAGCTAAATGTCTTGATCATGTATGTTTATGAATGAAGACAAGAATACAAGTGTTTTGGAAGACGTCTAATCGCCCATGCAGTGTAACGAAACTGGTTATAACTTTGGTGATTGCATAAAAGGGTACGGAAACATTCTTCTTCATTCGTCATATTTACTAACAGTAGCAAGCTACTGTACATGCGGGCGCATCGTGTCAAAGCATGGCTGAGATCCCATTAAAATGTTAGTTCGCTTTAACAATACATCTCATCAGGTATAAATTGAGGCCGTAATGTGAGTGAAGGGCTGTCAATATAGTTCTGGACTGTATACCACTCAGTGCTGAAGTTGTCGTGCTAAGCTCCAATAGGCCAATGATACACAAATGACATGGTCATTTGATTATTTATTTGAGATGGTGTCCGATTCATTCATTCCATCTGTTGCATCTCGGCCTTGTTCCCAGTTCATGTCGAAGCCAGCTCGCTCTTTTTTGGAACTATGACTCATCACATCATCTAAACATACAACCAGTAGAGTCACAGTCACATCTCATACTAGATACTTTAAATCACAGGATCCTCACTTCGATAACGGGTCTATAGTACAATACAATGCCCTACATCTTGCCATCAAGTACATGTGCAGTCCTGCCCTACAACATTAGTGATTTGTCGAATGAAATAAAGAGCCATATTACGGGCTAAATGGGCGTAGATAATTCATAAAGGGATTCCTGGAGAATATTGGGATGTCGTTGCGGTGCTGTTTCGCCTAGATTTGATTAAATGGCTGTGCATGCAAGCCACCCTATATTAAGTTCGCCAAGATAGCGACGCACACAGTTTGGGAACCAATAGGGTCAATGTCGCCCGGCTTGCACCGTCTAGTGAGCTGGATACCCGCTTAGTCAGTTTCCCGGCGTGCATTGTCCATGCGTTGTCTAATGTTAGATGGCAGGGGCGATCAAGTATACCCTTGTGTTCCCGATCAAATACAACACTCCAGAATCTATCTGCTCAAGCACACCCAACCCGGCATCATAGTAGGCTCAGCCTACACTACTACCCCGCAACCTTAACGGACCGAAACGTCCACCATACCATCCTCACTTGTTTATACATAGTGAGACGCCAACAACAACTAATTCAAAACAGACTGATGATTAGCTCCACACAATTTTACCCCAGAAAAAAACCCATCAGCAGACAGGGTATATTTTCACTTTGGAACTTCATTGATTGGTGGGAAACTACATTGTCCAACCATGTCGTCCCCAGCCGCTAGGGGAGGAGCTGCTGTGAGCTGTGACATCTGTCGGGCCAGAAAACTCAAGGTATTTTCTTCTTTTTCAAGGACGAAGTTAATTATTAATGAATGATCAAACGATAGTGCATTAGGAATGATAATGGTGATTGCCAAAGATGCCGGCACTCCGGGACTCAATGCATTACCAATAGGAAGCGGGCGCCAAGACCATATTATCAAACGACGAAAGAGCAGTTCAAGTTGATGGCAGCCATCGTTCATCACTTTTTGCCAGATGCATCACTCGACAAGAACGACCTTCAAAACACCCTGCGGCAGCTCCAAAGCCAAGCCACACCACCCACAACTGAGGGAGGAGAAGACCTGCCCTCTTCTGGTACCCCAATGACTACCGCGAGAACCGTTGAGGAGAGCCATAAGAGGCACGACACGTCGTGGCTTCTGAACAGTTCGATTCAGGAGAGTGGCGGAGACAACAACACTTACCTGGCCGAAAGGGGTCCAGGCGCCAGTGTGGACGTGATCGGCGGCCAAGGCGTGTCTCCATGTCCGTCGCCGATGCCCACTCCAGCTTCAAGCGTGGATCAAAGAAGCTTGATGCTTCGCGATGCCGCTCAGGTCCCTCGTAATTCTCTCCGGCGTCTTACTTCTTTGCACCTGTGCTGACTTTTAATAGGATACTATAACAGGACCTGCTATAAAACCTTCTTTTCTATCATCTATTCTTCCATCAGATCATCAGCACACAGTCAGCTTTTCGATTCGCAACCACCGATTGACGCTTACCCTTTAGACGGCCAATGTAATCCACTGGTGGTACCAAGTGACCTGCCGTCGCGGCCATTGGTTTTTGAAGCAGCACAGAAATTCTTTGCAGAAATAAACAACACAACGTATATTCTCAATTATCACTGCTTTCAAAAGCTTCTTCAAGATGTATACGACACAGATTGTAGGGCTTTCAATGCGACTCTCGCAATTGTGCATCTGGTCGGGTTCCTTGGTACCTCCGACCCAGGATTATTTGCCAATGGTGTCAGGTACTGCAACGCGTCGGTAGAAGAAGGAAGTCTCGAGAGCGTGCAAGCCATCATGTTAATGGTACGAGATGTCACTGACCAAGGGAAGCAAGCTAACATTTGGCGCTTAGGCCTTTGGGTACATGTTAAAGGGACAGCTGAACATAGCGTGGATTTCGCTTGGCAGCGCTGTCCGAATTGCTCAGTCGCTGGGATTACATTCTAATGACTCAACGTGCAACAACGAGTCGATTCACACCTTCGAGAGCAAGAAGAAACTCTGGTGGTCTCTCTTTGACCTCGACGTAACGCTCTCATCTATAATGGGCAGACCTCCCAGCGTGGACAAGGATTTGGTTTACGCATCAGTTCCACCGGACATGGTAGAGAACCGCTTTTTCAACACCCCCTCAAGGGCGATATGTTAATGCTTCACAGGATTTTGAACCGAATGCATTCACACCGCCGGGATACCCTAAAGCCTCTGCAGAGCTGGCGATTTTACACAGTGAAGTTATCCGGGAACTCTACTTGCGTGTGGCAAACCCGCGAGACTCGGAAGGTCTCACTGATAAGCTACTCCACCAGCTCCAAAAGTGGTGGCACGAGCTTCCACTCTACCTCAAGCCAGGGTGTCCGGCAGCACCAGCTTACATGCGGGCCATCACGTTCCTGAAGCTACGCTACCACTACGCTCTAAATCTCATCACACAGCCATATCTACTGCATTCAACGTTAAATCCACGCGACTATGATGAACACGTCGAGAAGATGGTTGCTACTTGTGAAAAGTCTAACATTGAGGCGATGGCGTTGGTTAAGAACCTCATAAAAGATAACCTCGCCAGCAAAATGAACTTTTTTGACGCTTTCCACATCCTCACTCACGGCATCATTCTTGCTCTGAGGAGCATAAGGTGCCAAACCCCCGAGGTCATAAGCGAACTGGATAAATATCTTCCCCTCTTTTCACTCGCCGATCAATTTGTAATCGGGAAGTTTGGAAAGGAGTCCATCAAGGCGCTGTTTCTGAAGTTGACGAGTAAGCTCAACAGGTACGTCCCAGGCTCGGTTGTCGTTCCGGATGTTCCAATTCTGACGAAAAGAAGCAGTGGAACGAACAGAACATGGACAGAGGAAGAAGATACACGGACTGGTCAAGTCCTGATGGACATGTTTGACGTGACTGACTTTCGGTGGTTGGATAACTTTGGCATAGACCCGAGCAATTTATGAGCTCACTGTCGAAGATGGCGAAGAAAATTGTCTTTACCGTAAGTGCTCTCTGATTTGGTCACGAGATGGAGAACGGGCGATTTTCGAACTTCGCGCATCCAACATAATGCTTCCGGTTATCATTGGTGGTTAATCTTCATGCAACGTTCCAGACCGGGTGTGAAAGGAGCCCGGAAGAACAAGAGCAAGTCAACTGGCCTGTTGGCTGACCACCGTACTTGACTCGTATACGCTTTTAGCAGTGTAATTTTTTCAAGTAGAATGGAAGTCGTTGTGAAATGGCCAGACAGGGGCGTCGGGTTTACCCAATGAGTGCAGCCATCCAACATACCATGGACAGGGAACTCGATCCAGATGAGATTTTAAGACGAACTCGGCCTTTCGCGCTCCTGTCACCACGCGGCGATGAGCAAAACGATGCACCACTGCCAACGCGCTTGTAGCTTGTGTGTTGCAGTCGCACCATGCTACGATGCCAGGGACTAGCCATCGGAACCGCTAGATCGATATCGGAAATCGGAACAGGTCTTAGTTTCCGAAGGGCTAAACCCAGAGGGGGGGGCAGGGGACCCCGCCATGTCGTTTGTATGTCAACAAAGGGCGTTGGTACGTGGAGAACAGTTTGACATGTCGTATGGGAGAGATGCGGCAGGCTTGACGGGAAACAGGGTTTAGGTGCGGTCACTGCATCTTGGGACCCGGGCCGTTGGGTCGCCAAGGGAGTCTCCATACCCAGACCCAAAGCGGACAAGTCTCGTCGAGAGGGGGGAACATTTACACTTCGTCCACGACGTGCGCGTAAGATGGTATGACTGAATGGATGCCGCTGCAGAAGCTCTCGTGAGACTGCTGCACGCTCTTCAGGCCGCCGCATCTCATCAACGGTAATGGCAGCGAGTCGGTATCCCCCCGCTTCCGATGGTGGGGATTCGGAAACCCCCAAAAGTGGAATGTGGGATACGTCAATGGATGGACTTTAATAAATAGAGACATTCGTCCGACCTTCTTTCTCACGCCCCATCTCACAACAGTGCAGCAATTAACTAGAACAAACACAATCAACCAAAATGGACTCCGAAGAGTTTCGTGAGGCTGCCAAGGCTGCCATTGACGAGAGTAAGTTTGCGGTTTTGTTACCTGCCCCTCCCCCGCACTCCGCTCTTCGGAGGCGCACATTCAACACCAAACGATGGCATCACCACCCACCCTCACTGACACCCAACCCCTCCTCCAGTCACCGAATACTACGACAATGTCGAGTCGAGGCTTGTCGTCTCCGATGTCAAGCCGGGCTACTTGAGACCTCTCCTCCCGGACTCGGCGCCATTGGATCCTGAGCCTTGGTCAGCCATCCACGCCGACATCCAGTCCAAGATCATGCCGGGCATCACGCACTGGGCCAACCCGCGGTTCATGGCCTTCTTCCCCTGCTCCAGCAGCTACCCGGCCGCCCTGGCCGAGATGTACTCCAACACCTTCAACGGCGCCCACTTCAACTGGATCTGCAGCCCCGCCGTCACCGAGCTGGAGACTGTCGTCATGGACTGGCTCGCCCAGGCCCTGGGCCTCCCCGAGTGCTACCTGAGCGGCGGCAGCACCCACGGCGGCGGCGTCATCCACGGTAGCGCTAGCGAGGCTATCCTGACCGTCATGTGCGCCGCCCGCGACAAGTACCTGGCCGCCATCACAGCCGACCTCCCAGAGGACAGCGAGGAGAAGGAGGAGGCCACTTGGCGCTACCGCAGCAAGCTCGTCGCCCTGGGCAGCGCTGGCTCCCACTCAAGCACCAAGAAGGCCGCCCAGGTCCTCGGCGTGCGCTTTGTCGCTATCCCCGTCCAGGAGTCGGACGGCTTCGCCCTGACAGGTCGGGCCGTCGCCGAAACCGTCGCCGACCTCCGCGCTCGCGGCCTCGAGCCATTCTACCTCACGGCCACCCTGGGCACCACCGATGTGTGTGCCGTTGATGACTTCGCTGGCATCGCTGAGGCCCTCGAACCCTCCGCCGGCACTGCCCGCGACGTCTGGGTTCACGTCGATGCCGCCTACGCCGGATCCGCCCTGCTCCTCGAGGAGAACCAGCCGCTCGCCGTGCCTCTGGCGCACTTCCACTCGTTCAATTTCAACCCGCACAAGTGGATGCTCACTACGTTTGACTGTTCGGCCGTCTGGGTTCGCAGCCGCGCCTGGCTCATCCAGGCTCTGAGCATCAAGCCCCCTTACCTGCGCAACCAGTTCAGCGACAACGAGCTCGTCACCGACTACCGCGATTGGCAGATTCCCCTTGGCCGTCGCTTCCGCTCCCTCAAGCTATGGTTCGTCCTGCGTAGCTATGGCATCCGTGGCCTGCAGGCGCATATCCGCAACGGCATCACCCTCGGCGAGAGCCTCCAGGACAAGCTGACCAGCCGGCCCGACCTCTTCACCATCTTCACCCCGGCCCGCTTCGGCCTCGTCACCCTGCGCGCCAAGGGGGACAGCGAGGATGACGTTAATGCCCGCACCGAGCGCCTATATGATGCCATCATCGCCGCTGGCCAATTTTACCTTACCAGCACCGTCATCAACGGCAAGTTTGCCATCCGTGTGTGCACGGGTGTCGAGAGGGTCAGGGAGGAACACGTCCAAGACATCTTTGACGCCCTCGTCAAGGAGACTGAGGCTGCTGCGGTCAAAAACGCATGACCGAATCCCGTCCCGGATAAATGGCAAAAAGGGCAGGGCAGAGAGGGGGGAGGGGGTGGGCGGAGGGGTCGAGAAACATGACGAAGTAAGTGAATGAATGCAATAATAGACATTTAGCTATTTATTTTCTATAAGTTAGTGATATAGATGTTTGTCCTAGCGTACAGATGATTTGAAAGAAGAATAAATAAAGATAAACAATACAAATACAAATACAAATATATATATATGAAGATAACAGAAAACACCTCGCAGCCAACTGCACAACTCTCTCATCATGGGGGCATCTTCATCGTCATTGGTTACATGTCGCCAAAGTACAAGTACGCAGCCGCAAATCACGACTTGCTCAGTCATCATCGCAGTCCTCGCAGGTGACGGGCTTTCCCGGCTTGGGTCCGTACTCGTAGTACTTCTCGATGCCCTCCTTCTCGCCGCCCTCCTTGGGCGTCTTTGATCTGCCTCTCCTCTTCCGTCCTTGGGACGACGAGGGCGGCGGCGGTGGCGGTGGCGGTGGCGGTGGCGACATCGATTCGTCGCCCGGGTTGTTGCTGCTGCTGCTGCTGCTGCTGCTGCTGCTGCTGCTCCCGCTCAGGCTCGAGCTCTTCTTGCGCTGCCTCTTCTCCTCTTCATCGTCGTCGCCCCTGGTACCCTCGTCAAGCCGGACATGCTTGTCAAAGTCCCGGTTTAGGTATGCTAGGGTTCCGAGGAGAGCAATGGCGATGCCTGGCGCCCAGTCGAACCCAAACTCCTTCTCCCGGACCTCAGCATCTGCGCCATATCGCCGCTGGGAGTGATGGTGGCGGTGATGGTGAGAGCGGCGACTGCTACGGTGGTGGGAGGATGAGCTCTGGGAGGAACCAGAAGGCGGAGCTGAAGTGGCATATCGCCTGGTCATTTTGATGGTTGAGATTTATATTGTTTTGATGGGATGGAATGGATTGCTGCTGTTGCGGAGCATCGCCAAGCTGAACCGCTGTTCTTCTTTATACAAACCAAGAGAACCATCCCTCCTTCTGAGCATGCGACACCCTTATGACGATGCTGTGTGATCCATCGGAAATCCATCGTGGCCATTTCGTTGATCCGTCATGTCGCTCGCAGCCCTTGGGGGCCACTGAGGTTAAGACAAGTTGGCAATATTCCCAGATACGACCAAGGGGGCATGCTTAATTCCGCGCCCTGTGCGACGAGTGTGACGGAAGGGTGAGACATGTCAGGGTCCCTACTCGACAGAGTGGCACTCCAACTGCACCAAGGGTCGAGGTGTGATGTCACTGTTGACGTCGGCGATCATCGTAAGCTTGGTGCCCAATACCTCAGCAACACCAAGCTGTCACATGAACCAGGCATTATAACATAATTTATAGGCCAAGGGCTTCAGCAGCCATTTGTATATTCTTCCACATCACTATTTCTGCTCAATGTCGTATCCATGTCTCACAAAAGTAGTAGCTCACTTGACGAAGGTCTGATAGCATGACACGATATATAAAAATAGTATCGAAGCCGATTTCAATGGGAGACTGTCACCGTCGCCCCCTACCCAGTATCACTTACACACTGTGTACCATTGTCACACTTGTCTTGCTTGCACATTGCATTACCTTCCTTGATCGCTGTAGTTTAAGCCTCTAGATATAATCATCAAATACTAGCTCGCCGAGGAGCCATGGTGCGATGCAGAGCCTTCTTCGCCTCTGCCTCTTCTACCAGCGGCAACACCCCTTGATCGCGCATCTTCTGGAGGAAACCTTGACCATACTTGTACCCGAGTTGGTACAACTCATCAAACTTGTGGAAATCAAGGGTACCATAGTCATCAATCGGAGGTCGCATATAAATGCATCCCGCCATCGTCTTCGCCCGCTCTAGGGCATCTACACTTGACACATACGCAAGGCGAGCCTGGATCTCAGCCAGCGTCGGGGGATTAGGATGTGACGAGAACGGATTCCATCGGTTGAAAAACGCCCAAGCACCAGAAAGCGAGTCACCATATGTCTGAGGAGTATCATCATCCAGGGCGCCCACATCAATAGCGAAAATGATGTCAACACCTAGACCCTTCATGTGCGAAACCGTGAGGTTGTCCACGTACCCACCGTCCAATAACATACTACCTTCGTCACAAAGAGGCGGGAGCAAGCCAGCCAGTGACATAGATGCTCGAATATATCGCCATGCGTAACCGCTGGTATGGAATTCGGCTCGGCTCTTACTGATGTTTGTCGTGTTGCAGTAATACTCGAGCCAGAAGTCCTCCATCTGCGTATCACCAAATGTCTTGAAGATGCCGCGGTTGAATTCGTGACCGGTTGTGTACGATGCGGACGGGTACGTCAGATCGAGCGCAAACCGCCACAAACTTGCCATGCGCCCTGCGAATTTCTTGGCGAATCCGAACATGGGCACCACATCTGCGTGCCGGGCATACAGCGCCCCGACAAAGGCACCAATCGACGTTCCGCCTATCAGATCGATGGGGATGCCAGCTTCTTCCATTGCTCGGATAATGCCGATCTGTGTCAGTCCTCGGGCACCACCTCCACCAAGAACAAGTCCAATTGACTTGCCGCACAGACGGCGCGCGAGCCGGTGAAAATCGCTCTTGAAAGGCGTTTCTGGAGAGTAGTAGGGTGTATGATGCACTTTCCGTGACGTGTACTTTTGGATCTCCGCTTGCAATACCTGAACTCTTTCCTTGAGTGCTTGACCGAGCTTCTTGAACGGAGGGTGAACAGGCATCTCATTGGTCCTAAAAGCCATTTGGATATGGTAATGACCACCGTTAATCCACATGCGATTCTGGAGCCACGACCTAGTAAGACCAGGGCGGGAATATCGTTCAGCGTGCAAGAGAACTAGGACCTTCCTCGCTGTTGACTTCATTCCCAGCATGAACCGTTCATATTCGCCAATGGCTGGAGATCCTTCTGCAAGGCCGACAAGTAGAATACTATCAGCCTGCGTGATACAGGTCTGAGTCCAAGGCGAGTTGACATTTGTATCTAGTCGAGGAGCAACATTAGCCTCAAGTCTTAAATCATGAATTCCAAGTAAATGTTTCGAATGATTCAACAGTCAGGAAAAAATTAGAGTATTATGAACCAGCACCGGCTTTGCCTCTGGCATGAAATTTCTCATCATACAATTTGTTTGCGCAAAAGAAACGAAAAAAAAGGGCGAAAGCTTACCTGCCACGTATACAACGAGTCCATATTTTTCTTCAAGATCAGCAAGATACTGTGAGAGCTTGAGCTTTCCAATCTTGTTGAACGCATGCTTGCCAAGGTGATTGAGGATACCGGCATGATTCAGTGAAGTAGCGCCGTTAGCTGGCCCGACTTGGGCAAGTGCCGTCATAAGGCGATTGCCGAATTCGACGACCGGCACGCCTGCAGTGACTGGCAGAATGGCAACCGTACGAATGTTCATGGTGGATTTTCGCATGTTGATGGTCGGGCCAAGCTTTGGGTCCTTGCCAAGGACGTTGGATGCATCATCCACCACGGCTCTCATTCGAGACGCAATAATTTTCGAGATCTTAATGGTGATGTTGGGATGTTCCTGTGCCAGACTATTGAAGAGCGTCCTGGGGAATTTTACCAGCTCCGTGTCTCGGATGGCATGCAGTGTCCCAGGGCGAACACTTTCTGTAAGCACCTCAAGCTCGCCAACACTTTCCCCCTGTCCAAACTCGGCACGCGACGTCATGCCACCATCCTTACGGTCTTGCACAAGTCGCAGACGACCATTGAGAACAATGTAGATGGCTTCACTCTCCTCTCCTTCGTGGAAAAGTACCTGACCTGCATTAACTTGAACCCATTCAAGGGCAAAATCAATGTGCAAGATGAGACGAGGCAAGATATTTGTCAATCTCTTGGCCATTGTGAGCAACACAATTGGATACCTGTCCACGATTCTCTCCAAAGAAGCTCTGGGTAAAAACCCGACATAAACATCCGTTTTGGCGACGACATCGATGAAGGACCTGTAAGACGAGACGCTGCCGATGTAGCCTGCCAGGCCACCCGGCTTGACAAGCGCGACACTTTTCCGATGATGTCTATCCTGCTTTTGAGATTCGACTCGGTCACGGGCAGCCTCGGTGTGTGCCAAATTGGGAAATGAACCCATGACAGATGGCTCCGGAGATGACGGCTCCGGACTAAAGAAGCCTGGTCCGGTTGCATGAAGGATATTTTGGGAGTCTTCCTCACTAGTTGTGCCAATATCCAAGAACCCATCAATGACATAGTAGAGGCCAGGGTTCCTCTCTCCTTGCTCGACGAGAACGGAGCCTTTGGGGAAGAACACAATCTCTACTTCGTCTTTCATATCATGAGCCAGAGCCTGGACGTTGGGAGGAGTTTGCATCACGCTACTGGATGTCATCGACTCGCTATCACCATCAGCTGAACCGTCATACGGTCCAATGAACCCAAAGGCGTTCGTGTTTGGAAGTATAGTCTTGGAGCGCCTCTGATCAAGTGATACCAGTCGTGGGGACCCCTCAACCGACTCTGGTTCTCTAGAAACACTGCCGGTCGTGTCCAACCCCAGGGTTTTGAACATACACTCAAGGATCGAGCCTCGGAATAAGTTGTCCTCATCCACTGTTTCACGAGGGTCAATGGAGATGCGCCCGTGCCGCTGGGGGTCAAACGGATTGTTCAGGGATCGACCCTCCAAGGGATTTGTGTCCTGTCTTGTCATTCCCATACCAGATTTTCCCTCAGCGGGGGACCATCGACCCACCCCACGAGCCAGTTGAATATTGGAGAGCAAGTCGCCAGGACTTGGTGTATGAGGCGAAGCGCGTTCGCGCGGCGCAGTGAGTGAACCTGCTAGAACAGAAGACGGTCGCTGCTTGGACATAGACTGCAGCACCGCCTCCTTTCTAAGCGTTGTGCTCGACCTCCGCCGCCGATTGGCACCGGCGTTGTGCAGAGCGATACCTTTAGTCTCTTCAACCTCGCCGAGTCTTTCTCGCTCCCGACTGAACTTTTCCTTGAGTCTCGTCAGAGCATCACCTCTGAGCAAGTTCGGAAGTTGACACATTGTGTACTTGATCATGTTCTTCTCTGTCTGCAGAACCTCACCCGTCAATCCCAAATAGTTGAAGGCTTGAGAAAAAGTGACTCTTTGGAACCTAGAGAGGATGACGTGAACAATGTGGGAGGTAGCCTTGGGATAGATTTTGATTAATCTCCTGAAGGCGCTTGCAGGAATGATAGCAATAGTTGTGTCGACAGTGGCACGAGCTATGATATCAGGGTGTGCGGAGCTGGATGTTGCTCGCTTCTGCAAAGCGGGGCGCCTGTGGCTAGGAGCAGTCTCATCTAGCGAAATTGGTGGGATCCCAGAGGACTGGCCATTACCAGGGCTTGAGGGCATGAAGCTATCATGCAAGTCCCTCTCTCGATGACCATCCTCTTCTGTTTTTGGTGTGCTTGGCATCGACACAGGAATATCCGAAGGGTTGTGGTGGGAACTGTTTCGGGAGAAGCTCGCGTGCTTTACTCTGCTAGTCCGACCAGACGGTAGAGGGGATTCGTCTTCATTGGGACGCAGCTTAACATCTTCTGTAAACAGGGACATGATTGAGAATAGAGAAGACATCGGCGCGCCATTGCGAACCTCTGTAAGGAGCTGGTACTTTTGTTGACCAGGTGCAGCTTCATCGTCATCAGAAGAGTCCATGTAACGAGATGATGCGGCACCACGAGGTCCCCGACCCGACTTGACGAAAATCTCAACGAGCCCGTCAACAACAATGCAGAAGCCTTTTTCCTCTTCAAGATTGATCGTTTCGCCAGCGATTAGCTTTCTTGTTTGCATGCTTCGGGTCAACTCGTGAAAGACCGGTCGCTCCAGGTAACCGAAAATTTTTATGGCACTGAGGAATTCGTCCAAGTAGCTAGACAACCCTGACTTGTTGCCTTCTTCGTGCGTATCGGGGAACATATCAATCTCTGGCTCCTTGCGCTGCGGCTCAGGCGGTAGACGAGAGTACATGTTGAGGATGCGATATCTCACAACCCAGCTCACGGCCGAGACTAAGGCGGCCATGATAAACATGCTTAAAACCTCCAGTCAGCACAACGGACGGCTTTGGGGGATATGCAGGAAGCATACAGCGTCGTAGCATTCATGGTGACTGTCCAGCTTGTGGAGAACAAGGTGTACAGAATAGAAGGAAAATTTATCGTCGCTATCCGAATGACCCAGTAGAGGATAGTCGAGACGATGTGAAGGATGAGCCAAATCAGCCATCCAAAGAAGCCGAGCCAGCTAGACGAGGCCTGGGCGGCCACGGTCGCGGGAGGTGAGCTCATGTCTGAGGGAAGCGACGAGCTGAGGCTGTGGGAGATGCTCTCGGTGACGGCGCCGGCCGCCTGAGCGGCACTTGACCAGTCAGATGCCATTGCTGGAGATGATGCTGCGCATGTTCGCGTAGCATCATGGAGAAGCCCGCGTAGGGAAGGGAGAAAGCTCGTGGCCAAGAGAGGCGGGCGTGACGAGTTTTAATGTGAAGCAGGGAGAAAAAAAAGCCGAAACCTGCCAGCCAACAGCTTTTTCAACTCCCCTGCTAGCTTGGCTTGTGACTGCCCTGCTGATGGAGCTTCAGTGCCGAGGTTTGGCCGCTAACCCCACTATGGCAAGACCTGTAGCCACCGCGTGCACCACCCATGTGCGGAATGGAGGGGCTACCCGTCATTCACTTTTGCCAACCCTAGACACGACTTGCGCTTGAAGCGACAGAGAGCGGATATCACGAGCCACAAACGGTGTGGTCCTCGACTAGTGTTTCTGGTGCTAGTAGCGTGCGGTAGTACATTGCTTGTTTGCGCCAGGCCTGCTCGTCCCGTTCTGGAATTTCACCTGACAATGTACCCTTGATTATCAAGCATTCCACCTTCCAGATGCCCTTCGCGCAACTTGTTCTCGGCAGCCCTGGCTCTGGCAAGAGTACATACTGCGATGGCAGTGAGTTCAATGAAACCCAAAGATTCAAAACAAGGCCAACTAATTCCTCAAAGTGCACCAGTTCCTGGGCGCCATCGGGCGCGCGTGCTCCGTCGTGAACCTGGATCCGGCCAACGACCACACCAACTACCCAGTCGCCCTCGACATTCGCAACCTTATTAAGCTCGAGGATATCATGCGAGATGATAAACTGGGCCCGAACGGTGGCATTCTATATGCGTTGGAGGAGTTAGAGCACAACTTTGAATGGCTAGAGGAGGGACTGAAAGAGTTTGGAGAAGATTACATCCTTTTTGACTGCCCAGGACAGGTTGAGTTGTACACTCATCACAACTCGCTAAGAAATATCTTCTATAAGCTCCAGAAACTGGGATTCAGAGTATGTTTACCCGACTACAACTATTTATCGGATGCCGGTTGACCCAGTCTAGTTTGTTTGCGTCCACCTCTCCGATTCCTTCTGTCTGACACAGCCCTCGCTCTATGTCTCAAACGTCCTCCTCTCCCTCCGAGCCATGATACAGATGGACATGCCGCACATCAACATCCTCTCCAAAATCGACAAGGTCTCGGCGTATGAAGATCTCCCGTTTAACCTCGATTACTACACCGACGTTGACGACTTGACCTATCTGACGCCCCACCTCGAGGCCGAGTCTCCGGCCCTGCGGAGCGAAAAGTTTGGCAAGCTCAACGAGGCGATTGCTGGCTTGATCGAGAGCTACGGTCTGGTTCGGTACGAGGTTTTGGCTGTAGAGAACAAAAGGAGCATGATGCATATCCTCAGGGTGATAGATCGTGCCGGTGGATATGTTTTTGGTGGCGCTGAAGGTGCTAACGACACTGTATGGTCTGTCGCAATGAGAAACGAGTCATCCTTGCTGGAGGTCCAAGATATCCAGGAGCGCTGGATTGACTCGAAGGAAGAGTATGATAAGATGGAACTGGAGCAAGAAGAAGAGCAAGCTCGCATCCAAGAAGAGCAAGCCAGGGAGATGGAAATGTCCCAACCTCAGCCACCTGTCCCTGCTGGCTTTGATCCAGACTTTGGTGACATGTCGATTCCAGCGAATAGCGGGATCAAGGTAGTTAGAAAAAAATGATACCCGCTCAGTCATCTACGTCTAACATGTCCTCATCGCCTGAATCATCCGTGTCGTCAACTGGGATCTGTTCTTGTGGTTGAAGTGCGGTGGTAAGAGAAGAGGTTGCTCCGGCTGTTTCTTCCTTAGCAGCTAGTATGAGTTTCTTGGCTTGCCGAATGGCCTCTTCCTCAGCTTTGCGAATGGTGCCGCTCACTCGCACAACGCGAAATATGCAAGGCCTGCCATCCTTGACGGGAACATGATCCATAAAGGTCAATGCAGACCAGAGCATTTGGTAGTGGGCTCTCGAGCATCGAATAATAAACGTCGATGTAGCCAGAGAAAGGTATTTTACTGGAGAAGATCAACACTGAGAACGAGAGCAATAAAAAAAGACCTTGAGAAAAAAAGCTCACTGGAAAGATTGGCCCCAAGTGCACCGGAACCATAGTCGCCAAATAACGACGTGACCTCGGCCCTGATACCCTTGAGCAGCGCCTGCGGCGTGAGTCTTTCCACCGTTGGCTGGTGGTGAAGCACACAGCCGGGTAAGTTTTCCTTTGCGGCACGGGCGGGATCCGGCGGGTAGACAATGTTGACGAGGAGATATCTTTCCTTGATGCGAACCATGATGGGCCACGGGCGCGCGTGTCGCTGCTGCGCGTTCGGGAGTGGTTGTGCTGTGCAAGGCTGAGAGGCTGAGGAACGGATTGAGCTTTTCCAAGGGTTTGCGAAACTTGCTTCGGGGGGGCAGTTCTAGGCGCGCGACCCACACAACGCCGAGCTCGTGGGGCCGCAACCCAGTAGACTCCCTCCCCCCCGCGCGCCATCGAAGCCGTCATCCCTCCAGACTTGGCCAGAGATATCACCTCAGGTGCTTAGAATGAATAAACGAATCGGTTGATATCCAATAAGAAATTGCAATTACACTTGGAAGAAAAGGCTACCATTTCTATTTTTCCTGCTTCATCAGAAGCCCTCCGCATCCCATCATGGCATCGGGTCCGTTGAAAGCCGCACTGCTTATCGTGTCAACCACTGCGGCCCAGGGCACATCTGTCGATGCTTCGGGTCCTATTTTGGCACAGGTTTTGAAGGATGAGGGAGAAGGAAAATGGGAGATTTCTGACACAAAAATCGTTTCTGACGATGTACTTCAGATTCAGAGGCAAATAACGGCGTGGGCCGACGGTTCTGATGGCATCAACCTCATTGTCACTACCGGAGGGACGGGATTTGCAACAACTGATGGCACTCCAGAGGTAATAAAACAAGATAAATTTGGAGAGATGTGTCTTGCTAAATATATAAACCAGGCTGTCACACCCTTGTTACACAAGCAAGCACCAGGCCTTGTCCACGGCATGCTTGCAGCCTCCCTCCAAGTAACACCTTGTGAGTGCTGCTCCATACAGCACTGATGGAAGCTCAGATAGCTAACTTGACTTAAAGTCGCCATGATGTCTCGTCCCGTGGCCGGCGTTCGCAACAAATCTATCATTATCACACTACCTGGTTCGCCTAAAGGCGCCAAGGAGAATTTACAGGCCGTTGTCAAAACCCTCCCTCACGCCTGTCTGCAGGCATCTGGCGCCAACTCTAGACAGCTTCACTCTGGCGGCGTTAAGAAGCTGGAATCCGATGCCGGGATCACTTCTGGGGGTATTGAAAAGTCAGCACCTGCTGATCAAGGCCATCATTGCCATCACCATGGTCATGGCCATGGCCATGGACAAGGGCACGGCCACGGCAGCCTTGTCAGGCATACAAATCCCAGTGCCCTGTCAAATGATCCCTCGCTTGGCCCCTCACGGAGACACCGAGAATCCCCCTATGCGATGCATGCCGTGGACGATGCCCTTGCCCTTATTGCCGAACACACACCAGAACCGGACATTATCACGGCCAAGGTTGACGTAAGTCTCATAAGCTCTGTTTTGGCCGAGGATGTAAAAGCCAAGGAGAATGTCCCTGCTTTTCGGGCTAGCATTGTAGATGGGTATGCGGTTGTGGTGCCAAAGGATGGCAAGCTGAGTGGCGTCTTTCCGGTCACAGCTGTCTCCCACGCTGCCCCTGGTGAGATTGGAACACTCAAGGAGGGCGAAATTGCGAGAATCACGACCGGAGCTCCTCTGCCCCCGGGAGCAACTAGCGTCATAATGGTTGAGGATACTGTCCTCAAGACTATGACTGACGATGGAAAAGAGGAAAAGGAAGTCGAGATTCAAGTCGAGGGTGTCAAAGAGGGAGAGAATATTCGTGAAATCGGTAGCGACGTCCAGGAAGGCACCACGATACTAAACAAGGGAGAGCTTATTTCTGGTGTTGGTGGTGAAATAGGCCTTCTCGCTGCCGTAGGAGTTGCAGAAGTCAAGGTCTTCCGCCGTCCAGTAGTTGGTATCCTGTCTACTGGTGACGAGATTATCGAGCATGATCGAACCGGCCCCCTGAGGTTAGGCGAGGTTCGCGATACGAACCGTATCACGCTCATGTCTGCCGCTAGGGAATGGGGATTTGATGTGGTGGATTTGGGCATCTCCAAGGATAAGCCCGGCACGTTGGAAGAGACGCTGCGAGACGGTCTTCGTCGCGCTGACATACTCATCACGAGCGGGGGTGTCTCCATGGGAGAATTGGATCTCCTGAAGCCGACCATCGAGCGGTCTCTCGGAGGCACCATCCATTTCGGCAGAGTTGCGATGAAGCCGGGGAAACCAACCACCTTCGCAACAGTTCCCGTCAAGGACAACGCTGGAGAGCGTGTGCGCAAGGCCATCTTTTCCTTGCCAGGCAACCCGGCCTCAGCTCTCGTCACATTTCACTTGTTCGTGCTTCCGTCGCTACATAAGCTGGCAGGTGTATCGCCTGTTGGCCTTCCCAGAGTTCCGGCGACCCTTTCTCACGATTTCCCCCTTGACCCTCGACCCGAATACCACCGCGTGGTAGCAAGCGTCGGAAAGGACGGGCTTCTTTGGGCAACAAGCACCGGTGGCCAGCGGAGTTCAAAGGTAGGAAGTCTTAGGTCAGCAAACGCGCTGGTTTGCCTACCTAGTGGAAAGGGTAAACTTGAAAAAGGGGCAAAAGTTGATGTCCTGTTGCTCAATGCGGTCCGACCTGCTTAGGACAATGGTTAGATGGGCCATGGTCACGCATCAGGCACGTTAATGTATCCAAATTTGCTTAAATAGCATCAAAACCTGTGATTTATCGAGAATACGTGGCGAATCTCCCTATATAGGATCGCAATCCCAACATAATTTAGTTGCCCTTCACCTCCATGTGATGTACACTGCCACTTCCAAGGGTTACTGGTACAGTCCGTAAACATGTCCTCCCGAGCCATTCTTCCAAACGCCAGACCGAATATTATTGGCGCAATGCATGCGTGCGCTCCATCGTAGTCGGAGCAGAGGGGCCGATGCTGAGGCAAGGGCACTGCGATGTATAGATGTTTGTTTAAGCAACCTTGCCGAACTCGAAGGCCTTGCCGGAGACGAGGAGACCGATAATGAGACCGAATAGACCCAGCACGGAGCTGAAAATCTCGATGACGAGGATCTTGACGAAACTAAAAGAAGGTTATGAGTTATTGGGGATTCTTGATAAATGGATATCGCGTTGGCGATGACATACAGAGACGCGTCTGCCGCGTCGGCAAGAGCAGCACCGCTACCGTTGATACCAACGGCAACACCGCAGACCAGGTTGCACAGGCCGACGGTCAGACCAGACCAGAACAGCGCGTATCCGGTGTAGTAAGAGTTGGCAGAGTAGATTTCGGGGCCTTGGATGATGTTGACCTTGGCGGAGAAAACGATGGCCATGATGACGCCGTAGATGGCGACGACTTCGCAGAAGATGATGGAGATGAGATTCTTAGTACGGATACGCGGAGCCTTGACGCCAGCGCCGAGGATGGTTGAACCGGTGATGAAAATACCCCTAGGAGATCGGGTTAGATGGATGGATTGCCTGGAGACCAGGATCGCTGTCGATGGTGATGGAGGGCATCGTCATCGGTAAAGATCGGGGGTAACACGCACCATGCCGCGCCGACAACAGAGAGGCCGATACAAAGGGCGATGCCCAGATCAGCCCACACGTAAGGAGAGACGGATTCGAGGAAGGCGCCGACGTTGAATGACTCTCCATCGCCAGTGAAGAGCATATCTATTGACGCAACTCGTCAGTGTTGGAGCCCCCGGGGCAGGGAGTGAAGGGTGCATACAAAATCCCACCAGGGTGACGAACGACCCAATGCCGCCCAATCCGTACGTGAGACTCATGGCGACGGCTCTGAATAAGTTGAATCGACAATGGGTAAAGGAGTGCGTCGGTGTCGAGAGCGTTGACGATTCGAGGGGTTCTAGTCGTAAAGCGAGCTGTCCAAGAGCTCCTGTCTAAGCTGGCCCCGGTGATGCGGCTTCCCAGGCAGCTGGAAATTGTACCGACGTCACATGATGTTTGTGGCTAGTGAGTTTGAGAGGCTCGTGGCGCGGGAAGCGATGATTGGATTAGTCATGCGAGGCTGCGCCACCAGCCATGGCATATCCCCTCTCCAGGCACCGCCCTTGGTAACTCGGCACTGACACCATCCGAGAAACGGACCTCCCGAATCGCAAACTCAACTTTCTTGCAACAGCCGGCCCGCAACGAATCCCCCGAGACACGGATAGACTCTGTTGACAAGATGGCCACTGGCGCGCAATCTTTCTACGAGCTTTACCGCCGTAGCAGGTACTGCGCCGCTTGCTCAAACTACTCTGCTATATCCGACTAACATGTTTGCCTTGTAGCATCGGTCTTGCGCTGACCGACACGCTTGATGATCTCATCAGCGATGAGCGCATCAACCCCCAGCTGGCCATGAAGATTCTGGGCAACTTTGACCAGGCCATTACCGAGGCTCTTCAGAAGAATGTCAAGGCGCGACTGCAATTCAAGGTAGGCTCCACTGATAGGCATTGAGGTTCGACAGGGCACGAGATACTAACGGTGCATGTTTAAAGGGGAGCCTCGACACGTACCGATTCTGCGACGAAGTCTGGACCTTCCTCATCAAAAATGTCACATTTAAAATGGACAACGGCAGTCAGTCGGTGACGGCAGACAAGGTCAAGATTGTCAGCTGTAACGCCAAGAAGCCGGAACAGTAGACAGCTACAAAGAATAAGAGGGAGAGCGCGTATCGCATGGAGCAGCAGACCTTGTATCGATGCTACGGCTACAGATTGGGCACAAGCCAACGACAGGATCGGGGAAATTGCATTGGGCGGCGTCTGGATTATGAGATTCGATACACAAAGCAGGATATGTTTGTTAGGGATGACTGGGCCACTTATCACATTACGTTTCTGAAGATAGGCAGGCAGCTTGGGATTTTCTGAAGAGATTAGGATTTTGTTCAACTTTTAACAAGACGTATCAGCGTCCAATTAAATTGAGGAAAATAGAATGGATAGCATTGGGATGCATCGCGTCACTAATTGCATGTGATTCTGTGTGATTGGCGGCATCTCGCGTGGTGATTGACTGTGTTCCACTCCCCAGATTTTGACCAGATCAAGAAGCTAGCGCCCCCGGGGCGGTTACAGGCGAGCAGCGCACTGAGGCTCGGCCGATTCAGGGGGGCCCGGCCGCCAAACGACTGCTGTGGCCCAGGATGACGTCCACCCTGCTGCCCTGCCCGACAAAACCACCGACGCAAGCTTGGCCCGGGTCTTGTTATCATGCATTTCCCAAGCATCAGCGGATCCGACCGTCCCGAGTCAATCAGGGATCCTCCGCTCTAATCTCAGCAGTAACTGCCACTTCCTCTGCTGCTGCCACCGCCGCCGCCGCCGCCATGGTCCGTAAACGCCAAACCGCAGCCCAGAATCCGGCACCGTCCAGCGACACCACCACTGCCGCTTCCCAGGCTCCAACACCAGCACCAGCACCAGCTGCAGATGACACCATGTCTTCCTCGTGGAGCGGCCGGACGCAATGGATGTTTTTTGCTGTCGCTAGCGGAGCTTGCGCCGCCTTCAACGGCGTCTTTGCTAAGCTGTAAGTAAACGTGCTGGTGTTTTTCTTCTTCCTCCTGAGAGGCTCCAAACGATTCATTTCAAGCCAGTGCGTTTTTACGCTCTTGTCGTATTTGCCCTTTCCCTCTTTCACACCATCTTTTTTTTCTTCTTCTATACGAGGGATAAGAGATGGCCTCTTAGAAAGATAAAATATTGATACGCGTACGCTGTAGGACCACCACTGAACTCACTACCAATTTATCTAATGCCATTGCCGATTTTTTTGGCCTCTCGTCCATCGAGAATGTCGTTGAAATCGCCGTCCGTGTTGTAAGTCATATTCCATTAGCACCTCTGGTTACTCGGTAACTTTGCTCACATCATTCAGTTCTTCTTCGTTCTCAACTTGACATTCAATGGCGTCGTGAGCCTACCCCCCTCCCCCCCAACGACCTGATGGGGTTGTCCTCCCCTCTTTCCCATGCTAATAACTTGATTTCCCAGATGTGGACCCTTTTCACAAAGGCCCTTGCTCGCGGCACTTCCACCACCCAGGTCTCCATCATGAACACATCAACCAACTTTGTCGTGACGGCGCTGCTTGGGTTCGTCATCTTCTCGGAAGCCCTGCCACCGCTCTGGTGGGCTGGTGCTGCGCTGTTGGTCGCAGGCAACATTGTTGTTGGAAGCAAGGATGAAACTAAGCAAGAAACTTCGGCTGAGCATGAAGGCGTAGCTGAGGGCGAGGATGTTTCCCTAGCAGAGGCAGGTCAGACCGAAGAAAGATATAATGAAGATGAGGACGAAGACGTCCCTCTCATATAAGGGGCTCAAATTCATGCTAGACTCAGTGAAAGACCCGGAATAAATTTTTTTTTTTACCAGTTACATGATGCTATTGATTCAAGTCAATATGCAATTTGATCCCATTTAGACTAGCTACCTTCCAACGCCAGCGCAGAATCCGCGCTATCCTCTACCGTACAAGAGCACCGGAGGAGAAAAAGAACAAGAAACTATAAGATCAAATACAGGCAGCTTATTGACGCCGACTCTCTAATTCAACACCCTCGTCCGCAACGTCTTCATCCCCATCCATGATCTGGGCGTTTCTTGCATGGGACCGGTCTTCCTCAAACGACCCGCTGAGTCGAATCCTGCCACCCGACGCGCTTGAAAGCTTGCCGGAAACCCAAAAACCCGTCCTACGGAATAGGTTCCAAATCTGCTCCTGCCACTCGGTAATGCGGCGGTCATCCTTGGGGTTCTCAGCCGCTTCGACCTTGAATTGGTACTTTAGACAATCCTTTACTGTAACTAGACCTGTGAGTTTACCGTGGTACTCAACCAAGATGACTCGAGGTCCAATCTTTTGGAAGAGTTCCATGACGGTCTCTAAGGAGAGACGCGGATGGGCTGTGACGGGGGTTGAATCGACGTAGCGGCTGAAGTCGAGAGTTGAGGAACCAGACGACTCTCCAAGCGTCGGCCCTGAAGGCGTTAGAGGCGTGATAGGAGGATGGTTTGCAGGCGATGTTGAGAAGACGCATTTAGCCGTGCCGCTCATTGGCGTCCCTCGGCTTATACGATCGATGGCGTATCGCAACTCTGTGCGACCAATGTAGCCAACTAACATCTTGGAGGTGTTGTCTTCGACTACGGGGAACCCTTGGTACCGGTCGTCTGCAAGCAGTCGCTCGACCTCTCCAAGAGTCAACCCGTGGACTGGTATAGTCACCATGGAGGTTCTCATGACCTGTGAAACGGGAACTCCGAAATTGTGTTCCTCCTTGTTGTCGAGGAATGGGAATCCACTAAACCAAATCATTCGGTCTGCAATGCCTCCTTTTCCTCCAACCAACTCACTGACCGCCTTGGTGACGCCAACAACAATCATGGTCGGTAAGATGTAATTCAGTGCGCCAGTAAGCTCAAACATGATGACCACAACCGAGACTGTAATGTGCATGATTCCACTCAGTGATGCAGCTGCTCCCAATAAAGCATAGGTTCCCGGGGTGATGCAGGGCTCATCTGGCTTGCAAGCAGAGAAGAAGTTGCTTTTTGGGTTGGCCTCGTGAATAACCTGGACAATGATGCCCACGGTTCGTCCAAAGGACGCACCAACAGCCATCGAAGGCACGAAAATACCTGCTGGTACTTTACATCCATAAGATATGATGACGAGCAGGACCCGTAGCACAGTAGCTAGGAACAATAAGAGGATATTCCAGGTTCGTTTATCAACGTCGCAAAGGCCATGGTATGATTCTTTCCCGGTGCACTCGGAAAATAGAATTTCCATACTCTCTGTCATGTCAATCTTCAAGAATGCGTTTGGGTAGGCGACAATGGCGGTGCATGCGGCGAGGAAAGTAGCCTCCATGATGGCATATTGACCCAAATACTTTTTTCGGAATGCCTGAACACGCAAGTTCCATTTGATGACAAAGGCTCCGTACAGGCCTCCAAATATGCCAAGGAATATATAAAATATGATTTCAAAAAAATGCCAATCATTCTTGTACTCGACTTGGAACATGACCAACTGGCCGGTTCGGAACGGGTTCATAGCTGCAAGGGTCGCCGTTGCAACCAATGCACAAAAATAACTGCGCCAAAGGGTCTTGAGAGGAAAATGATTGGACATTTCCTCGAGAGAAAAGAGGACACCTCCGATGGGACTGCCGAAGGCGACAGCAACACCGGCTGCCGCCGAGGCGCTGAGAATTTCTCGAGTTTTGGATGCGTTCCGCTTGTACTTTTCAAACAACCTTGAGATGACATTTCCAGTACACACGGCGTAGTGGACACTGGGACCCTCCTTACCGACTGAAAGACCCGATGCAATAGCCAGGGGCAGGCAGAGAGATTTGATAAGCAAGGTTCGGAAACCAAGGAAGCCCTTCATGACAAAGCCGGCAATGATGCATTTGATTTCAGATATACCAGAGCCAGCAGCATAAGGCGCAAATGACTTGACCAACGTGGCGGCCACAAAGGCGAAAAAAGTCTGCCAAGAAGTCAGTGATGGATCCTCAAAAAATAAACAAATCAAGGTCATACTCCAAAGACGAAGTAGAGAACGTAGTTCACGATAGTGATATTAGTCCATTTGTGCCACTGAGGACAGCCTGCATCTTGTTAGTCTCAATCCAAGTATTGGTGCGGTTCCGCAACCTACCATTTTCCTCTCCCCAGCAGCAGAAATTCTCATTAAGGTAGAATGCAGTCTCACAATACCCCATCTTGATATCCGCAAGCCACTCAGTGATGATGTTCAGCAGTGCTGCATTCATCCCAATCGCCACGCCGATCAGTGTAATAACAAGCCAACCTTGAGCTGCGTCATAGCTCCTCCACAGGTGATATCTCCAGCCAGGCTGGCCATGCTCATATAGGCCGATGGCCTGCTTCCTCCGGGATCTGCGCCTCGCTTGTTCTCGCGCCGCATCCTGTACCCAGTCTACCAACCCAGGTTAATACTCAATCGCCTCGTCCGGGTTCGATCGACAGTGCGCGCGCATACATACCTATTGTTGTAAAATCCTAAATATGTGTCAATTGTAGTTATTGCAAGGCTGCGTGCGGGACAGCCTACTTCATATCTCTTAATCTCGGCAATTTCCTCCTCCATTAGGCCCTGAGCTCCATGGCCTGCGGTTGGCTCCTCACCCTGCTCAGCATTGGAGACGGCTGAGAGGCGGGAGGAAATAGAAGAAGGTCGCCGCGACAGCCCGTGGGGCGTCAGGTTGGCGAAAGAGGGCGATGGTAGGCTCATGGCTCGGGGCGGGCTTGCATGGTCGCGGTCTTGCTCTCGAGGGGTTCAAGGCAAAGGTGGCAGGGGCCGCGGAGAGCAACGCCAGCCAGAGCGGGAGAGAAAGCTGCGCGAGGGATCAGAAGGAGATGCGAGGTGTTGGGCGATTGATAGCTATATCCGGGTTCGGGGGGTGATCGCAACCAGGGCTGGGCGAGGTGGTGGTGGGCGTTGCGCAGTGTCAGTGTTGTATTCGTTCGTTTGTAAACTGGCCGCTCTGTCGTAATGCATGAAACCGCATGTGCACAAGGGATATGATCCGGCAGCCTGGGCCAGCACCAGTGTTAGTGCTACAGTGCATAGCTCCAGCTGTGGCTGAGAGCTGCCCACAGCCACAGGCTCGCGTTTAGTGGTTGCACTGCAGTGGGCAGAGGTGCAAGGGCCCATCGCGTTTCTGCTCGCGTGTTGGCGCCTGTTGGAGAGGCTTGAACCCAGATCTTTTACTTTCCATTCAGCAGACGGCAAGTCAGAAAGAACATCGCTTTCTCTCACCACCGAGCCTGTGTTTATCCCTCCATATTAATCCAATAATTTTTCTTTGTCTCTTTGGCAAATCTGCCTCCCTCCTCCCAGACCTGGAAATCGAGATCATTGTATCCCCACGGTCATCCGAAGGTGAGCCAACAGCATCAGGATGAATATCCTCTCCCACCCGTATAACAATGCCATACGCGACCCTTTTGGCCTGTGTTTTTGTCATTTTTGTCTACATGTGTTATTTTCCTGCATAAGGCGATCGTCGCCTATTCAATGAGGGACAGATTTGTCGGCCGGTTATCCATAGAAAACGAACACTTTATCATACAACTCACTCACACAAAACTGACAGTGAATAGATTCAACCGTTACAATTCTGCCTTCTTTACGAATTGGTAGCCATGCCTTACAACACCACCGCTATTCCCCCTAGAAAGGAACCCACGGGAACAACTCAACTCCCTCGTATGTAATTGTCTTTCAATCTCACCTTTTACTCGGTAAAGAGGTCTGAATCTGATTTGACTTTAGTTTCAAGGGTAAAAAAGATTATTGCTCAGGATCCTGATATCCATATTTGCTCAAACAATGCCGCCTTTGTGATAACTCTTGCTGCCGTGAGTCTCCTCTCGCCTCACCGACAGTCCAAACCACTAAGAGGTTCCATAGGAAATGTTTGTCCAGCATCTCTCAGACGAGGCACACAATCAAGCTAAACTTGAGCGCAAACCTCGCCGCAACATTCAGTACAAGGACGTCGGTATGTTTACGCTCAATTAATACGCAGCCCCTGTTCGCATGTCACTCTAACGCTTTCCTCGCAGCCAACGCCATCTCCCACCAAGACAACCTCGAATTTCTCGAGGATGTCGTTCCCAAAACTGTGCCATACAAAAAGGTGAAGGCGTTTGCGAACGCAACGCAGGCCCGCCTCCGTGGTGAGAAGGTAGCCGACGACGCAGCGCCCACCGCCAACGGTAACGGCAAATTAGTGGTAAATGATGGTCGCTCTCGTGCTGAGGACCGTCAAGATGACCCCAACGCTCAACTGGAATTGGAAATGCGCCAAGCTGCAAACGCAAACCGGGACAGCGACGTGGCCATGACCGGTTAGGAGACGATCATGCCGACGAGGGTCAAATCGGTGAACAAATGCCACGTGGGTGAATGGCAGAGATGAGGGAAACGCGCGTAATATAGATTGTCCGAGTAAAATAACCAACTCCACGACAGTCAGGCTCGCTTAGGCCGCGAGCTAGTATGAACATGAATAACCCGAAGTCCTCTTCCCCAACCCGTATTTTATTTTGTTGAGTACCCCCCAAAAACTAGGCGATGAGATGTTCGTCAAATGATTTCGTTTATTCCTCCATAGGGTCTCCGTTGATTCCAGAGGGCAACCGGCCCTCGTTCAGCTCCTTCTCCAGTGCAATAATCTCTTGCAGGCTCGTGGCCTTCTTGATTCGTTCTTGTAATCGCTTCTTCTCGGCGTCCGTAAGTTTTATTCTGGACAACTTAGACGGCGCTGCTGAGCCACTGGAGGTGGCGTCAAAAGTAGTAGTCTTTTTGCCCATGATCTATGAAGTAGTTAGCAATCAAACCAGTACGGCGAGCGCCAAGGAAGTGAAAGCTTACTTTGGCGGCCAGTGCTGTAGGCTCCTCCGCGGTGCCAAATAGCTCCCGTCCCTTCTCTCTCTCGGCCTCCTTGACTTTTTCGTAATCGAGAAACCTCACAGAAGGGCACCTCCACAGAACCCAGTATCGGTAGTGCTAGATTCTGATTAGCACGGGTTGCTCTCCAGCCCGAATTCAACAAATCCTCGAGACTCACCTCCTTCTTCGTGACTGGGTTATCGGCCAACACGAGATGTGTCAGTCGAGGAAACGACCCAAGCGCGTCCAAATCTGCCAGCTCCGCCAGGTTGTTCGAAGACAGCACCAAGTTGGTGAGGCTGGGAATAGCTTTCGCCAATGAAGGTTGGATACTCGCGACGCGGTTGCGCGCAAGGAGGAGGGTTGTGATGCGAGGCGAGAGGGGAAAGTTTCCGAGCACCTGGATGTCGTTGTCGGTGAAGTCGATGGCATCGTGAGGCTGTCGGTGAACACCAGATTAGCTGCACACTTGACCAAGAGCTTGGGTCAGGAATGAACACTTACGCCAGCGACACCCAAGTTCTCAATCGCGGGAATTCTGTGTCCTATTCACGCCGCGAAGACGATTGTATCAACTCTGCTCTTTTATACGATCAAAAGTGTAGCATCTGCTCTTTTCACAACGCACCTCGGAGATCAAGCTCTCGCTCCTTCAGAGGATTGAGATAGGACAGGGAATCCCGGATGAGATCGGCGGTCAGCCGCATCTTGAAGCCAGGGCCGTTACCTCGGATTAAAAATTCTGTTGTGGTGGGCCGTAAATGTCGGGTCGGCGCCTTCTCGTCGTTTGCTGCGTGCGATGCCTGGCGGGTCGTGGGAATGGAGTTGGCGAGGCTGATGGACCTTGACAAGGCGGAGGGGAAATTTTGGAGGTATGCAGGGTGGGCTAAGGTATAAACGCCACATTGCGCCTCAAACTAGCACTAACACCAGCCACATCTTCAACGCAATAATTCCAACATGGGAGCCCAAGTAATTATTTCCATGTAAATCAAGTACTATAAGATTCCCAAATTCTTTTCGAACCCCATTTAACATCATTAGAAGCCAAAATCCACAGTACCTAGCCACAGAAATATGTCTCAATGATATCAATTCGCCATTAATTCATACTCTATGCCCCCATCGTAATGGATAAGTCCTCGAAATGATTACGAGGTCCCTGTCCAGGAGTTTACAAATTGCTCCTATCCCCAATCATTTCTGCACGTCTTAATCGATTCTATTGAAATACGAAGACAACTCCTGACCGGTCCACAGAAACACTCATTGAGTATGGGTACTCCAGCAACGCCACATCCAAAATGGAATCCATGTGTATCTGCAGTAGTTGCTGCTGCTGCATTGAAATCACCGTCGATCGCGGTGGTCGAGCGCTTGATGACTTCGCTTTAGCACCAGATCCAGCATTCGGTGCTGTGGGACCTTGGCGAGGGAAGCGCTCTGTATTAAGCGTCAACGCCGCTGTAGGATGAGAGGCCGTGTAAGTTGGCTTGGGCTGGTCAGACAAGAGCCCGCTGTAAATAAAGGAACTTTCCATGCGAGAAAGGTCCCAGAATCGAAGTCTCCTGTCTGAACCACCTGTGACAATGAATGCATTCCGAACATCCCTAGAATCCTCAGCGGCTGCCGTTCCCACGACCATGGCCCGTACACCGCGATCAGCATTCATAGCATCGTTGAATTCAATGTCAGTGGCATGCCGCCCAAGCATACCCTCTGGCTTGTCATCGTCGATATCCCATGCATCGTATCCTTGATGCGCATCCTTGCTGTTGTCTTTACCACCACCAGTCCGGTATACTTCTCGACAAATCGTTTTTTCAAGGTCCCAAACGGTAACTTCTCCTTGTCCTGTACCACCGGAGATACAGATCCATTTACCACGACCCTTGGTTGGGTGAATGCAAATCCGGTGAATAGAACCTTTTCCTGGCAAACCCCAGCCTTTGAGTCTCATTTTGAACCTGAGATCCCAGAGATCTACTACTCCATGCGATGTTCCAATGCAAAGCCAGTTCCGCTTTCTGTCAACGCAGAAACAGGTTGGTGTTCCGTGGTGGACAGGATTCTCTAGAACATACAAAAGACTCATGGTCCTCAGGTCAATACCCAAAACCCTTGACCTATTTGTTGCCAGAATGAGAACCGAGCTCGAGTCCTGTCTGAAGTGCTCGCACCAAACTGCAAATTCGTCGTTAGGCAATTGGTACTCGCGTAGTATTCGAAGTTTTCCATATCTTATGGAGCCCGTTGTGGAAACTGTGTCTACCTTGACCACGTGAACACTACCATCAGTTGCGCAACTCACGAAGCAATGGGAGTTCTCAATGAAGCACAAGGCAACCACTCGAGCGCCCTCAGCGTGTCTGTGGGTTTGTCTCGATCGATGAGTAATGTTCCTCTCCAGTCGCTGGGTATCCCACACTTTGACGGCACCATCGGCTCCGCCAGTGATGAAAAACAAGTGGTCGGGAGAGGCCAGGACTCTGTTGATTGGGCCTTTGTGCTCTCCAAATGTCGCCACAAGGTGTCCTTGGGGTTTCCAGGGGTCCTCGTTCTGCTGAAGATTGGCTCGGCTCGTTTTGCTTCGTTTAATTGGTGAAACCATAGGTCCAAACTCGATGACGTCTCGAGGGAAGTTGTCCACGAACATGTTGTCAAGCATTCTTTGGATGCTTGGGTCATTTCCTTCGTAGGTGTGCCTTGAAGCTTTCCGAGAAGGCCTCTCCGCCTCGTTGCCCTCCGTCGATGGTGTCTTGGAAGCAACGGGCTGGGCGAATGGTCCTTCAACTTCGCCAATAGCATTTGCATCCGTCATACCCGTTTGCGGGACTGATTTATTGCGATCCTTACGGTCGAGGAGACTCAATGCACTGGCCTTGTGTCGAACTAATCTCCTCGCTGAGTAAGGCTCCCCTTGCACCGAGGAATCATCATCGATACTTCCCTGTCCACGCACCGTCGATGACGTTCTAGAATGCGCAGAGGATTCAATAGCGGGAGATAAGTATCGCTGAAGAGGCCGCGAGCCGCCACCCTGGATACCAGACCTTTGAGAGCCAAAACTGGTTTGCCGTTTCCCAACCGGGTCGTCAATCGTCATGGAAGCATCCATAAGTGCATCGGCAATAGTGTAAGGCTCTGCCGGAAGATCAAGGTTGGCCACAGCTGAGGGATCATGGATAGGTGCATCATTAAAAAACACTGTCTGGGGGGTAACACCCAGTGCCTTCAAGGAAATAACACCTGATGGCGGGGGAATCTCCAAATTGGAAGCGTCCCTTAGCTTCATCCTACTAAGACGCCAAATGAATTCTCTTAGGGCATCCATCTTGAGCTCATCCTCATGTTTTAAGCCAAGGTTGCGAAGTTTTGAAAACCACTGCTCATCCTCGTCATTACGAATCGCCTTTGTAGGGGATGTGGGCGATAATTCGCTGGATGCGCGGTTTGACAGCGGGCTCTTTGAGCCAAACAAAACAGACCGAAACTGCTGCAGAGATTTCCAATAGACGCCTCGTTCGCTCTTTTGGGCCCAGGTAATTGCTTGTTCAAAAACACTTCGAGACAATGGTCTTTTGAGCGCATCAAGCAGACTTAATTCCGAAAAGTCAGAGATGACTTCCACCTTCACAAACGGCTTCATCATCGGGACCAAATTGCATCTAATGTCTGCAACCGTCAGGTATCTAGCGGACATTGACATAAACTCTGTGGCCGCTTCTCGGATCCAGATGTTTGGGTGCATGGTAAATCGACTAATCAAATCAGCCAACTCCCAGATCTTAGGTTTTGAAAGAAGACCGAGGCCAGCAAGTTGGGCGAGAGAGTGCAGTGCAGCCTGAACCACAAACTCCTCCGGATCAGTAAGAGCTTGGATCATCAGGGGTAGCATAAACTCCTCCAAGCTGGTGCTGCCGATGAATGTAGCAATGCCGACAATCGTATCGAAAAATGCACACTTCAACGTCCAATCGCGATCATTCAAGTAGGTGTTCAGATGGGTGAGTAAGACATCATTTGAATGCTCTTGGAAGAACATACAAAGCTCGGGAACAGACGCCAAGAACGCTCTCCGCACGGATATATCTGCATCTTCGACAAGTTGCTTCGTATGACTTTCCAACACCTCGAAAAGTTGCCTTCCTGCATTATCAAAGACACTCTCGAAGTTTGCCTCAGCGTCGACCCCAGGTTCGACTTCGGGGTCGGAAATTGGCATTGAGCCGTCAGCCCTCAAGCTCGATGCCATCTCTAGGAACCTCTGTGCGGTGGTTGCAAGGCTCCCTAAACACGATGCATAGGTTGCCCTAATTAAGGGGCTGGCAACCTTTGACTTTGAGCCTAGAGCAACTTCCATTCGAGGCAAGACGTATTCCACAAGTACATGAGAGTTAATAGGAGTAACCATTTGCACGAGTTGAAGAAGCTGTGTGATGGTTCGAATGACAGCAATAACAACCAAATCTGTCTCGTCCGGGCGAAGAAGCGTCATTAAATACGGCAACACCCGGTCCAGCTTGGCTTCATCAGTCAGCCTCTCGGCGAATGCAAGAAGCACATCGCAAGCCCTAATTCTTGACGATGCTCGAGCAGTATTTCTCATCGAAGATACGATGAGAGTGAGGAACAACAGCGTTCCGTCATCCTCCGGTGGCTCCAGGTCGGAAGAGACGGTATGGTCGTGGTTTGGAATGTTGAGTCGCACTGGGAAATGAGACAACCCAAGTCTCGAGGAAGCTTGCACTGCTTTTGAGTTGCGCTTTTCGGGCTGGTATCCTAAGAAGTATGATATTTTGTCAAAGTCATAAAAAACACGATCTATCCGATCATCAGCCTCCCCAAGATTCTTCTGCGCTCCAGACATGGGGTTGTTTCCCGAAGATGGGTCCGTGATAAGCTCCATGTATTGGTGGAGGAAGTTATAGAAATAGCTTGGGAAGACTTTGCCTTTCCAAAACTCCAGGTATTGCTCAGCGGAATAACGTTTCTCGGGATCGAGTTGAATCATGTGGGATATCATGTCGCGGACATCCTTGTCCGAGATGACGCTCAGATGTGTAATGACGGGGTCATACTCGCCGCGGCGGTACTTATACAGCTGCGCAAGGCTGAAGATCTCAGACTCAAGAAACATCTGAGCAATGACACAACCAGCGCTAAAGATATCCATGGCCCAGGTCATTTTGGCCTTTTGCGGCGGCGCTTCTCCAGAAGCATAGAACCGCTCGGGTGCAATGTAACACGTACGACGGCTTGACGTATCGAAAAAGTATGAAAAGTCGGCGGGGTTGTCATCCGGAAGCATGACGGGCTTGTACGCAGAGGAGAAGTCGGATAGGTAGAGCCAGTTCCATGAGGTGACCAGGACGTTCTGTGCCTTGATGTCGCCGTGGTATACGTCTCGCGCATGGCAGTCGCGCAAGGCACAGAGGAGCTGGAATGCTAGCCATTTCTTTTCGATGTCTTCTAGGAAGGGCCGAGTGCTGAGGCGGTCATAGAGAGAGCTATAGAGATATTGGCGAACGAGATAACCATTGGATTCGGTCTCTATGATGCGCTCAAAGCCGAGGGCGTTGGGAACTTCGGCGAGAGCCTTGCGCTGTTCTACTCTCTGTCAGTACACACAGGGTAATGCGCGCAGGATTCGAAAGTCGGTTTTACCTATTATCTGCTTCTTGTATGCCTCAAGCTTGACTTCGGTAAAGGGCTTTACTAGCACCTTGACGAGGACTAGACCATTTTCGTGGCGGCCACGAATGCTCTTCATGAACCGGCCATTGCCTATGCTCTTTTCGTAATGCACATCGCGCAGCTCTGCGGTATCTATACCCGCAGAGCCGACGGACGGCGTCGCAAGTGAGAACCCTTGCCCCATCGTTAGCGGGGGAGGCCGGATGGGATCGTAGTAGCTATCGGTCGGGGGTTGGCGACACAGCCGTCATCTTGCAGGGTTCGGGGAATCGAGATTGTATATTCGAGAGCCAAGTACGAGCTTCTGCGATCGGGTATCGAGATATGGGGGGGATACACGTGGTTGAGGCAGCGCAACTGATATATCAGCAGCGGTGAATGTTGAATCGAGTTAGGACGTCATTGGAGATGACCACCCCAGGCTGCTCCGTGAGCGATTCACGCGATCAGCCCCACCATTGGCTCAAGCTCCTGCTGTACCCTACCCTACAGTTCGGACCTTAGTTGAGCGGCCGTGTGGCGAAATCCGCCCAGTACGTATATTAGTTGAGAATTATATCCGGTCTAAATACGCTGGCTCGGCTGCAGCCTGGCTCATGGTGATCACCTCTCATCAACATACGCCGTTGCGTACTTGCCATTTCAAGGTGAATGCATTGCCGTACTTAATCAATCAAAGTACGGCATGACTTCACTTTCCGCGCTATTCAAATCCGAGTCCCTGAGCACTCTCATCACCAAGTGGTCCGTCAATCCTCAAGACTCGTGCTGCCTCTTCACCAGCCTTCCCTCGGAGATTCGGCTACAGATCTTCTCCTACGTCTTGGCCGAAGAGCAAATTCCGTTTGACCGCGATGGAAACAAGCTATATTCTTTCCCAGAGCCAAACTGGCGCCTGCGTGATCTCTCAAATGGCACCGAATCGCTTGAGGTAGACGAGTCTGATCTGGAGTGCCACTCTGGGGGTGCTTGGGAATTTGATGGGGGTGACTGGCTTCGCCCAGGAACAACTGGCCGCAAGACGCAAGACACGTCACTGTTGCAAACATGCCGCCGTGTCTTCATCGAAGCGCGGGATCTAGTCATGGAAAATGCCGTGATGCGGTTCTTTGAAGGGAATTATAATGCGCCCCCAAATTGCCTCCTTGGACGCAACATGGATATGTTTCATATGTCGCGCTACACTGCAAATCGCCTCACGTCTTTTCACTTGTCCATACCAGTACATACTCTGGAGCTGGGATATCTCAGCCACCGGGCCCTCGACATGAGCCCTGCGCAGGAGCTTCGCATCACAATTCGGCAGTGTGACTGGTGGCATACAGATCCTTCTCCTCCGCAAATTACCCCGTACGGGATTGGCTGTGTCAACAGATTTACTCCTATGCAGATGAAAGACCACATGGAACTTACAAAGGACCATGGCCGCACCGATGCCCGGTCTCCGATACCACCCATCCCTTTTGGGAAAGGTCCTCGAAGCCCCCGTGGGGCCTGGGGTGCAGCGCTCTCGAGGATGCCTAGGCTGAGACGCTTTACCATGGATTTTGAGTACAACGAGGAGAGGCTTACCGAGCTGCAGGAGCTCGCTGAATGGGCTCATCACGTCTGGCGCTTTCGTCTCGGGGGCCACATGAAGGGCTACTACCTCAGCACCGAAGGAAACCCCATCAAGAAAGTAAGCTGGCGAGGCTTGCCCACTCATTGGAGGGCATCCAATTGGAGACACAGGTGTGCTAGCCATATCGATCCAGAGGGGTTAGATGGAGCAGGAAACTCAGAAGTTGGGAATGGCGAAAATTCCTCAAACCTCCCCGCATGCTGTGCTCGCCGCAACAAACTCATGGCACAAAACATTGGCCCCATCATGTACACCTTCACAGTCACCTGGACGGCGCGTAAGCTGGACCCGGATGATGGTGACGACCCCCGAGTCCTAGGGCCGGGAGAATTGTCTGATCGGTGGATTGAGTTGTCGAACGACGGCGTCGCGCCGAGTCTCGCAATGGATGATTGGCTGCAGGGAACTTGGCCAAAATACGAACAATTGCACCCAGACAGCTACTCCAATCTGCTAGACTGTCCGTATTACTAGATGAGCATCACGAACGAAGTATGAAACGATTATGAACATGTCAATGACGATTGAGGTTCCCCATTCTCCCGCCTCCAGACTATACCAAATCGCTAGTACTTTTTTGGTCGCCTTAGCCCCTTAAATGCACCAAATCAGACAGAGGACCAACTCAAACACCGTCCTCGCCACCATGAGCATAGATGATGATTACCAAAGAGTCAAGTAGCGAAAAAAAGTGAAGAAAAAAAAAAGACAAAATCAAGTCTCATAACCTCTTTTAGATGTTCCCATTTGTTCGCGGCCGTAAACCTAGTTGACAAAGTTCCTGATAAAAAAAAACATGATGGGCCAGGCCGAACACAGCTGACCATAAAAAAGCAAATAAAATCAACATGCAACCCCCACGCTATGAATGTTGTTTGTTAGGTTGATCAAAAAGAGAACAAGCGACGAAAAGATATCCCATCCACAAGACGCATGATCACGTTCTCGTGGTGAGAAAAGGGTCCTTCAACAATATACAACAAGGACAAAGTTTGCCTTCGTTGGTCTCGTCCAGCCCCCCAAAACCGACGGCGGTGAAAAGGCTCAGGAAACCAAGAGAAAAAGGAAGGGCTTGGTGAGGGTGAGACCATGCCATTAGAGAATCCCGGTCACCAACCCCCAGACGTGCAGAAGATAGCCATTCTAAGGCGCACGATTCCGCATAGCCCGAGTCGATCGAAAGTTTAGCTTGGGGATTTCCATATCAATGTCGATTCCCTCGTCAGCTTCAATGATGTCGGGATCGACCTCGAGAGGCGCATTTGGGTCAGCCTCGATTTTGTCCTCTGGCTTAGCCGCTTCGAGCTTAGGAGACCCTTCTTTCGCGGCGTTATCATCTTTGGCGGCAGGAGACATTTCACGACGCATGCTGATGGGTCGACATGTCCGTACCTTTCCCAGCTCGCCAGTCTCCTTGGCCAGTTCAGGCTCCTCCCGTTGTACCCGCTCCATCTCCTTGGCCGCCATCTCCACCACCTCGGTGAGCTGCTTCTGAGCCTTGCCAATCTCGTCGTTGCAGTCGCCATCCCTGAGGAATTGGTGAGCACCGTGCTCACACATGCTTTGCACGATCTCAAGAGCTTTATCTAGTTTATCATAAACATCAGGGGCTTGGTCCTTACCGGGACCGAAACCGGGTCGCGATATTGACATCGGGTTAAATCGTCGTGTGCTCATATATCGTAGTGAAGGAAGTGCCTCCAAGCCGTTTTCGTCACCATCCTCTTTGTTTTCTCCAGAAACATCCACCTCAGCTAAACGCTTGATCTGTGCAACCTTGGCAGCCATTTTGGCCTTGCGCATAAGATTTCGGCTTGAGGACACGAACCGCACCAATTCGTCAAAGAAACCCTGCACATAACTGTCGTAGTACACGATTATCATGGTGCGGGTGCGATATGTTTGGGGGGAATCCTCATTCGACATCATGGAGGCTGATCTTTGTCTTCTCTTGACTTGTTGACGTGCTCGGGCGCGGGCTGCCTTCAAGGCCTCTTGCGACTGCTTGACGGCTGATGGGCTTGGTGGTGAGGCCGTGGCGTTCTCGTCCTTGGTGTCTGGAATAGGGTTCGGGGAATCTGACTGGATTGGTCCTCCATCTTCAGGTATGGTCTCTCCGGGTATTGGCTCTGCTGCCGCGGTCATAGGAATGTCATCCTTGGGCTTGAGAGACTCGGTTGAGCCCTTGTTGCGAAGAGATTTGGTCTCAACGTTCTTGCCCTCAGCAGCGGCGACAGCAGCCAACTCAGCCTGGCGCTGTTCAATCTGACCGCTGAGGTCATCCAGTCTCGCCAGCCATCCCGGGACGTTGTTGGCAAGGTTTTTCAGGGCATCCATCGCCATGTCGCCGGTGTCGGGTTGCGGCGTCGGCGCCGTGGTGACTAAAGGAATGGGGCGAGGTGTTCAGCACCTACCGCCCCGAAATATTGTAGAGATTGGGCCCGCGAGTGATCCGCTGGGGAAAGAAAGAGAAGACGGCTGGAAGACGGTGCCCGGTGTGTGTGTGTGCGTGTGCGTGTGTATGTGTCGGCTGAGTCCAACTGCAAAGGTACAGGACAGATCGAGCAGTCGCAGATTACAAGGCAGATTTCGTAGATGGAAGGTATTATTATCGGGGGGAGTTCGGACGGGCGCGAAGGGTTATATATGATTTCGAGAGGGCAACGATTAGGCCGGCAGCATAACCATCCAACGCTGTGGATGTCAAGCAGAAGGGTGTTCGTTTATTATTGGTTGTCGCGCCCTCTACGGGAGTAGGCAAGCCGGCACTGGCTGCTGAGGAGACGTCGGCGGGCGTGTCGAGGGAATGAGACAATCAACAAAGTTTGGATCAAACAAATTGCTACTCGTGGAGCAAGTTGGTGGTGGTGAGCTTTTGCTTTCTTCGGGCTGGGCTAAAATGGGGGATCGAAAGACGAGTCGAGTGACGTTGGGCCCACTGACAGCCAAGAAGTAAGCCAGGAGGGGTGCCGTAGCGGGACTTGGAAGAAAGAAAAAAAAAAGGCTCCTGGACTGGCCGCTAAAAAAGGGCCCGAGAATGTCTGCAATGGGTCCTTGATGAGCCAGCGATGGGGTTTAGTGCGTAAGAACTGTCGCTTCTAGAGACTGCCTGTGCGCTACAGCACGAGCCAGGGGACTTGTGCGGTTCGGGGGCGCTCGGCGGAAGTGGGCTTCAGCGGGGCGCGGATGGGTGGCAGGGTGCCGCTAGGTCACTGTTGACTTGGAGAACGAGACCCTCCTGAGTGGCCCGCCCTTGGACGCTGTTTCTGTCTGCAGTAGCCTTTCGGTTTTGGCCAGGGGAGAAGCAGCAAGCGGGGATTCGCGCTAGCGGGCGGATGGATGGATGGGAGAAATAGGCAGCTACTAGTAGTTTAGCTGGGGCATTGTGAGAAGGTGAGTTGATCAATTGACTTGTGTGGAGGCTGGGAGACGAGGGCTGGATGAGAGACAGATCCGGTCATGGCGGTTGCTACATACCTTGTGTGGAAATAGGGAAGCCTCACGTATCAAATGGATTAGATCAATTGGATTGGGCAGAGCTAATGCGTAGAGAAAAGGTAGACGAGGGTTTTAAAAAAAGGAACAAGCCAGAAATGAAGCCAGTCGAGGTTAAGCGGCTTAGAAGTTGAACCTTCCAGACGCACACGGACGAACCAAACTAGCAGAGATGGCGATGAAGAGGAGGGAAAAGAAAAGAGAAAGCCAAGAGGGGTCCGGCAAAGGGAGAAATGGTGTCAAGCCATGTGAGCGAAAGGCGAGAGATTTTATTTAAACGCACAGGGGAAAGCAACATGAGCGAGAGCCGAGAGGTGTGTTGGATCTCCATCCGAGCATCCATCCATACACGCGCATAAGACAACGCAACACCAGACCTACTAGAGCTGGGGAGGTACATACGTAGGTCCATGTGCGGGGACTGTACATGCAGTGCGTATCCGCCGCTGGTGCATGTGCGGTGCTGCGGGCAGCAGGCCATACACAGAGTATGTTGCAACAGGAATGGCAGGGTGGGACAACAAGAGACACCCATGCTTCACTTTACATGGGCGGCAAAGCGGCAGGGCGGCAGGGCAGCGGCATGCGTGCAGTAGCAACAAAAAAAGCAGCAGCAACAAGCAGCAGCAGCGACCCCGGGCCTTGCTGCAAGAGCGGAGCTTGGCCAAGGGGGAGAAACGAGAAGGGGGGGAGGCGAGAGAGGAGAGGGAACAAGGATCTGGCTGCTAATGGAAAGACCATGAGTGCATGTACTTGGTGCCGCGCTGTGGATAGCCACTGCAAGCCAACACACAAGAGTGGGAGAAGTACACTGTCTGAATTCACACAGGCAAAGAGCCGGCGAGGGGCAAAAGGTCACATCTCTCTGACATCTCGTTCCACTCCTGGTGTTAGTTGAGCAATCAACACAGGCGCAACATTTCTCTCCTCCCTCTTGTCAACCGCCCGCAGGCACAGAACCCACAGACACACAACTTTGCGCCCCCTCCTGCAGCCACAGCGTCGTGGGCGCACCTCCCACAGCCAACTACCGACTGACACTAGCCGCATCGGAAAAGAGGAGAGAAAAAAGACACTGGCCGCGAGGCTTCGTCTCATTAGAGTCCTGAAAGAAGGCCGCGAGAAATCAGACCCCAGTTTGCCAGGATGTTCGGCAGCGGCAACTTGGCCTCCCGTATCATTGCTGTTGTTTCGAAGCATCGCGGCTCGAACTGAAAAGGGTCCCTGGAGCGGCGGACGATGGAGAGAGTGGGCCAAAGCGGCCGCGAATGCGCAAGTACAGGATTAGGGATTGTGGATTAGGTTAGGGGACTGTCAAGTGTCAAACCTGGCAGGGCAAGCCGAGCAGGGTCTCAACGAACGAACCCTCACTCGCAAGATATGTTCCCTGCAGGAAGTGCGGCTACGCTGCTGCTGCTGCTCGTCAACCAACCTCAAACAACCCCAACGCAACATGGATAATGGATGGATACCCAGCACCCATGAGCAGAAGCTTGGCTTGGTGAGCAGTACGCGTGCCTGCCCGAGCCCCAAACCCCAAACGGTGCATGTAGAAGGACTACCAACATGACTATCCATCGTCTTTTTTCGTCAGACCCCGGAGCGGTGCTACAGTTACGCCTTCATGGCAGTGTGGGATTCGTACTAACTGTCCAATCTCACCTGCCACAACGCCCGCAAAGTATTCCCTCGTTCCAGCCAGCTTGGGGGAAAGATTTGCCAATTGCTGCGGCCGTGCTAGACATCATCCTCGCACCCCGGATTAGGCCATACTTGCGCCGTTGGGTAATCGGTCAGGGTACCGTTTCCGCTGCCGATGCGGCGGCCCGAGCCCAAGCCAAACCCAAACCCAGCCTCAGATGGCGCCAGAACTTAAAAAGCGCCAGTTCACAAAGAGGGCCTCTGTTTGGGCGTGATGATGTGTCTGGTCCGCCTGGACGGCGGCACGTCTTTCGCCATGTCACGAGTGCAAGAAGCATTGCGCAGGCATCAGGTTTTGCACAGGCAACAACATGTTACCGCGGCTGCCAGGCAATCGCAGTGCTTGTGCCGTTGCCGCCCCCCCCCCCCCCCTTTGACCGACCAGCCCTGGCTACTTCACCTCGAATCCGTATCCTGCAACTAACCTCACCACTTATGCCCGGGCCTCAGCCCGTTTTAGATATCCCGGATCTAAGTGCCAGCAAGTCATGTACGCATGGAGGTACGGGAGGCACGGTCAGAGTGTAATTCATCCGGCACGGCACCTGACATATGCAAGGCCTCGGACAATGTTGCCAGGAAAGTCTCGTCATCAACACAGATGAGCACCTCCAGTCATGTAGCGGAGGTAATGCATGGAACAAACGACAGATCGCCCTGATCTTCTTTTCCCTCCTCTGCTTGGTCTTGGCAGCCCTCATCCTGGTTACAGGCTTACCCCACGCTAGGAAGTCTACGTTCTGCAACAACATGATGGATGGCGGCGCCCCCCGAGCACTTGTTGCAGGGTTAAGAACGGTGAGAGGCGAAATAAGACTCAGCCAAGCGATCGTAGCCCTGGCAATTCTCCATCGTCATCGGGGCTACATTAGCCTTGAAATTCTTGCGAGACTAGCAGTGTCCAGAATGTCATCAATATGACTAGCAGTTGGGGACTCTGCCGCAGTGTTAATTTCCATCTCGTTTGCGCTCGCTTTGCTTATAGCCGCCTCCGTCTTGATTGAAATCCCCACCGCCACTCGCTCGGCCGGTGGCATGTCGTTGCAGGACGTGCGAATCCTACCCTAGAAAGGAAAATAGAAGCCCACGTTCACCTGCCATGCACAACCCTGCCACGACTGGTCCCTTTCAAAGTCCACAATTTGCAACCTCACACAACCGGTCGCAGTAGCAGTTGATTGTGCGACCACCGCACGCGAGACGGCTTCGCTGTAATTCCCAAATTCGGCAGTCTCACAAGGTGGGCGCGAGAAAGATGCGGCAGGCCGAACGTGGCGCCGGCCTCAACTCTTTGAAATTGTTTGGCTGGCTGACAGAGAGGCGAATGTTACATGTTCTAGACTCACGACTGGAATCGATACATGCGCAATCCACTATTGACGGCTTGTTGAGACGGTATAATCAGATCGAGCTGGTATTGACAACCACCCACCACCACAAAGCACGCCCTTCTCGCTCACTATCCGGCTTGTCGTCTCTGCACTACCTCATCCTGCATGCAATGTCATCCATTCTCCCCGCACGCCCCATTTCCTTTGTATATTCCGCCATTAGGTTACCACACACCCCTCATAAAAAAACGGCCCCTCATAGTTACTCTTACCATCTTTCGACCCCTTCCTTGCGACCCGAGTGGATTATTTTGCTGACGAGGGGTGTGCATTTTTGAACCAATCTCAATTTCCTCAACACCTACCAGTAGTAGGCGGCGGGAGGGTTGGCTCTAAATGATGTCGTCAAGGACATCCGCAGCGTTTTCTTGTTTGATTGCGTCTTGCAGTTGGTTCTTGGCTTTGACAAATGTTTTGAGAGCCAACGGTGCTCGCTTCGAGGCTCCGCGAGCAAACACTCAAGCCACCGCCACCACCCTATGCCCCGAACCCCCAGCAACCCACTAGATCCGGCTATATCCCACAAACCATCCATTCCATGACTGCTCGGTGCCCTAAGCCCAACGGCAGTTCAACCTTCAAAGAACCGATGAGGGGTGCCGCGCTAATATCCGCTAGGCTCGATGACGGCACATACTCCCTTCACTACGCCCAGCCCACCCAGCCTCCATCGCTTGGCCCCCCCTGCCCACTTGCGATCGACAGCAGCTGCAGCGTCTACACACCAATCCTCAAGTTCTCTGCGTTACATGTTAAGTGAATCCATGTATAATAATCTCTGCAAATCTATCATCCGTCGCACCACCTGGCCGGCCGCCGCCCGAGGCCATCCAGAACGTTTGAGGCGGTTGATCGTCGTCTGGCTGCCAGCCATCCAGTCCAGACCATGTCCATCAGTGTCGGCCAACTCACTTCTGCGCCCAGCCCCAGCAACCGACAAAAAAGACCTCGGTCGCCCACGATAATAGTGGCTCTCGGCTCAGGGGCTAATTTTTTTTCTGTTGCCCTTCTTTTTCTTCTTCTCCGCGCATGGTGCCCTTGCATCATCGGCATTTCACTACCATATCGACGAGAGCAAGGAGGCACCCCTGAAAACTCGTGTCCTAAGTTAGGGACATGTTCCCTGCCCGCCCGCTTTTGATGCCGCTTGCAAGCGTTGACAAGCTATCACCTGACTTTGCGAATTGAACATCAGTGGGTATGCCGCTGTGCAGGTCGCTGTGCATGCCCCTCCCATGGCCTTGAACTAGGTATTACATAGTTGAGGCTGCAGGGTTATACATCTGCGAAGACCAGGACGCCACTGCACGCTGTGTTTCGACCTTGGCGCCAATATTTTTATTGCTGGCTTGTTTTCGACGTCATTGCTAGTCCCTGCGGCCCTGCCGACCAATTCGAGGCCTGTCCGAACTACCAATGTCCGGCGGTGAGAACATTCCAACTTTCCAAACACCGCGGAGTTGCGCACCAAATCCGTCCGCGTCCGCATGTATGCACTACCAACTTGAATGCATAGAACCCGGATCCGGTCACAGGCTACTGATCGTTTCGCACAACCTCCCGTAATTGTTATTATCATTTTCATTATTATCCCCTCCCCCAAACTAATACATTCCTTCCATTACAGCAGTGTTTGGGGCGTTGAGCCACACGTAGCGCGCCTAATGTTTTCTGTCGATCCACGGGTCGCCCCGTTGTGGCGAGTGACTTACAAAAAGCTAGCCACCAGTCAGAGAGCGCAAAGTTGTCAGTTTCAACCCCAGACCAAGCTAGGAAGGGTGCCGAATTTGACCTTGACCTGGACCCCAGGCGGCATTGAAAAAAGGCCACAAGGATCTGCGGCAGGCCGATGCTTAAAGAACAGTGGAAGCCAGACCAAAGATGCATTGCTACAAATCAGGCAAACGAGAATTAGGCCCTTTCGTAGCCTGTAAGCACGCCTCAGCGGGCTTTCTCTCGTCACATGCAATGCACGAATGCCGCCCCAAGACCCGCAGGACTGCGGTGCGCTGCAGCATCGAACAACACGCGGCCAGTAATAAGAAATGCAGCACAGCACAGACGGACACGGCTAGAAGATGAAAAGTCGTCGACCCATGCTGAGATTTCTTGGGCTTGGTCCTCCTCATTCCGACTGGACGCCCCTCGGAGCCGCCTATTGATGTCCATGTCCATGTCCGAATCATCCCGTCTTTATTACGACGTGTTGGTGGTTGTCATGCACGGGACGGCAAGATACAGCCACGTCGTTACGTTGCGTCGAAGTGACAGCGGCTAATGTCAAGAGCTGACAACGTTTCAGTTGGCCTTTGGCAGCTCATTGGCCATGCCCGTTGGCTCGCAAGCGATAAATGACTGCAACCTGAATACGCCTTCGTACAGCCGAATCTCTCTCCTTGTCGGCTTCGCGACCTCGGTCATCTTTTTTTTTAGCCTCCCCCCCTTGCCGCCGACCAACAGACGGGTACCAAATTTGATCCCGTATTCTGCTCATGTCTCTTGATGTTTTCCATGCCTCGGTACCGACGACACGGTACTGAGGCGCAGTGCTTTCCCACTTTCGTTCCGGAGCATTACGACGACCAACAAGACATGGCATGACAATCACATTCTTCGGCCCTGACTTAAAGCAAAGTACCCTAAGCCAGGTATCAATAGTCCGCGGCGGCACGGTTTAGATCAATAACCAACAGAAAGAAACAAGTAGATGTACATTTCTGTGGAGCCTCCCCGGAGGCGTTCATCATCTAGGAATGTGGTGAACATGCTATTGTGACCAACCTGTCGACTACGCCGCCGCCGTAACAAGTCCGTTTCGGCTTACGGGTGCGTATTGGAGTGCGTGGCTAGGATTGGCCCTGAATCCTTCGGTATCTTCGTCCCCGCACTT
>KV875234.1:1596642-1654065 GCA_001879505.1 Calonectria pseudoreteaudii | reverse complement strand
AGACAACATATATAAAGAGAAAAACCAGGGGGGGGTGTTTTTTTTTTTTTTTTTTTTTTTTTTTTTTTTGCTCGTTCTTGCCAAGGATCAATAGCATGATGACATCGATGCGAGAAAAAAAAACAGTGCAGCTTGCCGGAGCCGAAGACGGCACTTGAGAAACATTGCTCTATATTACACCGAGGGTGATCCCTGCTGGGCGTGTAGCCGCGCAAAGAAAATAGAGTTGTAGAAGATCACCATCCAACATACAATGGGCGGAGAGATTTGAATAACGCCATGGATGGGGTTTTTTTCTTCCCTTCCCGTCCGTTTTTTTTTAATGATTACCTTTCATCTCATGCATTTCAGCCGCTTCATCAGGCGACCGTCGTTCAATGTCAACCCGCAACCCCTGCAAGGTGGCTCAACAGTGAGAGCTAACTAGTTCCGATAAGAGGAAATGACGATGGTCCGCAACTAGAGCCCATGGTTGCACAGAATTACCGTTGGAGTGGTCAAACTTGGCAATGCGGCGGTGTACTTCGGGGCGGCCATGGTCCACGTCAAGTGGCGCACCCCGTAGGGAGCGCCCACCACCGCCCGGCTCAGCGCCCACTGCCCACTACGAAAAACCACGGTTGCTCCATGTCGTCCAAGCACATGGGGTCGCAGGCACGGTTTTTGTCGAGCGCCATGACGGCCACTTTCCGCCGGTGCCAAAGCCTATGGGGGCTGCAGCTACCCGATTCGAGGGAAACACCCGGCTGGTGAAAGAGCCATTTAGGACGTGGTGACGGTTGCGCATCCAAGGACGCGCTGCTCTCGTGTCCGCGGTGATTGAGGAATCCAAACACCCACTGAAGGCAGCTAGCGGGCAGGTCAGCAAAAGCACTGTGCCACCGGGCTGCTGGGAGCTGGACCACTAACGTATCGGAGACGACCTTACTGGGCGCTGGGCGTCACTGGGCCTCGCTGGGCCTCGCTGGGGGGTGCTCGCTGAAAGGACTGGGACTGGGACTGGGGGTATGATGGGATGGAGTTATCCGCGTCGCTCCGCCCCCGCCTTTTCGGGCTGCCCCCTAGGAGAATGAAGGAATCCACCCCCCTCGCGGGCTCAAATCCATTTCTTTCCGGGTTCCTCTCTTCAAATATTATTCCCACCTTCTATCCGTCGCATGAGAACACGAAGGCTTGCCTTGTACAAAAGGTACCAGAATCTCCAACCATCCTGATCCAGTTCCGGTTCTCGGTCTTGGTCCTCCGCTCTTTATTCCCAGTATTCCCAGCGGGCAGCCGAAACAACCGGGCCTTGGTTGTGTCCCCCCCCATCTGCCCTCTGCCATCAGCGCTGTCCACTGTCGTTGCGCAGGATCAGTTTATTCCCGGCCGGCGACACCAGCATATCCAGCGGCGCGGTTGTGGTTCGTGAGCCAGAGCCTCAATTCCCAGTTACAGTCAGATCGCGCTCCCAAACCAATTTTTTTCTACTCACTCCTTATTCGCGCGACTTGGCTCGCCGTCTTGCCGCGGTTGGTGACGGCGGGTAGGTAGGGTGCTGCAATGGATTTGTCTCAGCGCCCACATCCGCACCACGCGCATCCGCAACCACCGCACTCGCAACCGTCGCAACATGCTCCAGCGCAGTCGCATCCTCACTCTCACTCTCACTCGCAACATGGTCATCTTCCTCAACATCCGTCGCCCTACAGCCCTGCTCCTCCTTCGCTCTCCGCCTCTGCTGGTCCGGCGCTGACGCCTGGTTCCGCGTCGTCTGCCTCCGCCGTCACCTCCCCCACTTCGGCGTCCCATCGGCTTCCCTCAGCTTCTGCTAGGCACCACACAAAAAGCGAATATCCCAACGACACGGACGACCAGGATGCGACCACGCCAACTAATGCGGATGAGCCGCCTAAAAAGAAGCAGAAGCGAAACAAACCCACGTTGTCGTGCCATGAATGCGTTGAGCGCAAGACAAAGGTGCGTCGCGTTGGTCGTGTGCGGTCCCATGTAGTCCGCATGCATATCTCTGTTTTACCCGCCCATCATCCTTCACTATCTCGGTCATCTCGGATGAGATGAACCCACTTGTGTCACACCGATCTTGCCCCAACCTGTCATAACTATCTTTGCTTATTGGCCCTTATTTTTTTTTCCCCTGCCCTGCATGTTTCGCCATCCAACCATTCAGTCACGTTATGCAACGATCATGTCCTCTCCCGAATGTGTAGCGCCACTAACTAACAAACCTGACCCCATAGTGTGATCGAGGTCGACCGCATTGCCTTGCATGTAAGTGTGATTTAATCTCTGCACCCCCCTTTATGTCAACATATGCTAACTCGCGTCTTAGGTATTAAGCGCCAAACTGAATGCAGATATGCTCATGTTGCCAACTTGCTCGAGTATGCGCTGCATCATCCAGTTCCTCGCACCGTTTGTTACTGACACATCGTAGGGAGACGACTCGATCAGCGGCCAACGGCCGTCGCATGACCAAACCCCCCAAGAAGAAGACTGGATCGAGCGGGAAGTCGCCAATTCCCAACATCGCCGATCGTGGAATGCCCGGTGAGCCCGAGGTCCAATCCCGGGGCGCTATCGCACTCTCAACAGGCTTGCTTTCCAACGTGCCTTACTCGTTACCAACCGCCAGCAATGTTTTCGGTATCGGTTCGGAGCACCCTTTTGCAAATTATTGGACGTGCGAGGGAGGGTTGCCTGAGGTCATATCAGTTCTCCCTGAAAAGATACAAGCCGACATCCTGCTCAGTCGGTATTTTGAATGCGTCGATCCAGTGTATCCTATGATTCACCGACAAACCTTTTACGCTGATTATGAGCACTTTTGGCAAATGGGACAACAGGAGAAGAATGATGTTGATGGTGCGTTTGTCGCCTTGATATTCGTGATGCTTGGTTTGGGTACCCAGTTTGTGACGACAGCAACGTCCCCACGGGAGCGGAAGCAGACTGCCGAATTTTACGCATCCGCCAGTAACCAAGCTTTACGCGTGTCATCATATCTTAGCAAGGCCTCGCTGCGGTCGATCCAGGCCATGGTGCTCATTACGTACTTTCTCATAAACGACAACCATGCATCAGACGGGTGGGCATTTGCGGGCATTCTAATACGACAGGCGTATGCTATGGGTCTTCACCGCGACCCTAATATTGGTGAGCAGAATTGCGTACTGCATGCCGATCATTGACTAATACGCTACAGTGACGCCCCAAGCGACCTTGTTTGAAAAACAGCAACGGAGAAAGCTCTGGCAGGCTGTGCTGCTCCAGGATACGTTTTTGACAGTGCTCCTATCTCTACCGCCATCGGCGACGCATACGGATGTGTCGGTCGAGGACTTACTGGACGACGGCTCGTCAATCGCGAATAGTGACCCCACAGATACGGCGTATATACGAGGTTCATGGACATTGGCAAATTTGGTCCAGGAAACTATTTGCTCACCCCGATCATTGGATGTACCGATTTGCACGACGGCGAGACACAAGTCGAAGTTGATTGCGGATTTTCGAGCGGTGTATCGATCCTTCCCTGACGTTTTCCGGTCGTGGGACCCAGACAGCATCACGGCGTTGGCGAAGACGAACAAGAGGGTTGTTCGGCAGACGTTGTTTCTGACAAGCAACTACTTTCACAACTTGATGCTCGTCCATGCGTCGGAGAGCCCTGACGTCCCCGTCAACATTCGCGGCACTCTGGAAGCGGCACATGATGCCATTAGCTCATTCTTTTTGCTATTCACGCTTTTGGAAACGGAGGCACGCGTTTGGTGGGTTTTCAATCATCGTGCTTTTCTGGAGGCTCTTTGCATTGGCAACGTACTTCGGGAAGCAGCACGGGAACCCGGCGGAGCGGATGCCCTAGCCAGAGACCCTTTGCTGGTGAGAGCGAAGGCTGATATCAGTGAGTGGATCGACGCTTTGCAGATCAAGACGGGATGAGGCTAACGCGTAAGCAGCACGAATGATACAGATTATGGAAATCATGAGCGAAGAATCGGAGGTGGCCAAGACTCGTGTACATGTATTGACCGAGCTCCTGAATTGAGCTATTTAAGGTTTTGAGGACGCGTCCAATGGGCAATGATTTACGAGGGGGAAGGCATATTTGAAATTTGGAGAATAGGGCATTTTGGAGATTATATCACACACGGACGAAGTCAGATGTGTGGGGAGGTGCCGTTGGAATTGGTGCACCGGGTGTTTTTTTTTATCTTTCTATCTTGTTGTCATTGGCCACACAACTGCCACTAAAGAGGGTGGCGGCTTGACAGATACCTCGATTTTGTGTTTAGCGGATAGACAGAATGGTGAATACACCACGTTTTGGATCCCTGCAAGCGCGTGGAAGGCTTTTGATTGTGTAACATGATTGCAGGAATATGGGGAAGCACCATGATCTTGAGCCGATACCTGCACGTACATACGATACGGGCGCCACTGACGACACGGCCCTACCCAGCACATCGGTGCGATGCAACTTGGCGGGCTCTCCATGTTCGTCTAGTGTCACAAAGGGCCAAGGGCCGGCTGCGACTTGCCGTTGCTCTGTGAGTTTTGCCCCGCCAATGGGGGTTCCCTGTACGCGGAGAATGCCCTACGAAGGGTAATTAGAAGGGAACGAGTTGAGGGCCGTGAGCCTTAACGGGGATTGGCTGGAGAGAGGGACCGAGGGAGAGGACTCGTCAGCTCGTGCGCTATGATTGGCCGGGGTGTGCCAGCGATTGCAGAGTGGGTAGATGCGAATCATGGGATTGCGCAGCCATGGCAAGGCCCGCAAACGGCTCGAGCGGGTTCGGAAACCGAACCCGAACGGCGAGACCGGCTGCTTGTCTGTTTTGGGGGGGGCGATTTGGTCATTAAGGATGGGCTTTTTGGCTGTTTTGATTGCGGCGTCTGGCCGTGATCGTGACTGAGACTTGGTTGGGGGTTTTTTTTTCTTTTTCTTTTCTTGCAGTTGAGAAGGCCCTGAAACGGTCCAGTCTTGGTGTGAAAACGTGCCGCTGACGTTGGCTTTTATTTGCCCACCGAGGGGGATTCCTCCTTCCGGTTGGCTGGCGGTTGGGAGTCTAGCCACACGGGCCAATCAACGTCGGACTTGGCCCGTGGGAAAGGGCAATCCGGTACTCGGTCTCCTACCCACATGCCGCAAAAAAGCAGGCTAGGTGTGCCCGGGGCCCACAATGCCTACGTACGCTCTATTCCCAGACGCCGCACCGCGCGTCCCTTGTGGGCGAAGCCGTAGTTTGCATTGCATCACCCCAGCGCCGTCTCTCCCAGGCATCCTTTTATCTTGATGCCCTTTCCCGTTTGGTCCTGCAGCCCTCTTTTTCGCCTCTGCTTTTTCGTATTGTTGCCCTAGTTTTTGTTTCCCAATCCCTTCCTTTGTCTCTTTTTCAACATCTGCCTGGACGGGGGAACCGCTTGTGTGTCTTGGCTTCTCGACTCACACCAGCTATTCCCGACAGGACTTCCCCTACCACACATCCTTAGCGAGAGAGGGGTGTGCGACGCCGTCGTTGACAATACCTTCACCCCGAACCCTGGTGGCCTCACCCAAAATGCGTGGCCTCACCAAGGCTGCCGCTTTATTGTTGGCGCCTGCGCTTGCCAGCGCTTCGCTCCTTGATTTTGATGGTGAGTTGAGACCACTTATACGCGCTTTTGCCTTGTCTTGGCAGCCCCACGATACCGCTCGAATTCGCTCAACAAGACGAAGACTCGTGAAGGCTAACCATCCATGATAACCAGGCACCAAGACCGATAATATCCCCTTGGCTGTTGTCGACTTCGATGTCCCCAAGGGCAATGGTGTCGAATCACTGGTAATGATTAATGCCTCTCTGTGGCTCATCCTGGGCGGGTCTACTAACACCCTTGGCAGGCTCTCAACATCGACGTCAAGGAAACCGACGACATCTGTGGTGAAACCGATCTTAGCATTAACGGCAAGCAGCTCACCTTTGACGAGCATGGAGCCGGCTCCGGAAAGCTGCCCATCGACGGCAAGAAGGTTAAGGCTCACTGGCTGCTCTCGTGTGTCATGTCTCACAATGAGCCCGAGGCCCAGCTCCTCCGCTTTGCCGTTGACGAGGTCAACGGCCGCCGCATCAAGTCATCTGAGCTGCTCTTGACTTTCCGCAAGACCGCCCCAGCTCTGGTTCTCGATTTCCATGGCGCTTCCGAAAAGGCGCACAAGGACAAGGGCAAGGGCCACGCCGAGGAGGATCTGGCTATGGACGAAGAGCTCCAGGCTGAGATCCAGGAGCTCCAGGCCCTCCACGCCCAGGCCCACGAGCTGATGATGAGGATCCACGAAAAGGAAATGGCCATCCACGAGCGCTTCGGCGAGCGTGGTCCCCACCACCGCCGACCGCCGCACCCTCCTCCCGGCTTCTCGGAACTCAGGAACTGCGACAGCATCCAGTGCGTCGTCCACACTATCACCGAGAGGGTCAGGCACACGGCCGGAAGCCTTTACGGCGGCTTCTTCGATGACGGTCATGGTTGGGACAACATGCGCCCTCACCACGGCGATGACAAGCACCACAAGCTTCCCGGAAACCACTCGCACCCATTCCCTCCTCACCACGGCGAGCACCCTCCATTTCACCCTCCATTCTGCCCTCCTTGCCACGGACCTCCTCCTCCTCCTCCCCACCACGGCGAGCACCCTCCCCCTCCCCCTCCTTATGAGGAGTTCCCCCCTCCCCCCGAGGATGGAGAACTTCCTCCTCCTCCTCCTGGCCATGGCGATCGCCCTCCTCACCCACCATCCAAGGGCCCTGAGGGCGACGACCACGAGTTCCCTCCTTCGCGTCACCATGGAGAGCACCCTCCTGTCTCTGGACACGGCGATCACTTTGCTCCCCCTCCCCACCACGGACAGAACGGCGAGGACAGATTTCCCCCTATGGAGTCTAAGGACGGAAAGCAGCACCCTCACCACCCTCCTGGCCCTTTCCACCATGGTGGTCCTCCTGGCCCCCCCGGCCCCCACGGTCACCACCACCACGGACCTCCTGTACGTGAAATTCCAACAATTTATGGTGATTTTCTCGCTAACACTCTCATAGCACCATAGCCCCGTTGTCATGACCCTTGGCATGGCTGCCATTGCTCTCGCCATCTTCTCCATTATCGGTCTTGCTTACATCCACCGCCGCATCGCCCGTCTGACTCCCGAGTCTCGCCGCGCTATCCGCCGAGCTATTCGCCGATCTGACAGTGAACGCCGTTCCCGCAACGGCGGCCGCCCCTCTGGCATTCGAGGTGCTGTTCAGCGCATCCTCGCCAGGTGGGCTGGAGAGTACGACGAGGAGAAGGAAGCCATGCTTGGCCGCCGCCGATCCGACAGCGAGGACAGCATTACCATGGAGCAGGAGATTGCGCGCTTCCGCGAGGCTGCTTTCATGGTTGAGGGACTGGTGAATGCTGAGGAGAGCCGCAACGCTCAGCGAGGTATGGCTCCGCGCATGCACCCGCACCCTCACGCTCATTACTACCACCACCCTCCTCCTCCTCTTCCTCCTCACCCTCACCACTACCCTCACCCTCATCCCCACGGACCTCCTCCTCCCCCTCCTCCGCCACGCCCTCCTATGATCCCCAACCACCCTCCTCAGACGGTCTACCCTGAGATTGTTGCTACTGAGCGCCTTCCTTCGTACGAGAACGACGCGGCCGATTCGTCCGTTGTCTCGGACGGATGCCGCTACACTCCCGGCTCCTCTGACTACGCCCCGTCCGAGACGGCATCAAACAACATTGATATTCTCGGGGACTCAAAGAACTAAAAGCGTGTTGCTTAATACCATCGTTTTGTTCCTCTTGTAGTTTTTCCTATTGGTCTTTTCTTTTTGGTCATAGAGTTTTTTCAGGGGGTCATCGTCCATTAATACCCCATACCTCTTCTTCTCCCTTGTTGGGTTCAATTCCGACATAAACTCTATGTTTGTATAACACATGCAAACTGTTTTATTTCATTTTTCTTAAGCGTGTCATTTATGCGTTTTGGGTTACGGGTGCAATGACAAAGTCATGGATGAAAGAAATAGTATATAAATACAAATTCTCAATGCTAACCCCCTTTTTCTCTATCCTCATAAGTGTTTGCAAAACTCACCCTTGAAAAGAAAAATAGGCGCCTGGTTAATCCGCCTTTGAACCGTAAATGAATTCTTGGTAGTTTTTGGCTATTGTCGCCGTGCCTTCATCCAGTGTCCACCCCTTGACCTCGCACACATGACGGTACATATCCTCAAGCGCAGAATCCATGGGCTCGCCGGCTGTGTGCAGGTCGCTTTCGATGAGGATGCTGTTATCCGGCAGGGCGCGTATCACCTCATCTGTTTTGGCAGCGCTAGACTCGGTGCTGAGATTGACTGCAGAGGAGAGTGAGACAAAGATACGGGCAGGAATAGCCGGGTGTAAGTATTGCTGGAGCACCTCGACGCCGGCGCTGAATGAGTGGAGGCAGATGCGCGGTGGGTAGGGCTTCTCTGCGCTGGAGTCATCTTCCTCGGAGTCGGATGAAAAGTCCTCAGCACCCTGGGCCACCATACGGCGTTTCCGTCGCGAGATGACCTCCTTTTCGTAACCCTTCCAGGTGGCTGAGAGGGTTTCGTGCAAAATGCCATGTGCCTGGACGCCATGAACGCTTATGGCGCGGCCCATCTTGCCGGCGAGACGCAGCTGCGCGGTCAGGACAAGACGCTGGTGCTCCATGCGAACGCGGTGAGGGCTCAGCAACCGACCCTCGCGACCGCCGGGAGTAAGGCCATCGTTACGAGACGCCTCGCTTTCCGACTCCCAGGCCTGGGGGAGTCGGAAAGCCTTGTCAAGACCGACTTCACCAACCAGGGCAAGAGGATGCTGGAGTAGGCGAGCTTCCGTAGCGGCGATGAAGGATGAGATGGGTATGGGGGTTGGCAGCGAGCTGGTGAAGGCGGGCGAAGGCGACGGCACGAGAACAGAAGCGTAGTGGGCTGCCTTGGCGGCGTCCCCGCCCGAGGACGCGGGGTTGGGGCCGGCGCCGGAGCCGGCGGGTTGGCCCGGTCCGGGGGTGGCGGTGGGCCGATAAGTGGGCTCCAGGGCGTCGTCGTCATAGAGTTGGTGGGAAAACCACGGGTGCCAGCCAAAGGCGGGGACGACAAAGGCGCCTGCACCGGTATTCTCCTGCTCGCCATGGCTGCAGTCGTTGCCGTCCTGATGAGATTCCTGGAGGGCGCGTCGGCGGCTGGCGACAAAGGTGGTCAGGTTTGGGGCGGGATGCTGCGCTGCAACGTCGGCGACGAGGTCCTGGTCCTGCGAGCGTGTTGCCATGACCGTCAGGGCGGCGGCGCGCATTGCGGGGAGGTGGGCGACCGAGGCCATTGTGTCTGTGGGGTGGCAGTGGGCGTCGCAGAGGGGAATGTGCCTGGGCAGCGGCGTGGAACGGCCGGCGCGGGTGGCGGTGACGCTGGCATTGTCGCCGTCATGCGTTGGGCGCTGCTGGCACATTGTGTGCTTGTCTCGGTGGTTGCGCCTTCGAGCAGAAAGTGTGTGAGCATCATGTCGCACAAGTGTGGAGTTTTCCCCCGGATTCTCACCTAGATTGTCTCTTCTTTTGCGGGGAGGGGGGAAGGGGGTAGATCTGCGAGGGTCGATGGGGGGCGAATATGTAGGGCGGCGTGTCAAGGGCTTCGTGACCCCCGTTCTTGTGTGTGTCAAGTTAATATAGTGGTTGTTGGCCGGCGCCTGCCTGCAGTGGATATAGCGGATGGTGGGTGTGGTGTAGCAGTGTAGCAGCGGCTCTCTTGCTCTTTCAAGTGGGGGCATACCTACTCACCGAACTCAGACCGAAGGGCTTTTATGATAATGCCCCTTCCCCTCCCTTCGTTGCAACTCTTTCTGGCTCGGGATTTTCAGGGTCCTCGTTCCTTCCCGTGTGACTCGGATGCGTTGATGGACGAGAAAGGAACTTGGTCGTGCGCGTCGGCCAAGTTCCTGGGGCCGCCAACCCTTTCCCTTAGAAAGCCGGACCTGTCAACGATGCAAGGTCACACACCATAATCTCCTGCTGCCTTGTTCCAACATCCATTTCTCCGAGAGAACTTGCCCTGAATACCAGCAACCTACTCCGATGCCGGATCTTGTCGCCTTGGAAATGCATGGCTCAGCGGAATACTGAGTTCCAAGAGTCATCGTTGACTTGCTATTGGTTCGAAGAAAGCGAATGTCATTATCATGAATTAAAATTACACCCGCGGCCAAACTCTCGAGAGCAGATTTAGGGGCGTTCCGGAGTGTGTATCGAGAAGAGGATGAGCTCACTTGCACATGGTTGCTTTATTCCAATATTCCATTATTTCCCACATGCAGCACCAAAAATCTCAATAACAGGGATTTCCAACCATACTTTAGGAAATTTATCAAGTACGTAATTAGCCTCTTGCCACTATACGCGCGATGGCAATCCGTACTAATTTCTCAGCTTGGTGTGGTCTGGCGGTGTTGGGAAATAGTACAGACGGCTGTAACTAGCCGTTGGATCGAAGCTGCCGGCCGGCCATGACAGCTGAGTCCGCCATCATAAATCCCGAGAAAACCGGCGTGATTCAGCCCAGAGCCACCGTCGTTCGCCACAGGGCTTACCTTAGCCGTGAAGCCACCAGCCCAGAGTTAGCAGCCACCCCCATACCTAGCCAAACATGCTCCATACTACTCATCCCCTTTCGAGCGAACAGGAGGGAAACGATCCCAAACCTTCTATTTTTAATCAGTTTAGATGACTCGCTATTACCAACCGATTACGGGCTATCGCCGGATTCTAGAACATGCTTCTGATGCAGGCAAACTGCGTGGGCAAGACGCCACTGCTTTCGAGCCCAGTCGTACTTGACCCAGGATGCCTTGGTTATGTGATGCAGTAAAATAATTGGAAAATATCCAGGAGGCAGGGTTTCTTGGAATGAATCGCAAGCTGACTCACGGCGAGTCGGTACAAGTCCTGCTCGCCAACCGGATGGGCTGCACGAGTCATCCAGCTCGTCAACGTCCGACACAGATAGATGGGAATTTCCATGTGATTTATGCAGAAAGATAACGACAAGAAAATTACTGGCAGTTTCTATTTGGTTGTTTCCGAGGGGCGCTCGTCATCGCCGAGTGCTCTTGATAACAGACACCGCTACTACAATCCAGTCCTTGACAAATTTGCACCGTTACAACTTGACAGAATCAACCCTTTAATATGTTTGATGTCCGTTCTAAATGGTTTTGCTTAACGGATAATCTTATCTAGTTATCATATTTATTTGTTTTCATTCTGAACGCAAAGCATCATGTTCTTTCTGCGCGACTCGCATTATCATCATACTACGAGTTCCACCATGCTTCTGCGTAAAGTTTCCAGAAAAAGCTAAAAGGGATTCCCGCGTTATCGCCAAGGGCTGCTCTTGTAGGGTCATGATTCACAACTGCCGAACGCATTTTTGCGACACGCCACCTCTCGATTGGCTGGGTGTTTGGATAGATGCTTTATCAATGCAAGAAACCCTCCATAATGCAATCAAATCATTGTAGTGCCATGTTGGACCCCATATCTGATCGGGACGGCCCAGTTCCATCCAATACGACGCGTAGCAATCAACGTACTCGGCAGTGTCTCCATGCAGCATGTTGGTTGGCGGGAATACACGACGGGTGAAGCGAGATTGATAGGCTGGCCGGGCAGCTTGAACATGGTGGTTTGATAACAAGATGCGGATTGGCCGAGCATGTTAGGTTTACATGCAATGGTTGTTATCGCTGCATAACCAGTGCCGGGTCCCTTTACAAGACCCTCATCATGATGCCATCATAAGTAGCCTTGAAGGTAACAGCAAAATGCGCTTGCCACCCACCACGGCGACTGTGAGGCATCAGGGCTTGGGTTGAAAATGGCAGGTCTTGGACTCGGAGGACCCAGGGTCCATGATTCGGTTACTCCTTTGGTCAAGGGTGGAAGTTGAGGCTGTATCCAGCAGCGTATCCCACGGCGTATCCCATGGCGTCTACCCCCATTGACTGGGCTGGGATGACGGCTGACGGGCGACTACTTGACTGCGGTTGAAAACTGAATTCCTGGGGTTCCTCGGCCTACATGTGACGGGCGACGCTAGGGCAATTAGCATCTCGCAGTGCAGAGCCGGATTCCACTGCAACATGGGATCGTATCCGCATCGCATCGCACCTTTTTTTTTCCCACTCCTCTCACCTAATCTTTGCCGCCATGTCGTGTCATGTCATGAGATGGCGCAATGAGCACGGCATTTCGACACCCAACCCACGGGAATTGAAATCAAACACATGAAAAACAACGAAATAACACTCGTCATCCGTTTTCTCATGCCACCCTCCAAGGTTTTGACGCGCCCTGCACCGTGGCAACCCGACGCCTCCGCCGCTCGTCTAGCCCAGCGGCCGGTTGCGAAAACGACGTTTTCAAAACCACGCCGTCGACATGTGATTGCGCCTCGCTCCCTTAAGTCGTCGCGCTCCAACCTCACCCTTTTCCTTCTTCCTCCTGCACCCGCACCCGTACCTGTACCAACTCCAGCAAGCCCCGTACCCGCCAACCAGCACCACATTGATCTGTTCTTGCTCTTGATCGACCTTCCCCTCTCCTCCCGGCTTCCCCTCCTCCTCTCCTCACCCATCCCTCCCCCCTCCACCACCATCAACCCCGGCACATCCCTGTCTTGTATATTTCCCAGCTTGTGCTCTTGCGCGCAGAAGCGCCCCCCGCGCGTTCCCTTTGTGTAACCCTCCTCTGCAACTCAACTGACGTTCGCCCGATAACCCAAGACTCACTCGCAATCCTCCGTCGCACACACCACCATCCGCCCTGCCCTTTTTCATCGCCCACGCCCCCCCATAAGACGACCCCGCGGCATCTTGTCCTAGCTCCCCGACCCTCATCCCCTCCCTCTTCATCATTGCTTTTCCTGCCACCTTCTTACACATCCCGGCTCACGAGATCTCCTCACCGGCTGTAGGCCATGTCATGTAGCCTTTAAACATCCCATGCAACCTACGCAACGCTCTGTTCCAAAAACCACCCTCACGCTTTCTTTTTCCCTTCCCTCTCTTTCTTATTCCTCTTGCTCATCCGCCTTGTAATCGATAATCCTTCAGCCCAGCGCCTCGTCTTACACACACGACACCCCCCATTCCAACTCCTCTCTCATCGTGGTTATGGTTATGTTCTAAAAAGCAATTCTTTCCATGGCGCTCCTAAACCCCGTCTACGTCTTTGTCGTCCCCTTCCTCTTCGTCGTCACCGTCCCGCTCGCCGTCTTTGCCGGTATCACCACCACCATCGCCTTCTCCGTTCTCATCCTCCGTGTCCTCGCCGTCTACATCGACGTCGCCGTCTCCCTCATCCCCCACTACCTGGGCGGCCGTAAACCACGGCCCTACCAGCCGAGGCCTCCGCAACTCGAAGGATTCAGCACCGTCGCCACAACCTTTTCTTCCTCTTCCAGCTCAACTCCATCTCACACACCACTACGCCGCCGTCGACGTCGTCGCAGCTCCAGCGCCCTCTCCGCTGCCTCCCTCACCCCGGCAGCCAGCGAGACCGCCCTTGGTCTCGTCCCCAGCATCGGCCCAGAACGGGACTTTGAAGGCTTGGGCGGCTGGCGACTTGGAGACGACGAGGTCTGGACAACCATCAACTCGCGCCTTGAGCTACCAGACAAGCAGTACCATGGCCGCAACCACCACCGCTCTCCATCTGGTCCAACCACTCCTGGCGAGGGGCCCTACCTCATGATGAAGAGTCGCACCCCGAGCCCGGAAGCCAAACGCTCGTCCACGTCTCCCAATAGCTCGAGGACACGGACACCCTCAGGTCCTCGCATCGCCTTCACAAAGTCATTTGCTGACGGCTACTTCCCCGTCCTGAAGACATCATCCAAGGTCATCAAGAAGCTCCCCGCGCAGGGGTTGATTGAGACTTAGAGAGAACCTCTCTCTCTCTCTCTCTCTCTCTCTCTCTCTCTCTCTCTCTCTCTCCTTGTCACTTTTATGTGTATGTTACGTCACGATGTAATGAACGGTCGGCAATTTTTTGGGGAAGGAAATCATGATGAAATGAAAAAAGAAAAAAAAATCAAAGTATAAAACAAAACACGGCCGGTCTGGAACACCACCACGGATTGATCTTAGGGCGTTTACAGGGGCGGGGGTGGATTATCATGACCAGATTGGGTGGGGGAGCCTCATGACACGCTCCAGCGCGAATATACACCATAAGAAAGATTTTTCAGGTGATATTGCTCATGATGAAGGCGTTTTTGCAATTTATTAAACGTTTCGTTATATATACATATTTGTTGGCAATAAGGAATGAAGCATGGGTGTCATAATTACAGTTGGTATTTGCAACGCCGTAAAACGCCAGTTCCTCCGAGGTATACATTCATTTCCGTCATTGTCATCGTTGTCGTCATCATGCGCAAAATCGGCGTGTTACCACTTCCGGATTTATATGCATGGTTGAAGTAGGGGTTATCAAAGGGTCTGCCAGAAGTAGTTGGCATAAAAGTAGCGCGAAAACTTCTTGCTGTTCATGTTGACGACATGGACGTCGCCCTTGCGATCGTTGCGCACGACGGCCTTGGACCATTCGCCGTCCTTTTCGTCGCGCTCCAACTCAATGCCCAGGCTGCGGTAGACCTTGAGACGCAGCAGAACCTCGTCGTCGACGGGGTCCCTCCTGCGAGCGGCATCGTCTCCCTCGACGCCCTGCAGCTCAAGCTCCTGGAGGCGGGCCTGCAAGTCGGCAAACTGGAGGGCCAGGCGCTCGGCCTCGTTCTCGGCGTCGGAGGCGGCCTTTGCGGTACGAAACTTGACCGTGTCGAGGCGCGCAATGTTGGAGGCATGGTCGGCCGCAGCATGGGCATCAACTAGGTCGTCGTAGCGCGAAGTCTGCCCAGCGAGCTGGCGCGAAAGCTTGCGGAGGCTGTTCTCAGCCTCGGAGATGCGCAGGTCCCGCGCTTGCTTGAGCGTGGAGAGCGATTCCTGGAGACGCGCAACAGCCTCCTTGTCGGGCTCGATGTGGAAGCTGTTGATAGTGTGGTGGATGAGCTGTTTCATCCGTGTTAGTTTGAGGGCGGTGACGGGGTTGGAAAGCATGTATATATCATGAATGACAATGGACCAACTTACAGTCGCAGGTTCTTCGGAAAGCAACATTTTGGCGGTGTTTTTTTTTGTACTTTGTCGAGTTTTGAGTAGTAAAAGCTTTTGGTTATGATGCAAAAGATGATTGGGTTCGCGTTCTGTTGAGCAGGTAGAAATGACAGTCCCAATGAATGCAGGGATGTTTGCGCCTGGAATCAATGCGCCTCACATGAAAGTGATGAATGAAGAAAAAAAAAAACAAGTTGGACGTCGTCAGGACGACAATCTGAGGCTCGCCAGCTTTATCAACCACCCGATGTTCAACCGACGAGCTGCAAGGGCCTGCGTCATCGAACAGCACCGCCACCCCAATCGCGGGCAAAGCATCCGAGGGGTCAAGCTCTCTCGGCCAGCGGGCAAGCCACACACGCCCGGAACGCCCACTCACACACGTGCCTCGCTGCCGACGTTCGAAAGTCTCCCCACCAAAGTGTTACTGCCTCTCGCTTCTAGGCATTAAGTTAGTCCTCGTGATACCTAGTCAATTTCAATCCCCAGACTCCCCCTCCATACCTATCAAGAGCCTCTCTCTCTCTCTCTCCTTTTTCGCACTCATTTGCGCCGAGTCTGTCGCCGCACTGCACCGTTTTTTTTCCAACATCAACCTCACCAAATAACACAGCCAAGATGGTTACCGAGCTTCCATGTGAGTTGCCGCCCGGCTGCCTTTGACCCGATAGCCCAACATCATGAGAACTGACCTGGACCGACGTCATTGACAGATGCCCTCGACGCCGAGACGTACGTTCTGCGCCCTCCTGCCTCTGCATCGCTCCATCGTCCCCTCGATACCATACCCGAGAAATAAAATAAAATAAAATAAAGTCTGACCAGCATTCATTCCCAATCTATAGGCCGCTCAACGCCTCGGAGCTCAACGTTCTTCGCGCCCAATATGAGCGCGAGGGCGAAATGGTCGGCATCCAGACCAAGTTCAACTACGCCTGGGTAAACCCTCCTTCCCTCCCTCTCCAACCTCTCTGCATCACATACCACCCCGCGAATACCCGATTAGAGGACAAGTAGAAAGAAACAAGAAGAGATGGCCCGTTATGTTGAAAACAAAAAAGATAAGAATAAATCACGGCGCTGACACTGATCCCCTCCCCGCGTCACAGGGCCTCGTCAAATCGAACCAGCGCCAGGATCAGCAGCTAGGCGTCCGCCTCCTCTCCGAAATCTTCCGCCTATCCCCCGAGCGCCGCCGCGAATGCCTCTACTACCTCGCCCTCGGTAACTACAAACTGGGCAACTACGGCGAGGCTCGTCGTTACAATGATCTGCTCTTGGAAAAAGAGCCCGCCAACCTCCAAGCCTCCAACTTGCGCCAGCTGATCGACGAAAAGGTTGCCCGTGAAGGCCTCATGGGCGTCGCCATCCTCAGCGGCGTAGGCATCGCCGCCGGCGTCGTCGGCGCCTTTATTCTGCGCAACGCCAAGAGAAGGTAAGGTCTCTGAGTCTACCGAGGGGCTTTTTTTCTTTTCCTTGGAGCATCCTTTTCGCACAGCAGACAACCCCGCCCTCGAGCCGAGCAAGAGTAGAAACGTCATGAGAAGACGATGAACTTTTTTTTTCGGGTGTCATTGTGTGGGAATTCCAGGACTACACAGCATGCATCCCCTTCTGCTCTGTTGCTTCAAGAAAAGGCGGCGCGGCATGGGCATGGGATGGCGTGCGTAGACGGGACAAAGTCTTGATGATTACAAGATTACCTGTATTATATGAATGTGGCGACCTCTCTTCGGAAATGAACGCACGTATAAATATCACGATCCCAACTTTTGATTTCATCTATCCTCGCTCAGATTGAATGCTTTTAGCGCATGAACCAGATCATTGTGACCCGGTCAATCCTATCATCTTCTAGCCTTGTACCAAACCCATCATCGTAGCAAGGATCCAGGGCTACAAGAGTCATCCCTCCACAAAAGATACCTCACACATTTGTTACGTCACCGAGGTTCATGGAGAATAGAGCATTTAGACAAAAGAATCATCCCTCCGACTCAAAGACTAGACTAACGGAAACAATGTTAAAACGACAACAAAGATCAAAGCTAAGAAAAAACGGCGCACGAGTGTGGCGTGTTCGCGGGCCGAGACATCAAAACACCCCGTCTCGACAAAACACACGGCTAAAATACAACAGTTGCTGCTCGACTTTCCACCCCTTGCCAACCATCCGTCTGCTCCTGTCTAATTCAATCCACGGCCATTGCTCCATCGAAACGCAGAGAGGGCGAGGGTATCCGACGGGCACACCGAGCGAAAAGGGTCAAAGACAAAAGGTGTCGTCGGCCAGCGGGTCTTCTGGGCATAGATTATAATGAAACCGTATGAGCAACACGACTGGACGTCCAGGGGCATCCTCAAAAGAGGGTCCCTCCGACCACAGGGCCGGTCCCCCCAAGGGTCCCGGTCATCTTTACTCCCTCTCCAAAATTATCCTGGCGTAGCCGGAACCAACAGAGGAGCACTCACGCGAGTCTCAACCTCGACAAAGGCGACCCCTCGCGATCCCAACACCCCTCCCCCCACAATCCATCCGGGCGCCTGGTGGCCGGTCCATAGTCTGCACACCCGCCATGGCATGACTATTCTTCATAAAAGACTTTTTGCTTGTCCGTCTCCGTACGACAATCATTTTTGTGTGTTGACGTATGTGATTAGGTGACGAGGATTTTGTAGTTGATTAAAAAAAAGGTGTGAGAAAAGAGACGACAAAAAAAGAAGAATTGAATGGAAAGAAGTGCGTCGAGCTGGTATTGTATGGGCATCATGGGTACTCAGACATGGATAACGAGAAAGGGTGGAAAATGAAGTCCGCAAGTCGTTAGAGGATCGGCAGCTTATCGCAGCGAGAAACCCTTGCGCTTGCCTTCCTTCTCTAGCGGTCGTCCGCTCTCGATTCGCTGCTTCTTGTCCTCGAGCTCCAATCGTTGACGTTCGAGCTGCTCCTTCATCTCCTTGTGTCGAGCATATAGCTCTTCCTCGGACTGCTTGAGCTTGCTCTCCTTCTCGGCGACCTTCTGCTGGAACACCATCTTCATCTCGGCCTCCATCTTGGCGAGCTTTTGCTCGTGTAGAGCACGTTCCTCCTCCTGCTTGACGGCAGGGTTGACCTCCTTGAAAACGCTGGGGTCTTGCGACACGCCCATGGCGATAAGCTTGTCGGTTCGGTAGTTCTCGTAGAGAATGTTGTTGGTGTGCTCCTTGAGCTCCTCCATATGGGTGCGGATGAGCATCTGGCGAAGCTTGACAAAGTCGCAGTGCTCCTCGTTGTCGACCTCAATGATACCCCAGGGGTAAGCACGGCCACGGACCTTGCGGCCATCGGCGCTGGTGATCTCATTGGTAGCACCGACAACGGCAAAGGGGACCTTGGACATGATCTCGTTGTTCTCGGCAATAGTCTCCTCGTCATCGAGTTCGTATCGGGGACCCTCGAAGATCTGGATGCCGTGGTACTTGATATCGGCAAGGATCTGCAAGACATTAGCAACAGCATTAATTATGTAGCATTGATCGCACTTACTCTAGCCTTGAAGTTGCTAATCTCCTCATCGGTGAGGGTATCAGACTTGGCAATGACGGGGATCAGGTTGACCTTGGTGTGAAGACGACGCATGACCTCGATGTCAAGGGGCTTAAGGGAGTGGCCAGTGGGCTGGATGAAGAACACACAGGCGTGAATTCGGTTGTCAACGATGTTCATGCGGTTGACCTTGTTCTCGGCATCGAGGTAAGCATCAAATCGCTGCTCGATGTTGTCGACAATTGGGCGCCAAGACTCATCGTTGTTAACGAAGTCACCGAAGCCAGGAGTGTCAACAACGGTCAGGCGGAGACGGACACCGGCCTCCTCGATATCAGCGCTGATAGACTGGATGGTAACAGTCTTGGGAATGATGTCCAGGCTGGGGCCCTTGCGCTCCTTGGGGGGGTACAAGGAGGTGTTGAAGAGAGTGTTGACGAGGGTGGACTTGCCCAGGCCGGATTCACCAACAACCATCACATTGAAGTTGAAACCCTTGCGGACACTCTTGCGGTGCCACTGGTTAGGCAGGTTGGCGAAACCAACATAGCCAGTCAACTTTCTTCGGACAATGTTGCGGTTGTCGGTGGGAGGGGGCTGGCTGGGAACTGAGACAGTGTAAGCACAAAACCGTTGACAAAGTTGCGGTGGGCACCATTAAACTCACCATTAGGGGGCGAGCCAGAAGGGGCCAAAGCCGGGGATTCGCTGCCGTTGGAAGCTAAATTATCAGGTCAGTAAACACTCCAAGAAAAAAAACTTTCAAATAATGCGATATGGATGCAGAGGCACAAGGAAGCTCCTGACTGGTTGGATCCGTGGTTTGACTGTCACTTGACTTGTCCCGCTTCAGAATGGACACCAATTTGGGCACATCAGATTTCTCGCCATCGTCACACCTGAGCACATTGTCTCCTGAGATGGACTCAGAAAGTACAACGGGCTTCCAGGCGTCCAGTTTTGGAGGGCCGTGAACGTCAAGCATGCTGCGTATGTGCTGAACAGTTGGCGCTATCTGACTGGAGGATCCTGACTTTTCTGAGCTCATTGGTGCGCTGCTGTGCCTTCGACCGTGTGACGACGAAGATTCCCCTGGAGGCTTGTCCTCTATCGTAACCAATTTTGTGTCGAAGTGAACGCTCTTGGAGCGCCCTTTCCCGTGCTTCTTCGGGTTGAACGACATCGTGGCATTAAGGGGTACAGTGAATTTCGACGAGACTACTCTCAAGTGCAAAAAGGGGGGCGGAGGTATGATCCAATAATGCCGAGGCTGTGATAACTAGCGTTGTTGTGCTACCGGGACGAGCGGCGATTGTGTCGAAAACTATGTCGATTCGCACTGGGACTCGGTCGAGCTCCCTCAATTTGACCAGTTGTCCTCGTGGACAAGGCCAAGAGCATTTTGATTTGCCTCTGACATCCATGTGGCCGAAAACAAAACAAACAAGAGAAAGAGGCATCTTACCCATATCGATGTTCAAGAGCGTTCGGTCGGATTAGGAGTTGGAAGGGAAAGAACGATGTCTGGTGGGTGGGCTGTTAGCTATGTCAGGGGGGAAAGCCGATTATACGAGCTGATGGGGCGAAGTCGGCAGGCGAGACGGGGGCAGAAACGCGGAGACAGAGAGCGCAGCGAGGCGGCGGTGGTGGTCAGGTCGAGGGCGCTTTGGGCTCGTCTTCTGGCCTTCGAGGCAAGATGTATGTGTTTTGTGAAGAAGTTGGGGGTGGAACGACGAAGTGGTACTCACCCTAAATTACCAGGAGACGCAGCAGAGACGCGTGTCAATGGCGCCGCGAGGACAAGTTGGCAGAAAGTATTAAGGGTCCGCTGGAAGTCAAAGGTAGGCCTACACTCACGCGCAAAGGGGATGCGACGCAGAGAAGTAGCAATGATGACAAGAAGAGAGTGAGTGAGTGGAAGGGACGAACGGGGTCAAGAGAGATCGGGAAGAAGGGAAATTTTGGGGTGCGACGGCAGACCAGGAGGAAATTCTGATGTGCTGTTCTGGCAGCGAGTCTTCTGGGCGGCGTGCTGGCTGGTCCTGCAACAAAAGGGGTTTCGTGCCAGCTAAGCCTAATTGGCGCTAGTCACCCAGGGGTGGGCGCCAGGGGGTCACTGCTTGGGGGAATTAGGGATTGGGGGGGGCCGGTGCTCTGGAGAATTAGCGGCAGGGCTGCTGGAGGACCGCTGGGAGGGGCCCACTGCACTCAATGGACGGGTACCGAGTGGCTGCCGTTGATTGGCTGAGGCGTGCCTGGGAGCCAATCAATTTGCGGGATGGGGACGCCGTCGAGGAGGTACTGGAGGCTGGGAGATGAGCGAAGGGAGTTCTCATATTATTATTAGAGAGGGAACCTTGTTGCCAATAGCAGAGGGAATCACTCGATCAATCAGGGCGCACACTACAGAATTGGTGTCAGTTTGCTGAAGCACCACTTAGCATGGTCCGGTGTGGCCAAGCAAGGAGGTGAGAGGGAAGAGAGAATTCCTCTCAAAACAAAGTCGATCCAGTCATCACACACTACACGATTAATTGATATGTCTCCCAAGGAGGCATCCCCCCCCTGGTCCTCGGCAAGCACCGTTGGCCATCCCGCCGGGTATCTTGCAGGCTGTAGTTTTCTACGCTGCATTTGCCAGCCAGCAACAATCTGCACAGAGTGCGCACGGATCTAGGCTACAAGTTGGTACACAATGCCTCTGCCTGCTGGTTGCTTCGGCTGATGCTGTCAAGATCGATGCCCGTCATCCAGGCTGAAACAGCTACATCTGTGCAGTGCTTCCATTAGTGTGGCGAGAGCACATCGATATATGAATGAGTCCACCGTGTCCACTGAATGAACCGCATTTGAACATACAACCTTCAGGTAATGCGTTGGTGTGGTGCTGTGATGGCAGAAAATATACTTGCTCGCTTGCGCGTCCGAGCAGCAGCGCACAAAAGTCACTCTCAGGGTTGATCTGTTCGACGTCCCAATCTCGCCCCAATCCCTGCGGCAGAAGAAGCAATGTACCGGTAGGCGAGAGACAGAGCCAAAAAAGGACACAGCACAGAGCCCGAATGGCTTGCCACCACAAGACACTTTTTTTTTCAAATTAGAATCAAAGGGGTACGTACTAGTCCTCATCCCATCCCATTCGGGACCGGCAGTCCGTCAACTGGATGCCTTCACACAAGGTTCTGGAGCGTGGCTTGTCCTCGGCCACTCCCTCCCACACTCACCCGTGCTCAAGCCGTCCACCCATGGCCCGTTAGAGCACCATCAACCGTCCCAACTGGGCCCTCGAGCCACCTCCAGTCCGTTCCTTAGTGGGGCCTGGCTCATCGAGACCACCAGGGGGGGAAGCCTCCGCCCGCGGGTGCCACTGACTATCGCCCGATGGCATCCATCCATCCACGTCACGTCAGTACCGTCTTCGCCCGTTTCGCGTCCAGGCACCTCTTGGGTGAAGTCCTCTGGTATTCAAACAATGGTTCACGCATGGACAACGTGCCGCACCGCATCTAGAGTCTGTGACCGAGCAAGGGAGTCCACAGCAAGCGCAGATCATTCTCTCAACCATTGACCTGTCGAAATTTCGCACCTCGCTCCCAAATTGTTACTTGCAGACTACTAAACGACCGCATGGGACACGCGTAACATGTCTGGTCTTGCGAAGAGGTGTCCCCGTATTTCCACTCGTCCTGCTCGGATGCAGGTCTACCCACCCGGTAATGCAGTACGACACCCGTCCGCCCCAAGCGCGCATTGGTGGCTCGTGTTGATATCGACCGTCCGCCTTTGAAGGCATCAACCTGTCATGCGTGTGTTCGTAGACGGCCGACGCAACATCATACCGTGAATTGCATTCCAGCCATATTGGTCCTGCACAATCATACGACCCAATTGGCTGGCGGTCCATCCGTTCCATATCTCGCCTCCCTGGAGTCGGGATCCCTGCAATAGCGCTTGGTGCGCTATGCGCCGCCTAGCCTACTTAATTTTGTTTTTTGGTGGTTTGTTTCGTTTCTCCTATTGCTCATTCACACGCACCCAGAATGTTGACACCAATCCCTCTCTACGATGGCAAGACACAGGGGAACCTAAGTCAAAATAGCCACAAACTAAATCCGTAGACAATCAATAGGAAGTGGTAACATATCTTGAACGATGGATTTTTTTCGGTATCGAATTTCTTTAGTTTTGCCAAGATTCGTGGTCTTCCCACACAAAGTTATGGTGTGTCGAATCGAGAGTCATGCTTACGTCATGTTTTACAAACATAGCACGAGATATTCATACAAGTGATGAATGCGGACGCCAATAAACGAGTGGCCCATCATATTAATCATCACGCACATTGATAATTACTTCCAATGCTGCATTATGGGCTAATCATGTCTTGATTTGGATATCAGCCTGATCGAGAATATAGGGTAGTTCGTATGTTACCCGATACACCGATTGTTGCGTCACAAATTAAATACATCCCGATAATCATACTTTTCTAATAAAAAGCTATTACCAACCGAAACAGTTGGTAATTTGCTTATTTGTCATGCTTTGGTGCGACCTGTGAACTTGAGACCTAAATTTGCTGTTAAATTTTGTTTCATTCACACAGGCCACTCTAAAACTCAAAACGTTGCATATCGAGAACATTGCCAGTGTATCTTCATTTGCTCTGTCTCTCAAAACATGCGACAATTTCACCGACCCGTGTCAAACACATGCCACGGGATTTCGGTCCCAAGTTGCCTATCTCTAGAATTATTGCCTCAGCTATGGTCTACAATCAGGCAATTAGTCAGAAGTGAGAAATTGACGCCTAAAATTACTCGCTAGGTTTTTCTATATAGTGCCACCTCAAACCGATTGTAAAACCCACCAGCCGTCCTGAAAGACATATCACCATTTTAATACATCAACTACCCATTCGTTATGATACAGTAACAGTATTGAATATAGCCCCACGCATCTTAATATTCAATGAAACCACAACCGGTGCTAAACAGAGAGTCCAGCCTGCTGACTAGCAAAGAATCTCTTGGACTCGGCACATTTGGCGCTCTTGCAACCAGGGCACCTTAGGCCCATCTGCAACGAACAGGCCTGGTTCTCCTTCAGATGAGCCAGAGCGATATCAGCCAAAGCCTTAATAAACACAGGGCTGCCGTTGAGAGACTCTACTCTCTTGACGGTATCTGCATGACCACTCTCGCCAATGACTTCTTCATCTAGCTCGTATAGTGTCTCGATATGATCGGAGGTAAAGGCAATGGGAATCAAGATAAGATCCTTCTGGCCCTTGGCAATGTAGTTCTCCACAGAATCCGATGTTTGGGGCCCCAACCAAGCCGAAGGACCAACCTGGGACTGCCAACAGAGCCGGTAAGGGTTTGAGAACTTGAGTCGCTGCATCACAGCATGGACAGTGGCGGCGACCTCCCCAGGATAGGGATCACCTGATTGCTACATCAGTATATGGTTTCGAACCCCGGAACCGCCAGGTAAACATACCTCGATTGACAACCGACATTGGTAAACTGTGTGCAGAGAATAGTAACACAACGTCCTTGCGGCGCTCCTCAGGATACTCAGTCAACTTGGCCTCAATGTTTTGAGCGAATGCTTCCACGAGACCAGAGTGGACTGGCCAGCGATCAATAACGCTCCATGTAATGGCACCAGCAGGGGAATCTTGGTTAGTCTTGCCTTCCAGCCTATGCCTCCACTTCCAAAGCTCATTCAAGCTACTGCCAGTCGTCGAACATGAGTACTGAGGGTACTGAGTAAATGCGACAGCACGACCACCTTTTCCGTTGCCGAATCCATCCTCAAATAGCTTATGATACATCTCCTCAGTTAAGGGATTGGCATATCGAAATGCAACGTATGGTTTATGGGGGGCCGTTTCGGGGGAGAGCTTGTCGAGAAGTTTACACATTTCGGCACTCTGGTACTCGGACCATTTCCGGATAGGCGACCCGCCGCCAATGGCTGCATATTGCTTCTGAATCTTTGGTGTTCGCCTCTGGGAAATGAAGGGGCCCAGATAGGGTTGAAGCCGACCGAGAGGAATTAAGTCGCCATCAGCCTAGAGACATGTTAGCGTGTGCCGAGGGGTTCCGGAAGAGCGCGAACGTACAAACAAGCGACTGAGAAAGTCGCCAACCTCGTCAGTGGTGGAAGGTCCTCCCATGTTCAGAAAGACCATGGCGGTTGGGCCCTTGGACCCGGTGGCATCCTGGGTGACGGGAGGAACTGGAGTGGCCAGATGTCGTTTTTGATTGGCGATCTGGGGTACCAAAAGGCGATGCGAGGAAGCTTGGGTGATGCCCTTGTAGAGCTGAGCTCCTGGGCGTCGCAAAGCCATGGTTGAGGGGAATTGGGAATGTCGACGAACGGGTCTATGTGTAACTTGGAGCAAGTAGAGAATGATGAAGATGGACAAAACATTAATTCAAAATGTCGTGGGTGCCATTGGCTGTTGAGGGGCGCAGAGGAGCTTGGCGGCGATGATGCACACATCTCCAGAACTCCGGGATCGCCTGCAGTGAATCTTATCGGTCTTTTCAACGGACTGTTAAGAGAGTACTTGCAGAGTGTATGAATAAACTAGTAAAAATATGTATATGTTTAGCAAGCTAGATTACATCCAATCATTCCGTAGGTAATCAATTCCAACTGGCACGTGATTCCGCGTTGAGGCGCGAGCAATCTAAAGCTTGACCCTTGTCAGCTCGCCGCGTTTGCCTAACGCCATGACCTGCCTACCTGCTTATTGGGGTGAGACCACCGGCATGTAAAACCCCAAGCTCACCCACGGTATGATAGCTCTCAACTTTCGCAAAACAAAACATTTCAAAAATGGCCGAGTATAACAAAGATTGGAGACGAGACGAAGAGGATGAAGAGGACCAGGAGCTTGATGAGACGGTACGTTGCATTGACATCATCTTGGCCTGTCTCCACTAACTCGCCGTAGAGCTATAAGGCACAGAAGGATGCCATTCTCCTGGCAATCGATGTGAGCAAATCCATGTTGGAGCCTCCGCCACCCTCGGACTCCAAGAAGGCAGACAAGGACAGTCCGGTTCAGGCGGCTCTGAAATGTGCCTATCATCTCATGGAGCAGCGCATCATTTCCAACCCTAAGGATATGATGGGTATACTCCTGTTTGGCACCGAGAAGTCTAAGTTTCAAGATTCTGGAGACGGGAAAAGCAGTTTAGGATACCCCCACTGCTATCTTTTCACAGATCTTGACATACCGGCGGCGGATGACGTCAAGGCCTTGAAGGCTTTGGTTGAGGATGGAGAGGACGATGATGAAATACTGAAGCCATCGTCTGAGGATGTCAGCATGGCAAATGTCCTATTCTGCGCCAACCAGATTTTTACTACAAAAGCAGCCAATTTTGGAAGTCGTCGTCTGTTTATCGTTACGGATAACGATGACCCTCACGCAACTGACAAGCAAGCGAAGTCTGCTGCTGCTGTTCGCGCAAAGGATCTGTATGACCTGGGTGTCATTATGGATCTCTTTCCCATCACCAGGGGTGAGACAAAATTTAATATTGCAAACTTTTATGATGTAAGATTCTGCGCCGTGGTGGATTTGGCTTTGACTTATGATCTTAGGACATTATTTATCGTGACCCCACTGGGGAAGCCAACATGACCGAAATTCGGACATCCAAGTCTGGCGATGGCATCACCTTGCTAAACTCCCTCATCTCAAATGTTAATTCTAAGCAAACCGCGAAGAGGGCACTCTTTTCAAATCTTCCATTTGAAATTGCCCCAGGTTTGAGCATCTCTGTGAAAGGATATAATGTTGTCCATCGACAAACACCGGCCAGGACGTGCTATATCTGGCTGGATGGCGAAAAGCCGCAGATTGCCACAGGGGAGACAACAAGAATCGCAGAGGACAGTGCGAGAACTGTGGAAAAGCAAGATATCAAGAAGGCCTACAAGTTTGGTGGAGAATACGTCTACTTCACGCCCGAGGAACAGAAGTCATTGAAAAATTTTGGAACCCCGGTAATTCGCATCATCGGATTCAAACCTCGAAAATTGATCCCGACATGGGCGAGTGTAAAAAAGTCGACCTTCATCTTCCCCAGTGAAGAAGGCTATGTTGGCTCGACCCGGGTTTTCACTTCGCTTTGGCAGAAGTTGCTCAAGGACGACAAAGTCGGAATCGTTTGGTGCATTGTCAGAGCGAATGCTCAGCCAATTTTGGCTGCCATCATACCATCCAAGGAACAGTCGGATGATGAATCAGGCACGCCGTATCTTCCTGCGGGACTCTGGATCTACCCTTTACCATTCCAGGATGACCTGAGAGAGATTAAACCACCAGGAGAGGCTGCACCGAGCTCCGACGAACTCAAAACCCAGATGAGGACCATTGTGCAACAGCTTCAGTTGCCTAAGGCCATGTATAATCCAACTAAATACCCAAACCCTGCCTTGCAGTGGCATTACAAAATTCTGCAAGCTCTTGCGTTGGAAGAAGAAGTCCCCGAAAAGGCTGAGGACGCAACGGAGCCTAAGTATAAGGCTATCAGCAAGAGAGCTGGTGGATATCTGGAAGAGTGGTCTGAGACCCTGGAGGGCGAAGCCAGCAGCTTTGCTTCGAAGAAAGCGCTTAAGCGCGAGGCCAACGAAGATGAAGAAGATCGGCCGGCCAAGAAGAGTAGGGCTGCGCAAGAAAAGCCTTCTGGGTCAGCTTTCAACCTTGCACAGCTCAGAGCCGCAATTGACGGCGGAGGAATCAACAAGATGACGGTGGCTCAACTCAAGGATGTCCTTGGTGGAAAGGGTTTGAGTACGAGTGGCAAGAAAGTGGATTTGATTGACAGAGTTGAGCAATGGGTAGAGGACAACTCATAGTGAATCGATGTGCTTGTGTATAAGAGTATGTGTATGATGGATTGGCGTTTTGAAGGGTTCTGTTGATAGAAAACGGGCCTAATGCGAAGCAATTTGCATTTTTTGACTTGGTGTGGTGACATTGTTTGATGTTGAAATGTGAATCGCGTTGGTGGCCTTGGAATTTAACCAAGGAAATAATGAGAAACCGAGAAATTCTCCTTCATCCAACTTGTCCTTAGCAACAAAAACCCAATCGTGCATATAATAGCATAGAATCCCTTGGTACTCGAGAGACAGGAACACCAACTTTTGTCACAATGTCTGCCCCAGACAGTCAGCTGGGTTGGTGTTGGACAAGACGGAGGTTGAATTACCCCACAACAAGCCGCAGCCTACATGCCACTCGGACCACCACCCCTGTACTTGGTTTCTCCAACGGCCCATCGCTGCTTCCACTGCCCGCAACCCCAACCGCGTTCACGCGACGTCAGCGTCACCGAGCTTCGACACTAGCATCCGACGTCGCCCTCGTCCACCCACCGCTGCAACGGGAGCAAAAACTGGCCGCATAGTTGGCTCGGCTGTTCCGCCTCTCTGGACTGCCTCGATGGTGCCTGTCGGATGCGCAGCAGCATCGCCAAAGCCTCGCGATGGCTGACTTTCTTGCGAGCTTCAATCTGGGTGCGCAAACCGTTGACCCATCTCGAGACTCATCTTGCGACTCCATAGACGACCTACAGATTCGACTGCGCCGGATTCTAGACGAAAAGGTCACACCGAAGAGAGCCGAACATGTCTCGACCACGCTGGAGTTTAGGGCAACTGCTCAGTTCATCTTGACCATAGCCGAGCCCGAAAACGGCGCAATCGAGGGCCTGAATAACATCGATCCTTCTTTGGGAGGAGCCCCAGCCGCCACGACGCCCGAGGTGCAGAGCGACAGACAAGTATCGCGGGTGACAGGAGCCCACGAGGCATTGATGAACCAGCCGCGGGACAACCCGGTTATCCAGAGATCAGTTGCGAAACACATTGTCAACTCCCTCAGCGCAATCGATGGTAGCACTTGGGCGGCTAGAGAAGTGGCTTTCGGGAACCAGGGCTGGACGTTTACATACTTGTGCAAAGAATCCTATCGACAATGGAGTCGCGCGCATGGAAAGGCCTCAGCTAAGGCCGTAGTCGGAGAGTATAGCCAGCGGGAACCGGATCCAGTCCTCAGTAGCAGGCCTGCCTTTGACTGCAGGGGCTCGGTGACGATTGCTTTCAATAAGGATAGTCGGATGATCACGATTAAATATGACCACACTCCTCTACATAAGACTGTTGCTGAACTATCTGAATACTTCAAACCCCCTCCCCGCCAGCTGGGCCCAGGAGCTGAGAGACAGGCTCAACAACAAAAAACGCCGAGAAAATCGAGGACAGGTGGGAGAGCACAGGACGAGAATGGGAATCCCCGAAAAAGAAAGAAGAATAATGTGGTAAACAAAGACACAGTCACAGTGACAACTATGGAAGATTTGTTGCTTCAAGGGCCATTGGAATCTGCGGTGACAGAACATGATGCTTCAGAAACCACACATGCTCAAGCAGTAAAGGCACTTGCCCAGATTCAAGATGCAGACCAGCAAGGTGCAAATCTCGGACAAGATGCACAGCCTTTCAGGGAATATCCACAACAGATAATAGAAGGAGGCGAGTCTGCATCAACGGCCCAAGCAGGAGCCCCGACGAGGGGCTCTCAGCCCCCCCCAGGAGTTGTTTTCCCAGTTAACATCACACCTATCGAGGCAGCGCGTCGTCAGGATGCGGCTGTCGCCATGCTTTCGGGAGCTGGCGTGCCTCCAGACTCGCTCTCAGCTGAACAATTCAGCATATTTTCAAATCAGTCACCAGAACTTCAAAAGGAATCTCTTAACATGTTGATTAAGTATGGTGCAGAGAGATTGCGCATTGTCCACCCAAGCGCTAAAGAGGGCGTGACTTCTGGCCAAACCAGCTCATCTCCTACCCCAAGTATAAACAGCCCATCTGCCTCGTCTCACCCCACAACCTCTAAAGAGCTGGTTCCACAATACGGCGACAATGGATACGTCTCCGCATCCGAAGCCGCTACAAACCATACTGGATCTTCGGCAAAACCTAGACGGAAAATAGGAAAATCTCGCAATGCTTGCTTCCCATGCAAAGCGCGCAGGGTCAAGGTAAGATGTCAGGATATTTCCTCTTTGAAGCACATGAATCTGATTTAGTTACAGTGCCCGAGAGAACGGCCCATCTGCAACGAGTGCCAGAAAGCAGGCCAGACATGCGAATATGCACCCCAAAAACCAAGAAAGAAAAATAAAGTTGGTACTGATGCGGTGGAAACAGAGGCCGAGGAGGAGGACGGCACGAGGGAGGCAGATATAGACGAGGATGCCGAGACATACGAGTCTAATCACGGCGACTCTGTTCAGAACCTGACGCACGAATATTCGTCCTATCCCCAAGCACCCCTTGATGACACTTCTGTGTCGAGCACTGAAGCAGCAAATCGGACCCTTCACATGGCGCAAAGTAATTACCTGCAACCAAGACCAAACCTACCCCTTCCGCATGATAATAGTGGCACCGTGGCACCTCATCATGTACTGGCGGATCCGTCCCGACATATCGGACCCCAAGCTGTCTCAGCTGACACAGAATCTATTTCTTCAACCCAGACCATCTGGGAGACAAGGAATTCCACGTCACACACACGACGAAGCCTTCCTTCTGGACCCGGCCGTGTTAAACATCAAACGTCATCTTTCGAAAATAACCAGCCTTTGTCAGATGGATCTGCCTGGGCAAGATATGGCGCCCAGGGAACGGCGGCCGCCTCAGCACTGGAGCAATTGCAGCATTCTGGAAATAGAACGTCCCAGAGTGCGAACCATCTCCAAATAGTTGAGCCCCACGATATTCGAAACGGATTGCGACAATCATCGTCGCTCTCGCAGGCTGCTCTACATCAGTCCCCGAAAACGGCTGCGGCGTCTGTATCGACGCAATCCAAAAGTTCACCATTTCATGCAACTAATGCCCCTCGAGCGTCATCGCGCCAGAGCCAGAAGGGCCAATCGCACAATCAGCCGAATGGGGTATATCCACCACCTCCTGACCCGGCTGGTCACTTTCGAGCAAACAGCTCTGCAAAGCAATCTTCCGATCGTGCCAATGATGCGTCCAAATATAGCGGACAGGATCATTACAGCGCAAATATCATGACGGGCCACCAATCGACTCGGGGAAGTGGTGGTTATGAGCCATACTCGCATTCAGGAGGGTCATCGCTTGCGACACCGGCCACCCAACCTACTTCATCAACAACTTCATACCAGACATCCTCAAACCACTGGTCGGGATCGCAGGCTAGCAATCGTGATCACGGCTCCACATCTATTTATAACTCTCAGAGCACCTACGCTCAAGCACCCACGTCAAATGCCGGCTCTCACCCCAGGCAAACCCATGATCCTCTCGACAGAACACAGTCTACTCGTTCTGGTAGTGAGTCCTTCGGTCAGCAGCAAAAGAGTTATTCGTCGTATCCGCCCCCTGAGCAGCATCAACAGAGCGAGAGGACTAATCAGCTGTCCAGCTGGTACAATTTCAGCAATTCAAACTCAAATTCTTTTACACCCACGAGCAATCCATCTGGTTACTCGTGGCCCTAACACCAGAGGCGTAAATATGGCACATCGATTTTAATTATGAGTCATTAGGGGGGTTGCATTTTGTTAGCGTTCAATGGTATCTGCAATGTACTCTTTTTATGGACCTGTCATGCCATGGACAGGGCAATAGAATTTCGATTAGTAGGAGTTAGGACGCCGTGTCAGGAACCTGAACGGTACGTATGACATCTGAGATAATACCCTTTTTGACGTCCCCTCCATGGAGATATTATGGGACACCAGCTTCGGCTTTGCGGATTTAATATGATGATGAGTGGTTGTATTTTCCCTCCTAACCTGACCATTAAAGTACTTTGCACAATGTGCACATGATGCCTTTATTCCACCAAAACCCATCCATCTCTATCATTATCATTGGTATACCTCTCTCTGTGCTAAACCTTCACCGACAATGGCACCACTCCACACTTTGGTATTTCGTATCACATTACATAAATAGCTTTCGGGTTCCACAATGCGCTTGGGACCAATTTACTCCTCCGGGTTGGACAGGGCAAATTTGCTCATGGAGCGGAGCCTGGCGCCGTAGAAGTACAGGAGCCAGATGCCGATGATGCCGATGACGCTCAGGCCGCCGAGGAGGCTGGTGCCCTTCGCGACGCCCAGGTTGCCGAAGAGCGGGTGAGCGAAGAGCACACTGCCGCAGGCGAGGGCGCTGCGGAAGAAGTCGTTTGCGGCGAACAAGCTGGCGGCGTACATGGGATAGCTAAGTGGGATGTAGACAAAGATGCACTGCATGACGATGAAGACTGTGGCGCCGTAGATGGTGATGCCGATGGTGGGCACGATCCAGTGAATCGACTCCCGCGCCGTCCAGGCGAAGAGGAACAGGCCGATGGTGGGGCCGATGGAGGCCGGGAGCGCCGGCAGCAGTCGCGACTCCTGGACCGGCCAGCCGTACTTGGCGATGCGGCGGTCCATGTAATAGTGCAGGTAGGCGACGTAGGATCCCACGCCAAGGAGACAAGAGACCAAGATGCAGAGGAAGACGAGACCGATTTGGCCAAGGTTCATGTTGTAGTAGACTGGGTACACGAGGGGGAACACCTCGAAGACTGCAAAAGGATGAAATTAGCTTTGCGGGCAGGAAAAAAAAAGCGACATTGTAGCATGCGGTGCAACTTACATGAGTAGTAGATACCGTAGATGATGGCGGTATAGATCTGGACGAAGAGGACGGCGGGATCCTTGAGAGTGATTTCGAGGGGCTTGATGAGAGCATCAAGGGCGACGGCCGACATCTTCATGTTGCGCTGGTCAATCTCGCTCTGGGACATGAAGCGCTCGTTGTTAGTTATCTTGCGAAGGCGTTGGGCTCGTCGAAGCAAGATGTTGGCGGCGCTAGTCTCAGGAAGCAGCAGGAACATGAGGATGAAGATGGGGGCCGATGCCCAGATGCTCTCGTAGAGGGACCAGCGCCATCCCTTGACGGGGACGGCGAAGCCGCTAAGGAGAGGGCCGAGGGCAGCTGTTGAATAGTTAGCCAATTACTCTTGTAAATGTTATTTCAACCAAAACTCACGTCCACAGTAGGCCGCAGAGACCCAAGCCATCATGGCGTATGGCAGAGCCATCAAGCTGTACATGTCACCAAGGGAAGCACCTCCGGAGGCCAGACAGGGGGATCCGAAGAAGCCCTGGAGGAAACGAAGGACCATGAGGCCCGCGTAGTTATTGACGAGGGCCGTGGGGATGGAGATGATGACGAACAAGAACATGGTGACAATGTAGACAGGGTTGCGGCCGATGCGAGGGATCTCGCTCAGGGGCGAGAAGACCAAGGGGCCGACACCGTAGCCGAGCACGTAGAGCGACAGACCCAGTGTAGCTTTGAGTTGGCTGACGCCAAACTTTTGCATCACGCCCTCGGTCGAGGACGTGTAGATGGCCGACGAGGTGTAGACAACGAATGTGTAAAGGCAGATGAGGAGGGCCACGCCGCCACGCTTCCTGTCTGTCCAGTTCTGCGGGTTCTCGGCATCGTCGCTGTAGTACCAGTCGACGAGGATGGCACCGTCCTTCGTGCGCTTGGGCACGACGGGAATCGACTTGACCTTCTCGAGCTCATGCTGCTCGTCGACGTGCAGACGGTCGATGGTGTAGGGGTTCGTGTCCTGCGCCGACCGCGTGCGGTGCAGCCGGATGGGGGCGCTGGTGGCTTCCTCGTCAATCTTCTCCGGGTCGGTTTCGCGTTCCTTCCGGGACGGCTTCGAGTCCCCGGCAATGGCGTCCGGGTCCTCGGCTGTGATGGACGAGGCCGACGAGGCTACGACGGTGTTGTTGCTGGTGAGGTTGTTCTGCCCGTCCTCGGTTACAATGGCATCTGGGTTGTCCAGAAGGATGATCCATGGCTCCGGGAGCCTAAAGTCCGGCTTCTCCTCAGGGTATTGGAGGTAGCGGTTGCGTGTGACAAAGCGAATAATCTTGCCCAGAGGGGCCTCACGTATGAGGGCCGCCATTGCTTGTTGACGTGCTTGGGCCGTGTGTCTAAGACGAGCCACAGAGATCGGGGGTTGGTTGCAGGTAACTTGAAAGAAACAACAAGTACACCAAAAATGGGACAGTGTTGTGTAAGTGGATGGTAGATATGCTTCTTTTTAGCTGCTCAAGTAGACGGAGAAGCTGAGTTGAACTGGTCTGGGAGTTTCCCCATGATCGAGATCTTGCCGCCTCTTATATCTATCCATCCAATGTCCGCCCATGCGTCTAAGCACATTTGGAATCCTCATGCCCACCCAACTAACGAAAATAAAAAAACAGGCCGCACCGTTCGGACATTCTGCTAGGTAATCACCATTGATCACTCATCGCATCGTCCTTCGCTCCACAAAACCCGAAGAGTAGCGGAGCTAGTGCAGATCAAATCCGAACCTTAGTCACATATCCCAGCAGCATGGAAGCGAGACGGCGTCCACCAAGCGTAATGTAACCATGAATTCACGCCCGTTGCGCAGTGCCAGTGCGGTCCCAGCGTGAACCCGCCAGTCGGGCTAATTCGACGGTTGGGGCTTACCAATCGGACCCGACGTGGAGTTGTGGTGGAGGAGGGGCGGCTCGAAATTGGTGAGGGTCAGAAGCAAAAAGAAAAAGAAAAACAACCCAAACCGCTAAATAGACCAAGCTCCAAAAGCTGTACGGATTACTCAGAGTGCCGGGTGGGTTACATGTACCGGCCGGGGGGTACCCCGTCAAAGATTGATGACATTCATGGCCCTGTCCCAGATGATGCAGCAGCGCAGCCAACCGAAGGCCTTTCCCACCCTCTGGGCTCTTGTTTGCTCTGGAACGGTCTGGACCTAAGCGGAGTTTAGGGCTGACGCGAGATGGTGGCGGTATCTGGTTGGTTGGGATAGAGTTATCGCCGTGTGCTATCTCCTCATGCCATGCCACCGACTATTGCCTGTCATGGAAACCCATGGTGAGCCGCAATTTGGATATTGCCCGAACAATATCAACCCAAGCAGAGACGAAAGGAAATGCTTGCCCTCTCCGCGCAGACTTGGGGATCACGATAAAATCATGGCCCGTTGTTGGCCGAATCTTTGTCGTACTCGAACAAACCCCCCCCCCCGCCGATTTGACGCAGATCTGTGAGCGCTAACAAGATATCCTACTAATTGGTTCTTACAAAGTGACCAACTTAGCGCCCCTTTGCCATCATGGCCATCCCAGGATGGCAGCACTATTTGGGATTTCAGCTGGCCCAAAATGACGGCATATGCAACCATTTTTGCATACTTTGTCTCACTCATCAACGCCCAGCTGTTCGTTGTCGCCCAACCCTCTCGCCGTAATCTGACTTTCGGATACATGCGCCACTGTGCCATGTTGTTTTCCCCAGACGCCAGGTGAAAATTTCTTCCCATCTCACTGAATCAGCACTAACAGATTAAGCGCATTCCCACATGACCTACGTCATCCCGCGAAGCCGTATCGTTGTTGAGGCACCGGCGCGTTATGCTCGGAGAGGGCTACTAAGCCGTCCGAGCCCAAAGTACACTAGTTTGCCAAATCGGGAAATAGCTGCACCATAGCGCATCTTGATTTATAACCATCGGCCTTGTTGTCTCGCCGCCCGCGTTGCTTGATTTGTGTGATACATAGCGCCAGCAAACCCTCGCCACGAAGTCCGTTCACATCTTTTCTTCGATTCACCCGAGAGACCCTAACCTGACACTGTCGGGGCCCATGGCACATAGGAATAACCTATGGGGTAGGTCGCTACACCGTGCCATCGGCATCTCGCCGAGCCATGTTGCTTTGCATCTTTGGCCCAGATCGTTGGTTACCAACGTTGTGCGTTTTCATAGCCAATAAGCACACCTCTGGCATAGCTAAAACTCGAGGCCACTCAACTCTGGCCGTCACACACGATAAATGATTGGCGCTCCTTGCGGCCGCTCCGTGCGCATGCCAGTATCAACTTTACCCATACCGTCGGAAAGCTCGGCGGTGGCTTACGATGTAGACATAGAAAAGGGTGTGCCTCGAGTTTGACAACGGCCACTCACATTGGGTCCTCATCGGATGTGCACCTCGTCGATTTGTTCTCAAGCATACTACTACGTTGCTCGGAGCCAGTTTTCGTTTCGGTCATCTCGATGTCCGAAGACCGCGCTCTGCATTATTTGTAACTCTGGGAACCCCATACCTTGAGCTGACCACCAAATTATCTTTTGTGTCACTCCGCCTCGTGCTCCTCGTCCCGCCCGCTCTTACTTGGAGCTAGGTTCTTTCATTCGAGCTTTCAGTTCTTCGAGACGCCAATCAAGCCGGTGTCGTTGGAGGATGGATTCAACCTTTTCAGCTTGCTTCTCACCCCCCTGGACAACTTCGTCAACGAGTGGCCACACCCGGCCATCTTTGCTCGCTACAGCGTGCTCAATCAGTGGCACTACCCAAGCGTGACCGTGCCACTTTGAATCGTCCCTGTATAAATGATCGGATTTCATGACTCCTTCTGCAACCTCAAAAGCCCGGTCAAATTCTCCGAGCTCAGCACATGCAGAAATCATACGGCTGTACATCGGTATATCATCACAGTGTACCTGGGTATCAGAGGTTGACACAGCGCCATAATCTCTCGTAAGAGCCACCGTGGTTTCCAGGTTCGTGGAGTTGAGTATCAATTCTTTGACCACGCCGAGTCCAGGGCGTTTCCCGGTAATAGAAAAGGTTTCATTGTAAAGCGGCATGGCAGCTTCCGACCCGCGGGCTTGAGCCATGGCCTCAATCGTAACCAAAACTGCTTCCAGAGGCACTTCGCTATCTTTGCGCATTTCCTCTATCGCCGCAATGGCCTCATCGATGAGCCAAGGATTCCTCTTCAATGCCAGATAGATGCTCCTGGTCATACTTCGCCCAATCCATGCCTGATTTCGCTGCATAATGGCCAGAACACCAAATGCACCCGCCAAATCCTCACAGGCAACAAACGCTTCCATGAGGGTCTCGTGCTGGTGATTGCTGACCCTGCCCCTGCTAGAGAGCATGCTCAGAGCTTCTGTGGCTAACGTTGTATCCGCGTGTCTAGCTGCCGTACTGAGCACATTTTCGAGAATGGTGGTGTGCGGGTTCAGCACTGGCTGAGCTACCACATATTCCCACACAAATTTTGTACCGGCCTTATGATATGATTTGCTGAACACATCAAGGGCATGGAGCAGCAGAGTACGAAAAGCATTATCGGTGCCTTTGGCGTGCTTTCTTTGACGTAGCAGCTGAAGCATCTCGTCGAGGAATCCTATCCTCCCAAACTCAACGATGAAAATGTCGTAGACCCATAAGTCAATTCGCACCTTGTTTTCATGCATCTCTGTGAATCTGGCAAGTGCAAGCTCATGTTGACCGTCCCGGAGTAACCCGATGGCAATATTCTGATCTGCAGCTTTGTCGATGGGGTACCAGTATTTCTGCATAATATCAATCACCTCCTGCCGAATCACATAGTCGGGGTGCACCGTCAAAGCCTGCAATGCGCTGTGGCATATTTCTGCGGTAGGCGCAATACCTTGGTTATCCATGTCTCGTAAAAGATTGCGCACCCCAGAGGCCGATCCCTGTGTGTCCACCATAGCATCCATCATGCACTCATAAAGGAAGGGATCAGGGGACCGGCCTCGATGTCTGATGAGAAACTGGACAAGCTGGATAATGCGCGAGTGCACATCACGCACTTTGGAGTTCCCACCCCGCATGGCTCGAAGAGCCTTCACAATTTCTTCGGAGGGGATATCATCAAGTGGTGGAAGTGTTGGGCCGAATAAGCCGTATTGATCAGTTTTCAGTTTTGATTTGGACGCTTTCGTTTCCTCCACCATTGCGAAAAAAGAATCTAGCGAATAGGCGCCGGGGGGGGCGCTCTCAGACTGACGTGCATCCGTTCCATACTGGCGGCGTCGAATTGAACCGATATTTGGCGTGAAACGGGTGTGGCTCAACGGCGAAGCAGCAGGTCGGACGAGGAGCGAGGCATTGAGAGCTCTGCGCGAGACGTGTTCGTCAAATGCTGGGCAGAGACAGCGCCAAAGGCCGTCATAAAGCGGTTGGGTTCGACGCATGGCTCGGAAGACAACGGCTGCAGTGTTGCGTTGTCTCTTTTTTCCTCCAATGTCAAATCATTCAAATCGTTGGACGGATCTCTAAATTTCTTGGGTCGCATGTCCCTGGTGGGGCGGAAAAGCTTCCGCTACAACAAAGGCAGTCGCGTATCTTTAAAGCGGGGTGATGCAACTTTGAGAACGACTGCCCGTTCACCTTAGCCTACACCGAGAAAGCCTCCCACTCCACCAAACCTGTTTTGGTCCCAACACTCTGCTTCCAGCGCGCATCGACCACAACATCTCCGGCCGGCGCATACACGACACCATGGTACGTGAGCCCAACACCCCCCTACCAGTTCTTTTTCCCCTTCGAAGTCCGTCCAAGAGCGGGGTGAGTTCGCAAAGCTAACCTACGTGCGTGTGTGCAGCTACCCCTCGGTCTTCTAAACGCGGCCCAAGGCCACCCCATGCTGGTCGAACTCAAGAACGGCGAGACTCTCAACGGACACCTGGTCATGTGCGACACCTGGATGAACCTTACACTTAAGGAGGTAGTGCAGACGAGCCCGGTATGCAGCTTCTAGTATTACAAGAGATGAGGACAGAAACGGGAGACTGACCGTAGAACACAGGAAGGCGACAAGTTTGTGAGATTACCAGAGGTCTATGTCAAGGGAAATAACGTATGTTCCATCGAAGCAAATATCCAACGACCGAATGGTGGCTGACGAGCGAGCTAGATCAAATACCTGAGAGTGCCCGACGAGATCATCGACCAGGTCAGTGAGTCGCAGAAAGGTCAACAAGGAAACTTCCGAGGTGGACGAGGAGGTCAGTCGAGAGGAGACCACAGTGGGCGGGGCGGTGACAGGGGAAGAGGACGTGGTGGTAGAGGTCGTGGTCGTGGCCGGGGTCAATGAGGTAGCTGGGATACCTACGCCAAGACTTACTGAGTCTACGACTTTGAACGAGGATGCAATAGTTTTACCAAGATGGTGCCGAATACTGGCCAAGGGCAAAACACATCCACGTTTGAATTGTCACACCATCATCCATCACCTTTGGATTTGGATTTATTGCACCTCTTACGTCAGAGATGGGTCTACCCTATACAAAACCGCCATGGCCGAAAAGAGGGAGCGAGCTACCAAGAATCTCGAAGATAAAGAGGGCACTGGTAGCCGACCAGCCTATCAAAGACGAGGAGGCCGACATGTAGCATTACCAATAAGATCGATGTGGTGAGATATTGAGAACATAAATTGAAAATGATTCATCTATACTGCGTGATACTGATTCTACGGAGCCCGCGACCAAACCAACAATGTTCCCTGCTCATTCTTCGAGTCAAAATAGCATATCATGTCAAAGCAGATGGTCTAAACGCCATTTTATCATCCCAACCTAATCATATACATGTCTCTGCCCCTCAATGCATCTAAAAGCTGGCAACGGCAACAGCGATCGCCTGACTGTCAGAGTGTGAGATGGACACGGAGACCTCCTTCACACCGGCTTTCTTCGCGACAGCAGCGGCATCACCGTGGAGCTGGTCTATTGTTAGCAATGCGATTCAAGATTAAATACTGTAGAGGAACTTACTGAGACGGTGGGTGCGCCACTCTCGCTCTTGACAATCTCAATGTCCTTCAGAGCAGCGCCGGCTCCCTGGCTGGCAACTCCAAGGGACTTGAACACGGCCTCCTTAGCACTCCAGCGACCGGCGAAAGAGCTCTGGGGGCTGGGGGCCTGGCGGCAGTAGGCAATTTCGTTGGCAGTGAAGTTGCGCTCGACAAAAGTCTCGTTGTCAATGTTGATAGCGGAGATGTCCTCAACATCGACACCGACGTTGCTGTTCTTGTTTGTAACCTTCAGGGCAAGAGCCTCCATGACCTGCTGGGTTTCCTTAGCCTTGGCACTGGAGACCGTCTTCTCAGATTGCTTCATGAAGTCGTTGGCATATGTGAGGTTAGCCGTTTTCTTGTCCTCAGTGACACGAGCATCGGGGTTCAGCAGCACCTTGCTGAGCTGCTCGTCGGTGTATGGGGAGTTGCTCTTGGCCACGAACAGCCTGTTGTTGATGAGACCATCGTGGAAGTAGCGGTAAGCCTTCTTCTGGCGGGACTCGACCTTGGCGCAGTACTCAACGTAGGTCTTCTCGTCAAGAGTGGCAAACAGGTACTTGGGGTGGATACCAATTGCCTGGGCGCCCTTCTGACCGAAACCAAAGGAGGTGACAGAGAAGGCCTTGATGCCGTCGGTCTGGATACTTCGGCTGGGGTACACGATGAGGTCGAAGTCCTCCATGACGGGATCGACGTTATCGGCGTTGCGGTTGCCGGGTACGAGACCAGTGTTGAGCACCTGCAGACATCCGTTCATCATCCAAGCACCGGCAGCACCCTTGGGGTGACCAGTGAGATACTTCTGGAAGATACCCATGACAGCGTTACCCTTGGTGCGGCCAAGGTGACGGAGCTGTTGGCAAATGACAGAGGACTCGTTCTTGTCGTTGGCCTTGGTGGAAGTACCGTGGAAAGAAGCAACGCCGAGATCGTCAATAGTGAGACCCCAGGTAGCGAGGGCACCACGGAGAGGAGCGATGCTGGGGTCGCTCTTCCAGAAGTGATTGCCCATGCTGCGAAGAAGTTCCTTCTCCTGTCGAGCGGCCTCCTTCTCAATGTGGTTGAAGCGGTCCTCAGCGTACTCCTTCTCGTTGAAGTCCCCGCCTTGAGCCTTCATGGCAGTAATCTCGTCGTGAACATACTCCAGCTCGGACTCCTGCCACTGCTTGATCTGCTTCTTGCGGCGCTCAATCTGGCGACGACGGTAGTTCATGTCAAGGAGAGGAGACGGGAACTTGCCGGCGTGCTCGCGGGCGGTGGTGAGAACACCCTGTCCAGGGGCGGGGACGGATCGGCCAATCTTGTCCGAAGCGGTGGTGGTCAGGGCCAGGATACCATGAATAGGAACACCCATGTCGAGGGCGAGCTTGGCTGTCATGATGATCTGGATACCGCAACCCTGAGACTCCATGAATCCGTTTCGGGTGGTGGTAGTGGGACGAGACATCTCCTGAGGAGTTCGGCCATGGGCAAACTCGTCAACACTGTTGCTGGTGGCCTTCATGTTGGCGAACTCGTAAGAGCCCTCCTCACCAAGGTCATCGAAACCACCGACCAAGCACACGCGGGCCTTGCCCTCCATGATGGTCTCGTAACCGACATCGACGGACTCGACGGCTGTGGCACAAGCACCGACGGGGGTCTTGATGGGACCAGAGGAGGATAACAAAAGCATGTTGACCCAGGCAGCCATGGTGTTGATAAAGGACTCCTGGAGAATATCACTCTGAAGAGGCTGGTCAAGGAATCGGGTACGGTGCATGCCACGGAGAGCAGCAGCACCACCCATTCCAGAACCAACACAGTTACCAACCTCAGAAACGTGGACATACTTGTAGAACTCGTACGGGTCGGTGATACCACAAGACAGGAGAGCCTCAGCAGTAGAGACAAGAAGGAAGAGAGTGACTGGGTCGACCTGCGAGATGATGTCCTCGGGAACACCGTATCGCTTGGGGTCCCATCCAGTCGGGATCTGGCCAGCAACGAGGCGGTCGAAGCGAAGGGCCTTGGGAATCCAAAGACCAGCACCCTTCTTGAGACGGACGATGTACTCGCCGCTCTCAGGGATCTCAAAGATTTCGACCTTGTCGCCGTGCTCACGCTTGAACTCCTCAGCGGTCTCCTTGGAGGCCTCGAAAGGCTCCAGGTCCTCCTCAATGACAACCTCGTGAAGGAACTGCTTCTTGTTGGGGTCATATCCTTCAAACAGCTCAGGCTCGATCAATCGAATACCAGAGTGCTCAAGGATGTGCTTCTCATACTTGGGCTTGATGTCCTTGTCATCAATAGGGTCGCCAGTCTTGGCATCAACCCAGCCAGCGTAAGGCTTGCCCTTGATGGGACCGTTGTGGTTCTTGATAAGACCCATAATCCAGGCCATCTCGACACAACCCTCCAGCGAGAACTCGCCGTATGCCTCCATCTCCCATCGGGTACGCGAGTTACCCCATGGACCAACTTCAGCAAAACCAGTGACGACGACAACCTTCTCGAGGTCAACCATTCCCTTGAGGTTATCATTGAGAGGCTCGATCTCAGTCTTCCAATCAGGGCGCTTGGGGAAGTCGAACTGGATGTTGGCACGAGGATCGATGGTCTTCTTCTTGTACAGAACCTCGGAAGCGGCACCGTTGACAATGGTGTTCTCGATGGCGCTCTCCTTGGTAACGGCCTTGCGAATCTCACTGGTCTCCATGATGTCCTTGCGGAGCTTGGTCATGGTCTCGTTCAGGTTGGGGATAAACTGGAGACCACCGTTGAGATCGGCAAAGACAGGCTCGGACTGGCACAGATCAACAAGGTGAGGGGACATAAGACCGAGAAGGTTGAAGGCCATTTCTTGTTGGGAGAAGGTACGGACGCCAAAGGCCTCAACACCCTCAGCGACGATGTTGTTGCCTGACATGAGACCAGTACCTCGGGTCCAGCCAATGACAGCACCGCAAATGGTGAGGTAGTTGGCCCAGCTCTCAGAGTGCCATCGGTTGAAGAGGGTCTCAAGGCCAAGCTTGGATTCGGAATAGAGACCATCGTTACCGAAGGTACCGTGGTTGGGAGAGAGGGGCAGGACAACCTGGGCGGGGCGAGTCTCGAAGCCGCGCTCAGTCTTCTGGGACTTGACGCAACCCAGGAGACGGATGAGGTTGGTAAGCATGATGCGATGAGCAAGCTCAGATCGGGAGTCGATGCCGTCAATCTGACGACCATTCTCAGAGATGGCAGCAAAAGGAACGATGAAATCAAGATCCCAACCCAGACCGTTCTTGGTATCGTAGATGTACTCAACGAGAGCCTCGACATCCTGCTTGCTTCCCTGGTTGAAGGGCACAACGACAACCTGGGAACCTCGCGAGCCGTAGCGAGAGTACATAGACTGGTAGTACTCCGTGACCTCACGAGAGAAACGGCTAGTAGTGACAATTACCTTGGCTCCTCCGCTGATCAGGCCCTTGAGAACCTCAGCACCAATAGAGCCAGCACCAGCACCAGTCATGAGCACGTTCTTGCCGTGGAAAGTTACACCAGACTTGGCTGCATCCTCAAGACAGTTGAGATACACACCAGTGAACTTCTTGCTGTAATCCCAGCCGTGCAGAGTCTTCTTCTTGAGGTGGAGAAAGGGGATTGTCTCAACCTTGCCCTTGTGCTGGCTGGAGGCCTTGAGACCGGATTTACGGCCCTTGCCGTTCTCCTTGGGAATTATCTGGCTCTCATTCATAGCAAGGGAGCGGAGAACCTCGCCATAGAGGCTCTTGATCTCAAGCTGAGAAGTCTTGGACATCTTGTGCTGCTGCTTGATGAGCTTGTAGATGCGCTGCAGATCGCTCTGGACCTTGGTGCGGTTGCCATATTCAGAGATCTTACCACCCTCAGCCATCTGCTGAACGTAGGTCTCCAGCTTACGGCAGCTGGCACGGGGAACTTCCTCGTAGTTGAGGTTGCCCCGGGCGTCAACAGTGGTGCGGGGGCCGGTAGGGATAGCCACATCCTTGTAGACAGGAGAGGTCTCGAGTACCTCCTTGCAGTTTTCGATAAGCTGCTCTCCAAGTTCCTTGGCCAACTTGTATGTCTCGCCTCGTTCGGTGGGGCAGTTGTCGATGTGATACTGCATAAAGTCGAGAAGCTTGGGGTTGGAGCGGTTCATGAGGCGGATACAACGGCTGACAATCTCGCGGTCGACAATCTCGAGACGGCCAAAGATGACATCATAGTAGATGTTGAGCGCATCCTGACGAGCCCAGTTCCAGGACGAGTCATAGGTTCGGGCCTTGAGAGAGCTGAATACTGGCTCAATGCCAGAGGCGTAGAAATCACCGTGCTCGGCAGTCCAGAGATCAAGCTGGGCCTGCAGAACCTTTTCGGATTTCTTAGCGTCGATGAAAGACTTGTCACCCTCGCGTAAGTCAATCTTGAGATATCGGGCAAGAAGCTCAAGCTGCTGCTTGAAGAGTGCACGCTGATCCTTAGTGAGGGCATCGATAGCGGCAGGGTCCATCATCATACCACCGGTAGCACCACCAGCGGGACCGGCAGCAGCAGCAGTTGTTAGGCTGATGCCGGCGTTGTCGGCGTACTTCTGAGCGGTCGTGTCAAGGAATGCCTTGGCATCGCCTTCGGAACCAAGACGAGCTGCAGGCTCCATGGTCAAAGCCAGAAGTAGTGCACCATCTTGGCGACCAGGGCCGAGACCCCACCGAGTCTCTAGGTACTTTCGTGCTGCTGTGATGTTGAAACCACCGGGCATCTTCGATGAGATCAACCTGGCAATAAGAGACTGGGACTGCTTGCCAAGCTGGCCATCGAATGTGGCCTGCATGGCGGCACCGAGCTCATCAAGAGGGGTATCCTCGGGCTTCTCCGGGGTCGAACCGAATTCCTTTCCAAGATCACCTAGAATCTCGTTCTGAAGGGTGGATTTACCTAGGAAAAGGGATTAGCTCAATTCTATTGGTGCCCAGACTCTGATAGTACTCACCGCCAACTAGGTCCTTGATGGCCTTGCTCAAAGGCACCTCAAGCAGAGGCTTCTTCAGCTTTTGGGCGATAAGGGCGCGGACAATCTCGACAGCTTGCACTGGCGCATCAGCAACGGCAGCCGCAGGTCCGGCACTGGGGGGAGCGGCGGCGGCGGGCGCAGCAGCAGGAGCGGCAGCAGCAGGAGCGGCAGCGGGAGCGGCAGCACCATCACTGGAGGAAGCAGCCGCTGGTTCAGGTTCGTCCTCGACGGGATCAGCTTCGTAGTAGATCTCCTTCGCGTCCTTGTTGTAGCACAGAATCTGTCGCTGGACTGACTTGGCGGCATCGTTGGTCTCGTACTTGGAGGCCAGCGTTCGTCTGGCCATGCCTCCTAGGGTGTCGGCGGGACCGATTTCGACAACGCGCTCGGCGGTCCTCTCGCCGAGGAAAACATCTTGGGTCTCAATCCACCGGACGGGGGAGGCGAACTGGTAGGCGAGCAGCTCGATGAGCAAGGTGTGGGCGAGCTCCTGCTCGACTTCGGGACGCATGGTGGGCGAATTAGGTCGGGGAGGTCGATAAAGAAAGGGTATCTCGGAAATGCCAAATGGCTGTCGCGACCAAGGTGATGGCGCGAGGCTGTGATTACTTTAGGGCCCGCTCAACCCCAATTTACACAGAACAGGATGCGCAGCTGTCGTTGATGCTCCCGGGCTGGCGAAGCTGGGAGTGGCAGCTGGAGGGGGAGTGGTGGAGAGGAAGGAGGATGAGGATGGAGAGGAAAGGGGAAGATGGAGGCAGAAGTACACGGCCGAGGAGGGTGTAATTGAAGGCTGAGTGCGTTCTGCCTGCCAGCGAGAAGCAATTGTTATGGAGAGAGAACGAATCCCAGAGTCTGGAGCGGGAGGGCAATGGAGGGTAGACACAATTGCAGTCCCAGGCGAGCGAGTAGCCGATTGTTGAACGAAATGGCCCACCAAAAGCCTACGAGACAAAAAAAAATTGGGGGAGCTCTGAGCATCACACCCCTGTCGCATTCCGTTTTTTCACACCCTCCCACACAAACGACCTGCACGATGTCCGGGCCAGGTATGGGCCACGGGGCAGCAGGTACCTGGCTCCGGCTGCAGCTACGAGAGGGTGCTGGAAAGTATTGGGCACTTGGCTAGTGGTCAGAACTCACTTTGGGACCTACGCAATCTAACGCCCTGAGGCGGGTGCACCGCTGTTGTAGACCCGTGAGGATATGCCAAGTACTAGATACATACCCTTGCGGCGTCTCATGGCGGTTAGGTGGCTCCTCATGATGGCGGGCCTTGGGCCACGCTGCCGGCGTGCAGCACGCTCCTCAACCATATTCTGACGCTAGACTGGTTTCGGGAAGGCGGTGTGCAAGTGCCACTTCACGCCAGGGATCGCTAGGAGACTTCTTCCCCAGAAACCAAGCTTTTGGGGCACCATCACCGACATGAATTTGCTGGGCTGTAACCGCCGAGATGTCTGATGAGAGCCGAACAGAGCTCGGCCGAGCGGCCTCACCATTGAACCCAGTCCTTATCTAATGTTTCCGAATGCATTCTGTGCCGCGTTTCATCATCGAAAACATCCGTCTCGAAATATAGATGACTGACGACAGGTTCCCATCATTGTGCTTGGTGTGTGGCCTCCCCTGCCAGCCTGCCCACCATAATGGTCTCTGCCTGTGTAATTTCGCCTCTGGCTCAATTGCTAAACCGGTGCTATTGTTCGGCCAAGTACCGATACAAACCTTTCAACCGGGCAACCGGGCTTGTCCCATCACCGCTGGTTGTCAACTGACCTCCACGTTCCGCCTTTTGTCGTAACTTGTTTCTCTCTGTTTACATGCATTCATGCACCGTTGTCATGAACATGTCCGGCTGTGATTGCGGCTCTTGATCTTCTGCCATGAGCCAATGGAATATGCAAAGTGCTACGAACGCCATGCCGCTCGCGTACAGGGTATTGGCATGGCAAGGGGAGCTTTACTGGTGAATCATGGCGAGACTGTTCCGCCGAGAAGTGTGTCCGGGACCACACAATGAATGCCGGCGCGTCGGCCTCATGGCCAACGACACCATGTAGAGTAACATGGCCCCACCCTGTTCGGGAGCTGGGCGGGCTGATGTGGGTAAGTGGGGGACGTCTTGCTTCTGTAGGGGAAGCATGACGGTGTTGGCTAGGCGGTGGGCAGCGGCATAATGGAGTGGGATGAGAAGAGGTGGATCTGAGGCTGGTGAAAAAAAACGGATATTGAGACAGCAACAACAACAACACCAAAGCTTGCGTGGTGCCTGAGACATTGGATTTGCTGATTGTTTATCTGTTAATCTGAAATGTATCATGCCCAACATGCATCTCCCCAATTCCACACACTCATGCTGATCTAGCCTTGTTGAAGATGTGTTGTTGGAGTTTCCGAAAAGTCTAGATTGCGTCGTCGACGAGTGGGGTTGTTGTGGGCGTAAGGGATGTCGGGATTGGCCATGAATGAGGCCTTCGTTCAGGAACGAGAAAAAAATTCCTTACCAACAAGAGGCCGCCGTGCATCGGCTTCTGGGCAATATGGCATCAACGTTTTGATGATACAGTCAATTGAGAATAGTTGAACCCAATGATACACTCATCCGGAAATCCGATGCGATGTTGTGAGCGCTGACGAACCAAGGCAATATGCGAGGAAGAGAAAACGGATGTTTACCAAATGATTCCGATAATAGAGAATGAGTTGAGTGCAACGTGCCCGAAAGTGCCGTGGCAACAAATGCGCCGGGACAGACGAATTTTGTTGTTTCATTACCGGCGAATCGAAATCTCATCAAAAAAAAAACATCATCAGCCTTCCGCCCATCCGTGTGGGCTGCAGGCGTGGCTCAACAGCAGCCTCATGGGAGGCGATGTGAGCCCCAAGTTCGGGCCTGAGTCGTCTCCGAGCTGCCCCAAAGAGGAGACTTTGATGGAGAGACCATGCCCCAGGACACACTGGCCACACAGAGCGCAGTCGTTGCACACCCATCAAAAAACCGATTTGCCCCTCCCTAGCCCACATTACAGACCCCCGAACTCTCCCGGGCTGGGGGTTGCTGGGGTTCAGGTACTGGTACATGGCACCACGCACAGAGAGTCTTGGGACCCCTCCAGTGTGCCATCCCAGCATGGAGGTGCCATGCAGCAGGGGTGCGGTGCGGATCAGGGAGCCGCCCATTTGGCCGCCCATGCCAATCGCAGTTTGGAAAAAAAAGTCGTTTGGCGGGCGCTGGACAGGTACAGCGGTTGGCTGCGGGCACGGTGAGCAAGCGACTGAGGGGAGGGGAGGGTGTGAGCTAGGCCAATGGTACGTACCCCTCAATTGCCCATCGCATCCCCAACAGAACTGAAATTTTGGCTGGAGTCGGTGCTGGGCATCACAAACCTCTGGTGGAACTACGGCCCTGTCACTTGGCCGGCTCACAGGGGGTTTGTCTTGAGCTCGAATTTTCTCGTCTTTGACTTATACCAACCGAAGACCAATCTCGCCGTCGAGTTCCTAGACCTCTGACCCTTCATCTCGAGATTGTCCTCCTTCATCCTCCTACTTCCTCCATCACCTTCCCTTTCCTTCTGCCGTACCTTGTGCCTGGCTGGAGTAGTGTTGTGCTGTCCCGCGCTCCACCGATCCAAGCTCTTTCTCAGCGACCTCCTTGTGTCTAATTTTCCCCCCCTCCAAACTACTCGGGGGCCAGCCAGCACTGCGAATTCAGGATCGCCGGATCATTTACCAGCGTCCTTGGGGTTAAGCACTAGACTTTTTATCTGGTGTCACGAGTTGAATTGATAGGTTTGTCTTCTATCCCGCCTTCTTCTGGTGCTCACCCCGCGCTCCAGCAGTATAATCTTTTTTTCCCCCCCCCGTCTGAACAAACACACTGACATTGACGCCCCTCGGCGCTCCCCTTATTCCAGATTTTCTTCGATACCCCTTCTTCCCAACATGTACGGCTCCGGAAACGGCCCTCAGACGGGCATTTCTACTCCCAGATCCAGCGCCTCGCTGCGACCACTGAGCCTGTCGCATGGCTCTCTCGAGACCTCCTTCCTCATCCCCACAAACCTCCACTTCACCGCCTCTCAGTTGAAAGACCAGTTCGTCGCCAGCCTACCCACCGCCACCGACGAGCTCGCCCAGGATGATGAGCCCTCATCCGTCCCCGAGTTGGTAGCCAGATACCTGGGACTTATCGCACATGAAGTCGAGGAGGGTGAGGATGATGAGCAGGGTTCCTACGAGGAGGTGCTCAAGCTTGTGCTGAATGAGTTCGAGCGCACTTTCCTCCGCGGCAACGAGGTTCACGCAGTCGCTGCCACCCTCCCCGGCATTGAGGCCAAGAAGCTCGAGTTCATTCGCAGCTACTACACTGCCCGCGCTGTGTGCAATCGGCCCATCAAGCCCCATGCCTCGGCTCTCTTCCGAGCCGCTGAGGAGGGTGCCGCTGAGCTCTACACCATCTTTGGTGGTCAGGGTAACATCGAGGAGTACTTCGAGGAGCTCCGCGAGATCTTCAAGACCTACTCGACCTTCGTGGGCGACCTGGTTACCTCGTCTGCCGAGCTTCTTCAGACTCTGTCTAAGAAGTCCAGCGCGGAGAAGATGTTTCCCAAGGGTCTCGACATCATGAACTGGCTGCACGACGCCGATGCCACTCCTGATGTCGACTACCTCATCTCTGCCCCTGTCAGCTTCCCCCTGATTGGCCTTGTCCAGCTCGCTCACTACGAGGTGACCTGCAAGGTGTTGGGCGTCCATCCCGGAATGCTACGTGACAGGATAACTGGTACCACCGGTCACTCCCAGGGCATCGTCATGGCTGCTGCCACTGCCGCTGCTGATTCTTGGGAGTCGTGGCGCGAGATCGCCACCTCTGTCCTGTCTATGCTGTTCTGGATCGGAACACGCAGCCAACAGGCTTTTCCCATCACCTCGATGACCCCCAACATGCTCCGGGAGTCTCAGGAGCATGGCGAGGGCTCCCCCACGCCTATGCTTAGCATTCGTGACCTTTCCCAGGCCGAAGTCCAGAAGCACATTGACGCCACCAACGAATACCTCCCTGCTGACCGCCACATCAGCATCTCTCTCATCAATAGCCCTCGAAACTTGGTCGTCACTGGCCCCCCGACCTCCCTGTATGGTTTGAACACCCAGCTTCGAAAGGTCAAGGCTCCCACAGGACTCGACCAGAACCGAATCCCATACACCGAGCGAAAGGTTCGATTCGTTAACCGTTTCCTGCCCATCACTGCTCCTTTCCACAGCAAGTACCTCTCTGAGGCCACTGCTATGATCGATGAGGACTTGAAGGACATCAGCATTGATTCCAGCTCCCTCGGTATTTCTGTCTTTGACACCAACACTGGCAAGGATTTGCGCGAGATCAAGGGTAACATTGTACCTGCTCTGGTCCGCTTAATCACCCGAGACCCTGTCAACTGGGAGACGGCTACTGTCTTCCCCGACGCCACCCACATTCTTGACTTCGGTCCTGGTGGTATCTCTGGTCTCGGTGTTCTGACCAGCCGTAACAAGGAGGGAAGTGGTGTTCGTGTCATTCTTGCTGGCACTGTTGAAGGTTCCGCCGGGGAGGTTGGCTACAAGCCCGAGCTGTTCGATCGTGATGAGGAGAACGCCGTGAAGTATGCCATTGACTGGGTCAAGGAGTTTGGCCCTCGCTTGGTGACCACCAAGGGCGGCAGGACCTACCTTGACACCAAGATGAGTCGTCTGCTTGGTCTGCCCCCAATTGTCGTTGCAGGTATGACTCCTGCAACAGTCCCCTGGGACTTCGTGGCTGCTACCATGAATGCCGGTTACCACATTGAGCTTGCTGGTGGTGGTTACTTCATCGGACCCATGATGACTGACGCCATCAAGAAGATCGAGAAGGCTATCCCCCCTGGACGTGGTATCTCTGTCAACCTGATCTACGTCAACCCCCGTGCCATGTCTTGGCAGATTCCTCTGATTGGCAAGCTCCGCGCAGAGGGTGTGCCTATCGAGGGTCTTACCATTGGTGCCGGTGTTCCTTCCATCGAGGTTGCCAACGAGTACATCGAAACTCTCGGCCTCAAGCACATCTCATTCAAGCCCGGCTCCGTCGATGCCATTCAGGCTGTGATTAACATCGCCAAGGCCAACCCCACCTTCCCCGTCATCCTTCAGTGGACCGGTGGTCGTGGTGGTGGTCACCACTCATTTGAGGATTTCCACGCGCCTGTTCTCCAGATGTACAGCCGCATTCGTCGCCAGGAGAACATTATCCTCGTTGCTGGCAGTGGTTTTGGTGGCGCTGAGGATACCTACCCTTACATCACCGGTCAGTGGGCCAAGAAGTACGGCTACCCGCCTATGCCCTTCGATGGTTGCTTGTTTGGTAGCCGCATGATGGTTGCCAAGGAGGCGCACACCAGCAAGGCCGCAAAGGAGGCCATCGTTGCAGCCCCTGGTTTGGAGGATAGCGAGTGGGAGAAGACCTATAAGGGACCGGCTGGTGGTGTTCTCACTGTCCGTTCGGAAATGGGTGAGCCCATTCACAAGCTTGCTACCCGTGGAGTCAAATTCTGGGCCGAAATGGATCAAAAGATCTTTACCATTCCCAAGGAGAAGAGAGTTGCCGAACTCATTAAGAACAAGGATTACATCATCAAGAAGTTGAACGACGATTGCCAGAAGGTCTGGTTCGGTGCCAAGTCCACTGGCGAGGCTTGTGACCTCGATGAGATGACCTACGGCGAAGTCTTGCGACGATGCGTTGAGCTGCTCTATGTCAAGCACCAGTCCCGATGGATCGATCGCTCCTACATTGTCTTCACTGGTGATTACATTCACCGTCTTGAGGAGCGTTTCACTTCGTCTGCTGGCAAGCCTTCTCTGCTGCAGAGCTACTCCGATCTCAATGAGCCTTTTGCTGTCATTGACCGTATCCTGGCTGCGTATCCCGAGGCTGATACCCAGATCCTCACTGCTCAAGATGTCCAGTTCTTCCTGATTATGACTCTTCGACCTACAATGAAACCTGTTACCTTCATCCCCATCTTTGACGACAACTTCGAATTCTACTTCAAGAAGGACTCCCTTTGGCAGTCCGAGGACCTCGACGCTGTTGTTGGTCAGGATGTTGGCCGTACCTGTATTCTCCAGGGTCCCGCAGCCGCCAAGTTTTCCACCGTCATTGATCAGCCTATTAAGGAGATTCTTGACGGAATTCATGAAGGCCACATCTCTCTGTTGACCAAGGACTTGTACAACAACAACAAAGCTATCATCCCTGTCACCGAGTACTTCGGTGGCAAGCTTGTTGACCCTGAGATTCCTATGGATGTTGAAGGCCTCACTGTCGCCTATGATGCCAACAAGAACACCTACCGTCTTTCCTCGGCTGCCTCTGCCACTATGCCTGAGCTTGACTCGTGGCTGTCCCTCCTGGCCGGCCCCAACAGAAACTGGCGCCACGCTCTCCTCATGTCGGATGTGGTTGTTCAGGGCCAGAACTTCCAGAACAACCCTATTCGTCGTATTTTGGCTCCTACTCGTGGCCTTTTTGTTGAAATTCAGTACCCCAATGACCCACCCAAGACTGTCATCGTTGTTCGCGAGCAGCCTCGTCACAACCAGTACATGGACGTGATTGAGATCAAGCTGGCTGGTCAGAACGAGATTCTTGTCAACCTCATCAAGGAGACAACCGCTCTTGGCAAGCCTGTTGCCCTTCCCCTCAAGTTCACCTACCACCCTGAGGCTGGTTACTCTCCCATCCGGGAGGTCATGGAGGGCCGCAATGACCGTATCAAGGAGTTCTACTGGAAGGCTTGGTTCGGCGATGAGCCTCTGGACCTCGACGCTGACGTCACCAGCACCTTTGATGGTGGAAAGACCATCATTACTGGCGAAGCCATCAATGACTTTGTACACGCTGTTGGCAACCATGGCGAAGCCTTTGTTGACCGACCTGGCAAGACTGTCAATGCTCCCATGGACTTTGCCATTGTTCTCGGCTGGAAGGCTATCACTAAGCCTATTTTCCCTCGCACCATCGACGGTGATCTTCTCAAGCTTGTCCACCTCTCCAACCAGTTCCGCATGATCCCTGGTGCCGAACCCTTGAAGAAGGGCGACGAGGTCTCCACCACTGCTCAGATCAACGCCGTCATTAACCAAGAAGCTGGTAAGATGGTCGAAGTCTGCGGAACCCTTGTTCGTGACGGACAATCTGTCATGGAAGTTACTTCTCAGTTCTTGTACCGCGGTACCTACACCGACTACGAGAACACCTTCCAGCGCAAGGTTGAGACTCCCATGCAGGTTCACCTGGCCACTACCAAGGATGTTGCCGTCTTGCGCTCCAAGCAATGGTTCTCTCTTGATGAGCTCCCCCGTGACATCGAGCTCCTCGGCCAGACCTTGACCTTCCGCCTCCAGAGTTTGGTCCGCTATAAGAACAAGGATGTTTTCAGCAGCGTCGAGACTCGTGGCCAGATCCTCCTTGAGCTCCCCACCAAGGAAGTCATCCAGATCGCTAGTGTTGACTACGAGGCTGGTGAGTCTCACGGCAACCCGGTCATTGACTATCTCCAGCGAAATGGATCTCCCATCGACCAGCCCGTCAACTTCGAGAACCCCATTCCCCTTAGTGGCAAGACTCCCCTGCAGCTCCGTGCTCCTGCTTCCAACGAGAACTATGCCCGTGTGTCCGGCGATTACAACCCTATCCACGTGTCCCGTGTCTTCTCCACCTACGCCAACCTTCCTGGCACCATTACCCATGGCATGTACTCGAGCGCTGCTGTGCGAAGTCGTGTTGAGATTTGGGCTGCTGAGAACAACATCGGTCGCGTCCGTAGCTTCCACGCCTCTCTGGTTGGCATGGTTTTGCCCAACGATGATATTGAGGTCAAGCTTCAGCACTCTGGCATGGTCTCTGGTCGCAAGATCATCACTGTCGAGGTCCGCAACACCGAGACTGAGGACAAGGTCCTGGAAGGTACTGCTGAGGTTGAGCAGCCTGTGACCGCCTACGTCTTTACTGGCCAGGGATCCCAGGAACAGGGCATGGGTATGGAGCTTTATGCCAGCAGTCCTGTTGCTAAGGAGGTTTGGGACCGTGCTGACAAGTACCTACTTGATAACTATGGTAAGTTTAGCACTTCACGGCGTCTCTGCTTAAATTGCCGATGTTAATTATTTTGCAGGTTTCTCTATTATCAACATTGTCAAGAACAACCCCAAGGAGCTTACTGTTCACTTTGGTGGTCCTCGTGGCAAAGCCATTCGCCAGAACTACATTGCCATGACCTTCGAGACCGTTGCTGCTGATGGTAGCATCAGGTCTGAGAAGATCTTCAAGGACATTGATGAGACCACCACCTTCTACACTTACCGATCTCCCACTGGCTTGCTTTCTGCCACTCAGTTCACCCAGCCTGCCTTGACCCTGATGGAGAAGGCCAGCTTCGAGGACATGAAGGCCAGGGGTCTTGTTCCCCGTGATAACACCTTTGCTGGTCACTCTCTGGGTGAATACTCGGCTCTGGCCGCCCTTGCTGAGGTCATGCCTATCGAGAGTTTGGTTTCTGTTGTGTTCTACCGTGGTCTGACCATGCAGGTTGCCGTCGAGCGTGATGCTGATGGTCGCTCCAACTACTCCATGTGCGCTGTCAACCCCAGCCGTATCAGCAAGACCTTCAACGAGGCTGCCCTCCAGTTTGTCGTTGATAACATTGCCGAGGAGACTGGCTGGCTCTTGGAAATCGTCAACTACAACATTGCCAACATGCAATACGTGTGCGCTGGTGACCTGCGCGCCCTCGACACGCTTGCTGGCGTCACCAACTTCCTCAAGGTGCAGAAGATTGACATTGATGAAATGAAGGAACACATCGAGGAGGCCAAGGGTCACCTCCGTGAGATCATTCGCGGATGCGCTGATAAGACCCTCACCAAGCCCAAGCCCCTGGAGTTGGAGCGTGGCTTTGCTACAATTCCTCTTCGCGGCATTGATGTGCCCTTCCACTCTACCTTCCTTCGATCGGGTGTCAAGCCCTTCCGATCCTTCCTGCTCAAGAAGATCAACAAGACTTCGATTGATCCCTCTAAGCTGGTCGACAAGTACATCCCCAACGTGACGGCCAAGCCATTCGCGTTGACCAAGGAGTACTTTGAGGATGTGTACAAGCTGACCAACTCTCCCAAGATCGGTGCTGTTCTTGCCAACTGGGAGAAGTATGTCCAGGATGAGGCTCCCACCAACGGTGTTGACGGTAGTGATAGCGGTTCTAACATTGAGTACGATGGCCCTGGCGCCGCTGCTTAAGCGCGTAAAAAATTGAGATGAGAATGATGATGAGTGAGGAAGGTTAAAGATTCCCGGATCGGATTATTTTGGTATGGACGCATATAACGAATGTATTCTGTAGTAGAGGCGTTTCCATTTTTTGTCATGTTTAGATTTTAGAAATTTATTGCTCTTAGTATTTTTTTTTCTTCTCACGCCATTGTCCGTCATACTGTGCGTTGTTTGTTTGGTGTTGAGTGAGAAGATGAAATGCAGTGCGCCACGGTTGGGGGTTTGCGGTTTGTGGTTTGCGTTGTCCTCAGCGGGAGCTCTATCAATCTGTCTCACATTGCCTGCTCGTATTAGCTAGCCACATTAACTTGGCCGGCGGCGGTGGAGGCGGGGTGCGATAGCGAACAGTAGCTCCGAATTCAGCGAAGGTGATTGGAAGCGGGGGATCGGCTGGCGGCGAGCGCCGGGGTACGGGCGAAGCTGCGATAGTCGCGGAGACGGCCTATCAGTTCCGCACTGCCATGGCGGGCACTCTGACTCGGTACTATGTTGTAAACAAGCACTTGTTTGTGCACAGGTGTCTGTTTGGCTGGCTGGCTGGCTTGCTGTGTCGCTCCCTGTAACAGGCCAAGGGCCGAGCTGTGGCTGACATGACAGGGTGTGTGACCCTCTGCCTCAACTACAAGAGGCTGGCTGAAATCAGACTGGTTTGTCTTTTCCATATCCTCTCTCTCTCTCTCTCTGTGTGTGTCTCTTCCTTTTCCTTTTCTTCTTCGTCTTCCCTTTGCAGATTCTTTTCTCTTTGCTATCCCGGCCTGAATTTCGATTTCCTTTTGCGTCTTTCCGTAGTCCGGTCTTGGCTCGACGTATTACCTCATCGCTTGCGAAGCCTGTTGCTAGCTGCGTTGACACCACAAAGCTTATGCAAGCTCCGACCAAACCATGCAACTCACCAACGAGAACATTGCCATTGTCGCGCACCTCAAGCAGGGAGAGGGCTTAGACATGATGGCGCCGCGGAAGCAAGTGTTTTGGGGCTCGTTCGTCTTTAGCAAGACCCGCCACCACCTTGAATATCTTCATGACACTGCCGTTTGCGTGGACGGCAATGGCAAGATTGTCCGGGTTGACGGGGAATGCAAAAGCCCAGACACTGTACACGAACGGATCATCGGCGAACTCGGCTGGGATAGAAACGAGGTCGATGTTCAAGTAGCCGGGCCAGGGCAATTCTTCTTTCCCGGCTTCATAGGTGAGTCTTCTCTCCGCTCCGCTGCTACACATGGTCTTGAGTGGATACTTACGGAACCCGCCCTACAGATTCGCATGTGCATGCGCCCCAATATCCAAACGTGGGAATCTTTGGTAAAACAACCCTCCTTGACTGGCTGAACAAGTATACCTTCCCGCTTGAGTCTGGCTTGGAGGACCTGGCCAAGGCACGCCGTGTGTATACAGCCGTCGTGCGGCGAACGCTCGCCAACGGGACGACAACGGCTGCATACTATGCGACGATTGACGTAGCAGCAACAAATCTTCTTGCAGATCTCTGCTTGTCGATAGGGCAGCGAGCCTTTGTTGGGCGCGTCTGCATGGACACGCCTGGTATATGCCCGGAGTGGTACAAGGATGAGAGCGCCGAAGCAAGTCTGCAAAAGACGCTTGAGACTATTCGACATGTGAAGAAGATTGACCCTGACTTTGATATCGTCTCGCCCATCCTGACACCGCGATTTGCGCCCTCTTGCACCCGCGAGTCCATGAAGAGCCTGGCCAAGATCCAAAAGGACATGGACCTCCCGGTGCAGACGCACATTTCCGAGAACAAGGGCGAGATTGATCTTGTCGCGGAGATGTTTCCCGAATCGGCTTCGTACGCTGCCGTGTACGATGATCACGGTCTCTTGACGCCGCGGACCATTTTGGCTCACGCAGTCCACTTGAGCGATGACGAAGCCAAGCTCATTTCTGAGAGGAAGAGCAAAGTGTCTCACTGCCCTTGCAGCAACAGCTCGCTGACGAGCGGTGCGGCGCGTGTGCGGTGGTTGTGGGATCAGGACATTACCGTTGGGCTCGGGACAGACATGAGCGGCGGATACAGCCCGTCCATTCTCGAGGCGGCACGGCAGGCAGCGCTGGTGAGCCGACACGTTGCCATGGGCATCCATGAGCAGGAGTCGGAACGCGAGCGGGCCAAGCTGACTGTCGAGGAGGTGCTGTACCTGGCAACCCGAGGCGGCGCCGCTGTTGTAGGGCTGGGTGATAAAGTCGGGGCGTTTGAAGTGGGCATGGATTGGGATGCCCAGCTGATTGGGCTGGGAGCTGTTGACGATGTTGGGGTTGTCGACGATGATGGCAATGTGGACATGTTTGGCTGGGAGACTTGGGAGGAGAGAATGGCCAAATGGCTGTACAACGGAGACGACAGGAACACGAAGAAGGTATGGGTGAAAGGGCGGCTGGTTCATTCAAGAGTATAAAGTGCGTGGGCAATGGTTTCAATTTGGACGCAAATAAAAACAGGGCGGCCACTTTCATGAAGGGGATTTTTTTTTTTTTTTTTTTTTTTTTTTTTTTTTTTTTGTTATTATTTTTTTTTTTTTTTTTTTTTTTTTTGTTTTT
>KV875234.1:1540156-1591382 GCA_001879505.1 Calonectria pseudoreteaudii | reverse complement strand
TTTTTTTTGAAACAAGAACAGAAACTCTCTTGTCTCTTACTGGCACGTGTCACAACCCAGGTACGCTGCTGGGGCTAAAAAAAAAATAAAACGGCATAATTTCCCCAACAGTTCGCCGTCATGCCTGTCCCATGTGTCCTCGCATTGGCTGGATCTTGTGGCCTGCCATTTTACATGTGCAAATGCAAAATACGACCATACCCTCATCATGATCCCGAAAAAAAAAACTTTAATCCGACGACATGGCCTGCCTGCCTTTTATTCAATATCATGATGAACCAAGGAGAATCATGTCACCGTCACTTGCTACCAGCCAGGTGTGGTTTGTGAATCACAACACACAACACACGTGCTCCCTCACCCTGGACATGGTCGACTCATCAATGCAATTGTCTAATCCTAGCAGTGTTGGCTCAGAATGCACTGACGTCACATTATTGCCAATACAATTGGACTGCCTGTACTTTTACTAATGCCTTGCAAACCTGACATTTCTCATTCCTCGTTCCATCATATGTACGTAAAACTAACTAACTACTACAACTAGAAATATCAAGTCAAAACCTTACAAGATATATAAGGCACCTAAACTCCTTCAAACAAAAGCGAAAGAAGAAGATGAGCCGAGTCGAGTAGCGCCAAATCTGGCTTCTGTCGACTGAAAAAGCAACAAACAACAAAACAAAAACAAATAACAGCCACCCACCCGAAATACACTAGACTACAAACCTTTGTTGTGGTTGCTCATGTAACCTCCACGCCATATTCCCTTGCATGTTTCCGACCTATCCATTCGCTTCCTGCCCAGTTGAACCTTGCTACAAAAAGCAGACCTTGCCGCCGCCGTGCTCAAGCCAATTCGCTTTTCCCAATTCCAGTCAAAGACTCCGTGCGCGCCGTTGATTCCCTCCGCATAATAACTACAGGGCGAGACCAGTCCCGTCACCCGTCCATCGATATAGCGCCAAGAGCTCTCGTCGGCGCTGGTGCTGCTCTCCGAGATCCTCAGGCACGCGACCTCGTACCTGGGCCAGTGCGCTGCGCATAACTTTGCTAAACTTTCTCTGCGTGGCCATTGCATTAGCATCCGCTTAAAAACCACCTCCAACTCGGCTGACGTTGATCCCGACATACCTGATACTCAGTGTTGAGCGTCACAACGCAGGCTTCATGCGCCCGAACAATGGTCTCGCAGGCCTTGGCGACGCTTGGAGACGCTTCGGATTGCAGCTTGTCCGCAATCAGGAGCAAAAGAAAAGACCCTTGAAGTAGATATATCCCGAAGAAGAACGGCATGAACTCCAGCCCAGGATCGTATTCAAGTATTTGGTTGATGGCTTCTGCTGCCGCCACTGCGTGGCTTGTTGCAGTGATAAAGCTTTCTGATGAGATCCAGAGATCCTCATCGTCGAGGAGATTGATCGGATCCCATTTACCCGTCAGCAGGATGTGCAAAACGTGCATCACATGGGTTCCATATGCAATAACGATACGGGTTTGAATATCATTTTCGCTGAGACGGCTGGATCCGTTCGTGTGGACGGAGTGAGCGGATGGCGTGTGCATGTCGTGGACCGCCCCGTGAGTATCCCCGTTTTCAAGAGCATCGACCATCTCTTCTGCTACCCTAGACGTGTTTTTTTGATCAAAAATCTTGAGGCTCTGCTCGTATGTCTCCAAGTGCCGCGATATCTCTGCTGTTTGCATTTCCCATTCGTGGGCAAGGCGAAAGCCCAGCCCGAAACGAGGGTGGTTCCTGGCATGGTGGAGATCGACGATTTCACCCAGAATGGTCATGAGAGGGAGAAAATACCCGAAAATGCTGTGGCCCCGGCATTCAAATTGGGGTCCCCGAAGTTGAGAATCATCTGTTTGAAAGCCCTCCGGAACTGAGTTGAGTAGATCCGGGTCTGTGTTAGGGCTGGGGAAGTTTCCGAAATCACCATTTTGCCAGACATTGTCATCCATGGGCTGCAGGAGGCCTTCGCACTCGACATCAAGAAGGAAGAGAGGGCGGTTGTAACAGAGCGCCAAGTGCCTATCTACTGTGTAGATGAGCCACCAAATCCTGCGCCTCTCCTCTCGCTCCTCCTCTGTAACGAACCCCGGTCTGTTACGATGGATATCATGCTCATCGGTTCCGGGACTGTCCATGGCGCTTGAGTCGTGCATCATTGGGGCTGGGTTAGGCGGGAGTTCTCTGCCAAGTTTCAACTCTCGCGCGAGTGACCAAGCAGCGTTCCACCACCGAACACTGGCGCCTTTATATTCGCTCGCTGAAACCACAACGGCGAGGTGAATATAGGTAATCACATCGTCCAGGCTTCCCGCAGCACCAAAGGGACCTGATTCCCCAGCCAAGGCGTCCAGACTGACGGTTCCAGGCATCGCCACCCCGAGACCTCCCAAGGCAACGCCATCGGCAACAGGACTTGGAGCATCTCCAGGAGCGGTGTGAATGAGGGGTTTAAGCAGGCAAACTGTCAGCTCGAGAAGTTTCTGGCATATCTTAGCGCGAGCTGAGGGAGTGCTGGCTAAAAAGGGCGCGTCGCTTGTCTGCGCAGCCACCCATAGCATGCTTGCAAGCAGCGCTGGTTGGCAGTGCCTTGGCTTCGTGGGGTGAAGGAAAGACCTCTTGCGGAGCACAAACCCGAGAACGTATGGAGACATGGGGTGCATTTGAGCGGATGACGATGATTGAAAGTATAGATCCACAAGATCGCATGCCAGAGAGACCGGAATGAGGTTTCCCAAGTGTGGCACAAGGGGCTCGAGAACGGGATACCGAAGCTTGGCATTTCCATAACTGGGCTGCGCGACATGCGGTTGGAATTGGTTGGGGGGCGACGCCATGGATATGCCCCAGCCAGGTGAAGGTGCGCTTCCCATGTGGTACCCCAAAGGTGTGCTTGCCATTCTGAATCCTGGGTTGGCTGAGAAATTGGGCGGGCTCTGAGCTTGAATGCTGTACAGGTCAGGATAGCCAGAGATGCTGCCTCGCCCGTTGGCATAGGCTTGATGCGATAAGCCCTGGCCATCTAATCCCTGGGGGTCATACGCGTGTGTCACAGCACCGAAGCCGTTGAGATCGATGCCCGCGGGGCCGCTCAGCTGCTCTCCTTCGAGAGGATGTGTACCGGTCAGGTGAGATGGATCGCCCAGATCACCAAGTCTGTCCAGAGTTTCGAGTCCTTCGGTTTGTCGCATACCATCTTCACCTCGGTCGGTGGTAGATTTGTCACTAAGGCTTTGCGCTCGACCCGTCATGGATTGCAGTGGTGGCGAACACGCGGACATGTGATCGGCTCGATTTTCCTTTGCTTGGATGTCATCAATCCCCATACCGTCGACCTGTTGATTGCCCTGCACTCCCGTCGCAGCTTGAACCGCAGCCTGGGCCGCAGCTTGTTGGGCCAGCTCTTTTCTCGAAGCTTTGCCTCGCTTCTTTCTCTCGCGGATATATTCGCATCCAAGACCAAATTCTGACCACATCAGCGGAAGAACGCGCGGGGTTCATGTTAGGCTTACCGATACAATGCGCACAAGGGTGCTGGCCGTCGCATTTCGTTCGCAGTTGATTGCATTGGTCGCAGGCTCGGCTAATTCTTCTTCTAATAGGGCCAGAGGTTCCTGATGCCCGAGCGTTTGGCCCGTATGCATGCTGGCGAGGCTTCATTTGCGGTCCGCCTCTTGCCACCAGGTGGTTACTTGGAATTCCAGAAGACTGCTGCAGGTGCTGAATAGGGTATTGGGAGCCCTGGCCCAATCCATCAAGGCCGTTGGACTGCATTTGGGCTTGCGTACCATGCCCGCTCGGCGAGAGAGCGGAGGATGATATGTTCTGGTAGGGCGAGAAACGTTGGAGAGGGTTAGACAACATCTTGCCTACCTCTTGGTTGGTAGTATCTGTGTTGAAAGTTAGGACTTTTTTTTTTCATTGAATGCAGAGTCGCAAAGAGTCGGTGAGTTTGCGACACGCTCGAGCAACGAGGGTCGTTATAAGAATGAGTGAAATGAGCTTACAGCAGCAGGGGTGTGGTTGGTGCCAAACGCTGCCCTCTATGAAGGGAAGTGAGAATAAAAATGTAGGGGCCACCGCAATCAGAGCCCTCAACCTCAAGCTCAAAGCCCTGCGTTTGCTAATAGTTGGTTATGCTCGCAGATGTAGCAAGGTCTATGGCGAGGAGGGTCAGATTTAACTCTTCCCAGGCAGAAAGTTACTGTTTGCGGGGAAGATGGGGGAAGATTGGGGGTGGGCAGGTCTGAGTTGCGTCGCGCGCCAATCGAGCATGGGTGAAAGGGGCGTCAGATCAACACGAGGGCTACCACGCGGCGCAGTGTTGATGGAGGGGGGTCGTGGGTTGGCGTCTGAGCGAGTTTATGATGCTACAGGCGTGGCAGAAAAGAACGTAGCCGAAATTTGACTCGGAAGTTGGAACATCCCGGGTCTTTCAGGAGATGTAACGGCGAGCGCGTGTAAGAGGGGAGGGCATGGGGGGGAGAGTCGGGGTCGGGACCGCGGTGTGGTGCGCCATGGAACATAGAACCAGGAAATGGAAAAGACACTCACCACGTTGCTGATCGAAGATCTTTGTCGCCGGGCGCAAGGCACCGTTCTGGGTGCAGCTGAGTTTCGCGCCCACGCAATGTAATTATTGTGTGTGCGACCTAATGAATCGCTGTGCTGGAGCGCGAGAGGAGTGCTTAGTTAGACGGTATTGTGAAGATGGCCTTCGTCCTCCTGGTTGCGCCCGGTTGTTTCGAGGGTGTATAAAGATTTGAGTCAAGAGTTGAACCAAAATTGCCTTCGCACTTGTTCAGACCACAAATATGGCGATGACGGAGTGGAAGTCAGGTCAGGCCAGTCAGACCAGAACAACCACCAGGAGCTTTCTCAACTCGGATGTTTTCGTCAAATTCCACGACGAACTTGTGTCGCAGCCACGTGAAGAAGGCATAGGAAATAATTGAGAATCGATCATGGGGGGGTTGCAGCACTCAATTGAATCGAAGTGTTGAGAGTGCGCGCAAAAGTCGACACAACTTGCATCCCGGCAAGCGCACATGTATATACTAAATGCTACGAAACGGATGACGGCGGATGAGGGGGAGGGGCCTCCAGTATTTTTTTTTCGTTCTGCAGCGGCTCCAACAGCAGCTCGTGACCAAGAGCCGGGGGCCCCATTGCGATTCCTGTAGGGGAAGACGCTGCGGTTCTGAACGCTGGAGCTACCGAATGGGTCGCTTATTCGGTATGGGGTAGTGAGTACTTTAGCTCCAGACTTGGGAGCGAAGTCCCGCCGAAGGTGGGTTGAATGGGCAGATGTGGAGGTGGTGGATGTGGAGGTTAGCGACGAGATGGCCCAACAGCCTTGAGCTTGTGTCAGAATGCAAGACAGACCAGCCCGGTTGTTCCTTCATCAGGTTGATGTATATTGGAATCTGTAGAACAGACGACAATAGTTCACTCTGGTCCCTATGGCTGAAGCTATTTCACGTCAACGGTTGCTTCGACTGAGGCTATTCTGTGGCGGCTTGACAGCCCGACTCGGAGCGACCAGGGGTCACTCCATCACCAAGAGGGGCCGAGGTGTGGAGTATCAGATGGGCACTCAAATCCCGTCCACATGGCACCAAGTGCTTCCAATGTGGGCAAGGAGCTCAAGACCCTAGCTTATTCCGGGGCACATGGGGAAGAGAGATGAGCGAGATGGGAAATGATGGCACCTCGTCTGCTGCTTCTCGAGCAGTCATGAGGGTGTGAGGACGGATGGGCTAGAACCCAGTCCTCTTCAGACGGAAATCCTTCCATTTCTTCAAGGTTGCCGTTTACCGTCAACAGCTTTTCTTGGCGTTAGCATTCCAAGTTGAGTGCTCGGGTTGGATCGCCGATGCCCGGGGTGGTTGGCCTTGTTCGTGAACTGAATTTCGGGGACGAGCGGCAATGCATCTCCTGCCCGGAGACTGGGCTCCAACCGAATTTTCTCTTGCATAGTGCCCGTTTACACCGAGGTGGAATAGCTGCTGACCTTGAAGGATCTGGTATGCGCTGGGAGATGGCATGTCGTGGCATGGCCAACCGAGGCGCAATAACTGCGCTTCCACTGTGACCATGTCCCGGTCACGCCTACATGATAGCAGATGAGCCTGCGACCGGTCTCAACGCAATCCGAGGGGGTATAATTCTGTCACGGCTGTGATGCCGCGCCACATTCTGCCAATGGAGTGCTTGCCTTGCTCCCGATGTCAACGAGTCTCTTGGCCGGAGGCTCGGGACGCGGGCCACACCTAAAAGCAATGGTTCGTGCTGACGTTGGCGCTGTGGCAGGGGAGAGGTGGGTGTTGACGCCCAAAATACGGCAACTATGGAATGTGGGAAGGGACGAAGACGTCACCAGCCCTGGAGCCGCTTTTGCTTGGTGGTGAGTAGCGTCGATAGCCGCCGCCAAAGACGAATGATGATTTCGGCGACTACTCCACCGATGATGATGCGAGGGGGATGAGCCTGCTACCCCCAACTCCCACCGCTAGAGTAATTTGATGTGTGGAGAATGCAGTCGAGTCTCGAAATGGGTGGCATACCGAACTCCCCGGACGCAGCCAACCGTAATTGCTTAACCATCCCCGGATTTTCTTGCAAGTGGGGTTCCGTCCGATGGAGAACTAACTTGCCACGGCCTGCTCTATGGGAGGGAGGTTGGTAGGTCAAACCTGAAGTGGGCGATTGAGGTAGCCTAGATACGCGATGCCAGTGGTCAACTGCCTAGCCCATCGCTCCCCTATAGGGATGGTACCTCTGTACAACCCCAACGGCCTCACCCTTGCTGCCTTCATACCCTGGTCTGGCTCGGCCTGGTCTTGCTGCAAACCCAGCCCTGCTGCACTTTTTCTCCCACATGCACATCTTTTAACGTCTTCCCGGCGGTTACCGTTTGGGACCCATTCCAAATCTTTCAACGGGCTACCTTTTCTCGCGACACCGCCAGCCCGGACCCTTAGCCTGCCCAGGCAGGTAGGTACATGGAGTGGCCGCTGACATGGAACAGCACAGCAGGTGTCATCCGTATGGTTTCCTTCTTCCCGAACACTGCAGAGGTCTCAGGCAGGTAGCCTCAGGAGCTTACTTCCCCTCAACTGACACCTGGACAGCTGAGCAGGGAGGTTCGCAGCACCCCCGAGGCACCTTCCTCAAGTACGTATCGTCTCAGCTTTCCTAGTTTGGTAGGTACCTCCCACCTATCTTGTGCATCATCTCGTCCCTCCTGGCAATGTAATCCTCAATCGACATCATAAATAAGAAATCATGGCGCTTTTTTGATCCGCGCCTCAGCACATGGCCTGTTTCCCGCGACCACGTCAAGGCGTGCACTGCTCAAAAGTGCTTGCTTGTAGTTGCATTCCTCTACCGTTACATTTTTTGCGCTCCAATAGCATGACAAGCGCGCCGCACCGCACCATCACATTCGCCCATACCCCGTGGCTGCGACAGCCACGGCATCGCTTTGAGGCGCTCCATTCATGGTTCCATGGGTTCTAGGCATTCTGGACCCCAAGGGTCCGCGGGCGCAAACAGAACCGACGCAACGTCGAGCCGGCACTTGGACCAGCGCTTACTGCGTGGAACATGGAGGGATGCACTACAGATCAGCATCCTCACAGGTCCGCACAGTCATGCGAGGTGCATCCTGGTCGCCCCATGCAACTTGCGGCTGGCGAGCACGACAGCCCCGGCCGCTACAGGACCTGCCATCCCATCTTGATGCTCACTGCCTCGAGGGGTGACACATGTTCCTGTCCGCCACGGCCGGAACCCTCCTGTGTGGCGCCGAGACAGGAAACGGGGGCCGGGCCGAATCCCCACTCGCCCGCTTCGACGACCCTCCACTACACGGCCCTCGTCCTCAGCACCCTGTTTGGTCCGTCCTTGATCATCATTAACCATGCTTGCTTGCTTGCCTGTCTTGCAGCGGCCGCACATCCCTCTCGATCACTGTCGCTTTGCGTCGCAAGAGAAAAAAAAATGCATGGAAGCAACATCGTTTTATTGCAGTCATGTTACCCACCCTGTCCCAGCTTCCACCACGTGGCTCCAGCCTCTACAACCCTCATCAGCCCTGAAAAGATGCCCATCAGTGTTGGTCTGCATGCGGCCTCCCCCGCCATATTCATCACGGGGAACTAGCCCGGGATAGACAACCCAATGCAGTGTCCTGCTTCCCCGCTCTTGGCGCTGCATGAAACTGGCCAAAGTCTCATGTCACACAAAATAGATGCCCGTGGAACTAAGCATCGTTACTTAGGTCTCAACATTGCAAATATGGGCAAGTCTGACATCTTGGGAACTTACCGAGTTGTGTTGAACCACCGCCGCATAGCATGATAAGCCCACTCCCAGGTCATTGGCTGAATGTCTGAATGATAATCAGTCGATCCTACATTCCAAAATTATATCAACACCTGCCCGAAGCAAGATAGTGGTATCCAGGCGTTTGGCAACCAGAAAGATATGGCGTACCTCTGATCAGCAATGTCTACTGGGTCAAGGTGCAATCAAACGATCCTTGAGGAGTGTGAGTGGGTGTAGCTGCAGCTCCGATGTACGTGGAGGGCCAACCTAAATTCTCATTTTTGTAAATCCTGGGGCCAATCCAAGCGGTACAACTGCCGCTTTAAGAAGACAATCTGCGAGACCTTCCGATCCTGGATGGTCAGTCTTTGCCCTATAGATCTGGATGGCGGCGAGAGAATGCTACCTGTCCGGTGCTCTCAAGCTTGACCGCCTCAAAGTTGTGACGTTTATCTACATCCCATGCTGGCTCGTTCATTCCGTATGTTATCGACTGGATTCGAAGTCATGCGCAAACTGGTGTTCAGAACCGGGCTGAGAAATGGCACCACTGCCTTATCAGCCTCCCATGTTCTCTTCACCAGCTAGAAATTCGGCGCATACTCTTTTAGCTTCCTACCACTCAGTGGCGAGTAGAGGACACATTCGCAACGATGGCTTGAGCAGGTGCATGCCCCGATCGAAAGCCAAGGACGTTACTAGAGAAAGGGCACTGCCGCCTCCATAGCAAGACCCACTAGTTGCGGCAATCATGGGACCCTGGCAGAAATGCTTGACGAATTTTCTGGGCCCCGAACTTCCACCAAACACTGCTTCACACAGCATGTAATGTAGCAATGGTCTCCGCGTCGGTAATCGTCCCACCACGATCGTCGTAGAAAGCTTCCTTCAAATTCCCCCCCAGACAAACACCATGAGTGAGCCGAACCCTCCCATGAAAAAAAAAGATGCGTCAAGCTTGCGAGCCTATCGGGTTTCCCCAGGCTCGGGTATATCCCCTCCGGACCTCGGGCGTTCTACCAAACCGCCACATCCCGAGGGATACGCAAGTCAATCTGTCATTCTTTTACTTGTGCAAGCCACGGCTCGGCAAACCCGCACACGAAGTATCCCGGGTTCTTGGTTGCTCCCTTACGTGTGCCTGCAAGGGGAAAACTGTTTTATGCCTTTCAGAAACAAGCTGAAATTTCGTAAAACACATGGCGTGGAAGGGAGCGTGAAAATGAGCCCGCAAGAAACAGGGCGGCTTACTACTGCCTCGGGCCATCTTCTAGAACTCGTAGAATGCTGTAGGATCTGGGGGGCTGTAACATGTTTGACAAAAATGGGGGTATATAGAGGAATGACATAAGTTTGGGAACGTCATGGCGCTCTTCTACGGTCTTGGGGGCGCATTAGACAAGATGGTATTGGATTGGATTAGGCTGCGTTCGAGTTTCATGCGGCGTGCCCGGATATGCCACGTTTTACATCGCAATATATTCTGCTATATACAATGATACGTTTTCGATATGATCTAATGTGTTATGATCCCAGCATGTTTTTCGCCATTGTGCAGCCAAGACCAATCAACGGGGTATACCCAAGTCAGCAACCAGTTCAAACGCCTTCTCTCGTTTCTTCCTCAAACTCCCGGTCAGCCCCAGCCATTAAGGATGATATAATGTGTGCAGACCTATTAAGACATATAATTTCCCTCTTCATGCGGGCGTCAGCGTCTAGTCAAGACCAGGTAACCAGCCAGGGCCTGAGAGCGATGTCCCAAGGCCGTCGAAAGCCGCCATCGGGTCATTAGAGTCCGTGGGCATGCTAGAATTGCTGTCAGTGTTATTGCTCGGGCTGTCATTGTTCCGACGATCCCCAAACATGAACACGGATGCGTCCTGGCCGCTATTGGCGATCTGCCAGGACTCGAAACTCTGGTGCCACCTCGCACTGTCGTTCAAGAACCACTCTTGACCATCCATTCTCATCGACCTGTTTGATAAAGCCCGCCCTCTGCTGTCAGCCTGTATCCCCCGGCTTGGCGCCATAGTGACCGGGTTCAGCGGTGCAAACGAGCTTGGAAACGTTGGCATCGGCGCCGCCGAATTCGCAGGGCTCCACCCACCCATGGGCTCAGCTCCAAAGGACATTCCGGCTCCCTCCAGAGTGATTCCCGCTTGTGGAGAGAGTGCAGCAGAAGGCGGTGCACTTGTCGTCAGAGGATTGGCCATTGCTGGCTGTTGCATCGGCCGGGCGAGTTGCGTCTGTGTATACTGGGTGAGGGGGCTGTACTCCTCACTTGCTTGAAACGCGCCCATGCCATCTGAGTTTGGAGATGATCCTGTATTGGACCGAGGCGAGGGTACATCAGATGTACTATACGTCCCGTACTTTTCATCAGCCCGTTGAAGCGTCACGGCTGCATCCTCAGGGAGTTCACAAGCCCATTTTCGGGCGAGAACACTGAGAATGCTCAAGGTTCGCCTCGCACATAGCCAATCTTCAGCCATCTCCTCAAGATGTTTAACCCCATGTGTAATGTCACGTCTAGCAGTTTTCTCGGGTAGGTTGAGAAGATGAATTGTGCAGGCGCTATGTATCATGTAGACTGCAATATTGCAGATTTGACGCAAATTCCACAGCTTCTTGTATAAGCGTAAGAGTTTAGAAATTGCTCCAGCGTTTGCCGTGCAGATACGGCGAGGAGAAACGTGAGGCGGTAGAGGGGATGTTGTTGGTGTGTATTTTAAGAATGGTCGGAAGAGATGAATGTATTGAAGGTGGAAAAACATGCTACCCTTCGTTAGCTAAATCGTTGGTTGGAGAGAATCCGCTGTACTTACTGCATAAGGAGAACGTTGGGCAGCTGGCCGTCTTTTGGCTCAAACTCCTTGGGGAGCTCTTTTCGCCATTCCTCCAGACGCCTGTGCAACTCACTGAGTTTTTTGAGTTCCACACTTTTGCCACTGGAACGACCAATAGTGCTGGGATGATAGAAAAATGCCAGCAAGTCGCTGCTAATTTCACAGAGCTTTGAAAGTTGCAGTGCAACAGCGCGAGTTCTTGAGGGTTGCATCGAACTTTGATCAAAACCAGAGTCGGTGTAGGGCGACCAAGGTTGAGCGTCTTCGTCGGGGAAAACCTCGACCCGAGATACGTTGAAAGAGCTCTTTGATATTTGAGGTAATCTTCCAAGGTAGTTTGACCAGCATTTGTCAAATAGGTAACATCCCCAAAAGGTAATTCGTCTTGCGTCAATTTCATAATCGCTCATGCGTTCCTGCTCGAGCTGTCCGACATCAAGATTGAGGCCAATGTCCTCCGCCATACGAAAGCTCATCCCGCTATACACCCAGCCCTTGGCTTCTCTGGCACAGCCAGCTTCCCGAACTGACATGAGAGCAAGAGCTTGGACGGTTACCAGTCGGGGCTTCTCGTACTCGTCATTCTCGATAATCAAGCGCTTTGCTTCAGCAAAGAAGTGATCGCCTTTGGTCCGACTATCCCCTGGAGTTCCGTACGCGCCTGGAGCATTTGTAAAGTGGCACCCGAGAGCAAGCATCGCGTTAACCAGAAGACATGAGCAATACGCAGTCCCCCGCCCCAGGCCAGACTTTCCTTTCATGAAGTCTCGAAAGAACATGGTCTTGGAGAGGGTAGTGAAGTAAGGGTAATGCCAGTTGAAGTACATGTTAAGAAGGTGAGTGATAAGTTGCTTGTCCTTGGTCACTTGAGTCCAAGTCGTGATGGGATCCTCCCCTGAGGGAAACAGTTCAGGATCTGGTTCACTGTCGCCCTCATGGTGAGGATCTCCGAGGTAAATAAGGTGAGAGGTTCCTCCAATGAAACGGACGGCACCATTCTCAAGCCTAAGTTCGCCCATCTTTCGAGCCAAGTCCCTTTCGCCCTCCACCGGTTGGTTAGTAGGGTCTTGGTCATCGATCTGATCAGAGTCAGGACCGTCTTGAGATGACTTCTCCTGCTGTTGCTGCTGCTCCTTCAAGAATTTTTCGGCGACGGCATCAAGGCTATTACATGTTCTTATTTGTCTGACAATGTCTGGAACATCGTCTTCATCTGCGTTGAGAATAGCTTCAATGAGAATCTGCAGGGTAGCGTTGCGGGCCTTGACGCTATCGACCTTTTCCCGATAGACGCCCTTGCGCCGGTGGTCCGAGTTAGGATCATAAACACATTCGGTTCCATAGACACTGGCGCAAGCGGCACAACTAGGAAGTGCGCCATCACATTTGGATTTTCGTTTCCGGCACGCGATGCAGGCTGTGCTGACGCATCGTCGCTTCTGACCCGCGGGGTCGGCTCCTCTGCGAGACTTCTTCTTGGAGCCGCCCGGGGCAGAAGAGCCAGGTGGTGCGGAGGCAGCTTGTTGAGCCTCCTCCATAACACAACTCTGGAGGCCGGGGTTAGATTTGCAGGCGGAACGAGATGCGACGGGTTTCTGTAGAGTGGTGGTACGATGTGAATACTAGGTGCACTTGGAAACCGACAGGTCCACCAAGGAACTTTCAGGTTAGGAGGCGGCAATGGAATCTAGGCGATGTGATACCAAAATTCGGTCCGATACAGAGCCAATCAATGATGGCCCTGTTGCAGCTGGATGGCGTGAGGCACCAGATGATATCGATGCGGCCTTTTGGATCGGTAACTGTTTAGCTAGTATGCTCAGTGCTGAACTGCTTGGTAATCAGGCATTTTTGGGCCGTCGCGGCGGGGCATGACAAGCTTGGATGTCCAACCAGCAGTGACAACCAAGGTACTTGGGTTTGCAGGAAAGCCTTCTGATAGCCGCCAGCGATTGATTTGAGCGGCGGCGAGTGTGTGAAAAAAAAAAACCCCCAATATGCAAGAAGCTAGGTGAGCAGCACGCCTGGGCTTGGCGCTTGACTCGGGTTTCCTCAATGGAGTGGGTAATTGGGGCCACTCCCAAGAGAGGGGTGCTCAGCTACTGTGGCCACACGTGCCTGGGGACAATCTAGAGCACCTTTCAACGACACTTTGCACGACGACTCCATCAATCTCTTGGCTTTTCCCCGGATTCTCCTCGGAGACCCGGCAGAGCACACATCCCACGATGACGGATCGACCAATGCATAGCCGGGCCAGTCAAGGATCCGGTTCACAGCCTAGCGCGGGGGTTTGATGCCGACAGCTATCCCACTTGATAAGCTCGCATCAGAGCGTCAGATTGGTCCCCTTATCAACACCCCATAACAGTCCGACCAGCATAAGCTCCCAACACTGGCATTTTTTAATTCAACGGGCGACCAGGGCCTTGGTATCGTGTGGGGGACTCAGCCATGCTCCACACATTTTCATGTCTGTCTTGCTCCTTTGACCGGCGCGATCGAGGTGCCCCGCTTCCGAGCGATCGACGAATCTCACAATGATAGCCGCACAAGCTTTTAACGGTGGTGATACATACAGGGTACATCCAGTCGTCTACCGTACACTCTAAAGATGGTATATTACACAGGCAAAACAACTCTGCCTAATAACCAGAACCTCTCCTTGTTTACATCCCAGTCATTGACTCTTGATCATAATTGCACCGTTTTTAGCCTCGCCCAAGATACCAGTTGTGTGCCAGCTGGCTCGTCAAATAACTGAAAGGCGTGGGGACCTCACCCATACCCTTGCGCGCCACTGGGTGTCGAAGATAGACGGCAGCGCAAATGTTAGGGTTAACCTCGAGGTATCGAGGGATGAATGCGAAAGCAGACATGTAGGCGCGTGGTCGCCAGGGAGTGAGGTAAGGTTTCGACTCGTCCATTGGGTTCTCCTCGTCTGACTTCAAGGCGAGGGCCAATCGTCGAATTTCCTCATTGGTGAAGTCTTGCGAGGCCATGACTTGATAAGCCCAGGCACGGTCTTTTTGACTGGTGAGGCCCTCAAGACCTTTCTCGAGTACCCGCCGTTGGAACTCCTTCTTCTTCTCCACCTTTTGTTGCTCCTCTGGAGCCAGCTCCTTGGCCTCGCCCTCTGCGCTTTCTACAGCCTCGCTGGTCTTGGAAGCGGGATCAGCCTCTCTAAACACGGGGATGTCCTTCAGTTTGCTGATCTGGGCTTGAAGTTGATCGAGGAGGTCAGTGGCGGACAGCTTGGAGCCCTCGGGAAGTGACAAGAAACGCTGGGCATTGGCACGGAACAGGCGAAGCTCCCGCTTCTGCTTGGCGGACAAATTCTTGACGTCGCCCTGGAGAATTTCACGCGCATCCCTTCGAAGGCGGCGAAGGCGACGAACTTGACCATACACTTCGTCCTTCTCGGTGAGCTCCACTTCGGCCTCAGCCTCTTCGGCCTCCTCTCCCTCTGCGGCCTCGCCATCCGCAGCCTTGGCTTCGGATCCAGCCTTGCGGATTGCAAGCCTGCGTGCTTCCACCTCTTTATCTTCACGCTTCTTTCGGCTTTCAATGCTCTTCTTCAGGGGAGTGGGGGCATTTTCTTTGGGAGCCTTTTGCACTCCAGTTCCATACAGAACCTTTTCCACCTCAACTTGGAACATATCGCCTGGGTTAAGTTGGTAAGACGGATGAACCATCTAATCGAAGTTAGCGAATATTTGTAAAAGAGCAACTTGATGGGATTTTCTTGAGGAACCTGCCTTCTTGCCATTGACCTTGACGGCTCCGTGAATAACAAACTGGCGGGCCTGTCGTACACTACTGGCAAATAGAGCTCTGAAAACAGCAGTGTCCAATCGTCGTTCGATTGGCGCAAACGTCATCTGCATGTAAGGCGTCATGTCCTTGTGGTGCTCAGATAGCATTGCATTGACATCGCCAAATCCAGAAGTTCGTTGACCGGGGTGGGTGAGGTTTCGTTGGCTGCTGCTGAGCTTGGGTACACGAGAGTAGCTCTCGGCAGTGAGATTGGTAGTGGTCAGACCGGAACCACGACCGGCGGCCTGCTCGGCTCCATCATTGGCAGCAAGGTACTCGGGGGGCATATCGACAGCAGAGAGGAGACGTCGTGAAAACAGGCGCACCCATTTCTTTTCGGGGATGTGCTCGCCGTGATAGCCTCGGGTTTTCGATTTGGCAGCCCATTTCTGCTGGAAGAACGTTGCTCGGCCGTTGACAAGGGGCTCTCGAGCGGCTGCTCGGGCTATGTTATAGAGATTGAATTTGTTCCATGATTGCCTCAATTTCTGTGTTGGTTTCCAGTCAGCTGATGAGAATTCTGCATGGTGCAACTCCAGAAGTCGCTGGGGAAAGGTGCCATGGAAAGTTATAGAGGACTTACAGGGCGGCTAAGGCTGTAGAATCTCCAGGGCTTACGCATCTTGACGAATTGAGGCCCACGACGCTGGCAATTGGCACGCCGTGATGTGCTTGCGGTGCCAAATTTTTGGTTCTGAGGCCAAGCTGAGCGAGCGGATTATCCCGGCGCTCCGACCATGCCCACATTGTTACAAAATTGGTAGCACCTCACGCCAGCGGTGGGCTGCTGACCTAATCAACCCAATCCAATCATTAGTGGGGCGCGGTACCGAGACGCGACTCAATTAAACAGACGCGTCGTGGGCTAGATGGGATCTCCATGACGGCTTTGGGAGACAGCGAACAAATTGGCAGACTCACTACCGCCTGGGCTAATTCAGCACCTTTTATGCACCGCAGCAATTCAAAATGTTGTCGGCGTCGTCACCTATAGCTTTTCCCAAGAGCTCACCACCTCCCCCGACGAAACGATCCAAACCCCACGACCATGGGCCTCCCAAGTCGAAGGCTCGCGGGCCATTCGTTGTCGACGATGACGATTCTGATGAGGAGGACGATGATGCAGCGCCCCTAGAGCATGTCTCTAAGCGACCTATGCTGGATGACCCACGAGAAAGCCACTCAGAAGGGGTTCCTCAACCCGACACGACCAACACAAAAATTGATTCCCAACCCATATCGAATGCACCGGGGCCACAATTATCCCTTCCAATCTGGTCCAGCCAGCGACCTCTCTTTTCGAGCTCTGTTCTAAGCACTCTCGCCCCAAAGTCATACATTGTTAGAACGTGCGATGGAAAGGCCACAACAATCAAGGAGCGCAAGAAGTTAGCAGCCCCATCCTACGAAACAATGGTTGCCGCCCGGTCGAAAACCAAAGAAGGCAGAGCAAAGCGCAGCTACTACGGAATCGATATCCACGAGCTTATCAGTGCTGCATCTACAAACACCGCAAGCAAAGAGCAAGCACCACCGCCAGAACACTCTGTCCCAATGCCGTCCATTGAGACCTCGACTAATGGCAAGAAACCCAAGCGAACACTATTATGGACAGAAAAGTACCGAGCCCGAAACTTTATGGACCTGTGCGGAGATGATGGTACAAACAGAATGGTCCTGCGATGGCTGAAGAGATGGGACCCTGTGGTATTTCCTGGTGCTGCCAAGTCAAAGCCTGTCGTCAATAGGAGGCCAGGTATGAAACAACAGGATGAAGAAGAAAGACCGCACAAAAAGATCCTCATGTTGACTGGACCACCTGGTTTGGGAAAGACAACCTTGGCACACGTTTGTGCTAAACAAGCTGGGTACGACGTTATGGAAATCAACGCGAGTGATGACCGAAGCCGAGATGTGGTGAAGAATCGAATTCGAACCAGTCTGGGCACTGAAAGTGTCAAGAACGTTACTAATCATAAAGAAAGCGATGGTTCACAAAAGGTAGCCAAGCCGGCCTGTGTCATTGTCGACGAGGTCGATGGTGTAGTGTCGGGGTCGGGGGCGTCTGGGGAAGGTGGTTTCGTCAAGGCACTGATTGATCTTGTTCTGCTAGATCAAAAAAACGCCTCAAGCACGACTTCGGAAAGCCAAGCGCACAAAAAGAAGAAGAAAGGCGACGACTTTCGACTCATGCGTCCACTTATTCTCATCTGCAATGATGTGTACCACCCATCCCTACGGCCTCTCCGACAATCAGGGCTCGCAGAAATCATCCACGTGGGCAAGCCCACAATGGAGGCCGTGGTGAACCGACTGAAAACCGTCTTTGAAAAGGAGGGAATTCCTTGCGACAAGGACGCAGCACGCAAGCTTTGTGAGGCAGCCTGGGGGATGAGCAGTGGCATCGATGCTAAGCGAGGAGCTGAGAGCACGGTTGAAGGTGACTTGCGAGGTGTCATGGTGGTAGGCGAATGGGTTGCAGGTCGGTTTCGCGCATCACCGGTTAAAAGCGCCGGTCGACTTACAAGACAATGGATTGAACACAACATCTTGGGAGACCTGGCTAAGGGCAGCGGAGGGGGTCGCGGTCTCGGCCGTGGTGGTGTCAAGGACATCGTATCACGTCTCTTCCAAGAAGGTGGTGGATTTCCTAAACAAGCAATGGACTTGTCCGAGTCCAAGACTAAGCACGAGCAACCCAAAACGGAGTTGGGTTTTGGCGAGCAGCAGAAGAAGTATGCCATGGAGCGTCTACTCCAAATGATTGACACGAGCGGCGAAATCAGTCACATTGTGACCGAGATCTTTGCTGAATATCCAAACCGCGAGTTTAACGACGACATGTACCTGACCAAACCAAATCAGGCATACGACTGGCTACACTTTCACGACATCTGCCAGTCACGCCTCTATTCAAGCCAGGAATGGGAACTCGCTCCGTACCTAAGCCAGCCGGTTCTCGCGTGTCACCACCTCTTCGCCTCGCCAAAACGCCATATTGCCAACATGGGATACGACCGTCGCTGGGGCGCCGACGCTGAGCAGGACGCTGAGCCCCCTCTACCCTTCTCTGGCCCCAGGGCTGACTACCAAGCCAACGAAACGGAGCGACAAAACCGCGCTCAGTTGCAGGCTTTGCAAAGCCAGCTCCCCCCAACCCTGATGAGATCATTCCGAAGCCCCGAGGAGGTTGCTGCAGAGTTTCTACCCTATCTCGTCCGGCTTGTCTCGCCGGACGTCAAGCCCGTAGTTGTGGGTGGCAGCCAGGGGTCTACGGCGTCGGTGCGCAAAGAGAGTGAGCGTGTCATGGTCAAGAGAGCATCGGAAGTTCTCGCCGAGGTGGGCATCTTGCTGCAGAAGGGCATGATTGAGTCTGAGACAGTCTCAAATCGAAATGCACAATTTGTTTATCGAATGGAACCGTAAGTCTGATGTACCTAAGCACATGTTGATCGGCCTTGCTAACAAGACTCGCAGTGATCTTGACGCCCTCGCTACGTTTGAGACGGCTGCCTCCCTCCTCCTCTCCTCGCAGGCTCCTACACGGTATGCCGTACGTCAGGTTCTCGACCAAGAGCTCAAACTCACTATTGCCGCTCGCGAGGCTCTGTCTCGCCAGGCTCGGTTCAAGGCCGGCAACCCGCTTGGCCACGATCTCCACGCCTTCACCGACAAAGAGAACGCTGCCAAGGCCAAGGCTGCAGCCCTGGAGCTCGCTGCCAAGGAGGAGGAAGCCGTCAAGCGCGACTTTTTCGGTCGCATAGTCGTGGCTAGGCCTGCTTCCGAAATGAACGCAAACCGTGGCGAGGCTCAGGGCCAGCGCCAGGAAAAGGAGCGCAAAGTGTGGGTGACATATCACGAAGGTCTGAATAACGCAGTGAGAAAGCCAATGTCGTTCCAGGAGTTCATGAGGGGCTTGTGAAGGAGGTGTCTGTCAAAAATCAAGCTTTTTTCTGTCGTAATTCGTAGTGGTTTTTTTTTCTTTTTCTTTTGCACAGCATAGCAATGGCGACATTAGAAAGGATCAGTCAGGATATGAAACGAATGTACATGAGAAATAAAGGGTTATGCGAATTGTTCAAATTATCAAGATGACTATCTAGTCCTAATTTCTTCATACATCTATGTCCACACACGCGCATCCAAATGTAAATCAGTGAGCTTTGGCCGTGTCCGACTCTATCTACTGCTACGCCTTTTTTTTACAGCTTCGACTTGGGCCTCTGGGCCGGCACGGCAAGTGGGTCGTACACGGTGGTTGACAGATTATCTGGGTGGTAGGCGGAGTGGTTGTGAAGGCTGCGAGTATCCAGCAGGCCAGGGTGCAGATCCTCGATGCGGGTGGCACCAATCAGGCGCATGTTCATCTCAAGCTCGTCCTTGAGTAGCTGCATGGAGCGCTCGACACCAGGCTCACCATAGGCACTCATGGCGTAGAGGAAAGGCCTACCAATACCAACGCCCTTAGCGCCCAGGCACAGGGCTTTGAGGATGTCTGTGCCGCGGCGGACACCACCATCGATGAAGACCTCGATCTTATCCTGGAGGCCCAGCTCCCGTAGCACAGGCATGGTGTCGGCGAGCACCTCGACCGCCGAAGGGGCGAATTCGAGCTGGCGGCCACCGTGGTTGGACAGTACAACGCCCTGGCAGCCGTATTCAATAGCCTTGAGGACATCATCTACGCGCTGCACACCCTTGATGATGATGGGCATCTTGGTGATGCTCTGGAACCAGGGGATGTCATCCCAGCATAGAGCAGGGTCGATGAAGCTTGAGATAGCACGAGCAGCACCCTGGCTGTTGTCTGTCTCATCGCCCTCCTGGACGGCCGAGCCCGGGTCAGTAAACTTGGAGCGCATATCCTTTTCGCGGCGGCCCAGCTGGGGAGCATCCACGGTGATAAATAGGCCCTTGCAGCCACGCTTCTCTGCGTGCTGGACAATCTTGCGCGAGATCTCGCGGTCCTTGTTGACGTAGAGCTGGAGCCACTGGACCTGGTCACCAGCCTTGGCGTCGACGATTTCGTCGAACGAGCATGAGGCGAGTGTAGGGATCATTTGAATAATGTTATGCTTGCCAGCGGCGCGGGTGAGGACCACCTCTCCCTCAGGATGGCCCAGCTTGCCCAGGGCCGTAGCGGTGACGTAGACAGGGATATCAGTTTTGGTGCCTAGCATGGTGGTGGAAATATCGACATTTTCAACGTTGACGAGGATCTTGGGGCGGAACCAGATGCGGTGGAAGGCGGCATGGTTTTCTCGAAGGGTCTGGGTCGCGTGTTAGCAGCTGTTCTTCCATCATGAAAACTGGCCGTGGTACGTACGATTTCATCATCAGCGGCACTGGAATAATAGCCCCAGGCAGTCTTTTTCATGACACGGCGGGCAACAGCCTCAAAGTCGAGGAGGTTGTAACATTGCGACAGCAATGGCTTCTGGGCGACGCGCTCGAGGCGGTCAACCTCATCTGGATCTTCCTCCTTGACCTCCTGCTCGACAGTGCCCATATCGACGGGGCCGAGGTGCTTGGAAGCATCGAGATACTTGTCGAGCGTGTCCGGGGGGTGAATAGGTTCGTATTCTTCGGTGGCGTCTTTGCCCTATATTCTGGTGTGAGATGGGGGTGCAACACGAAAGCAGCAGGGTCTCAGCGATGACGTACAGCATATTTCAGGATAATCTTTTGGCCACCAGGGTGCTCTACACTGAGAGGTTAGCATTCTGCTGGCTCACAGCTCGTGGTCATGATGGCCGAGCGGAATGCCATGAGACCGACCTGGGAGAAATTCTGTGACATCATATGCTTTGCCCTGATCATGAGATGTCAGTCTGAGCCTCTGGGACGTTGCGATTGAGCTCGAGGGTCCTCACATGAACAATCACCCAGCACGACTTAGCGTTGTTGTGCTCGGCGACCTCTGCTCCTTTCAGCACCATTGTGGCGGTGGTTATTTTGTAAGTGGCGATTGGTTCTTGTTGCTATCGGCACCGTGCTAAGATGAGCCCGTTGGCGTTACCCCGAAACCGGATACGATGCGATCGATGCTGGTAGATAGCGATTAAAGGACACGAGGAATGCAGGTATGTCAATAATGTAAAAGAACAACAAAAGACAGGAAATACGACGCTCGCCAAAGAGGGCAGGTTAAGAATAAAAGAAGAAGAGCAGACGACGAGATGGTCGGGAGAGATCACCGAAGCTAAGGCGATAATCGACCGAATCAGAAGGTTGAATTGGCTCGCACCAACGGGGATAAAAGCGACTTTGGCTTTGGAGATTGCAGATGCCTCGGAGGTGAACCAATGCGCAACCCACGGGCCGTCTCTAAGCCGCCATGATCACTGGCTCGGGCCCACACCGCGTGCCCTAGCAGCCTGTCACAGGACGCGCATTATAAGGCACGTACCCACTGTGCCTGTGCTCCTCGGTGGTTGGCACCCACTTGGCGGGGCCTCCCCCAATGTTGCTCGGTCTGTCGGGGGAAAGGAGTGCGGGGTACCAACAAACGTCTGTAGTGAGTTTACAACGTCCTCGGTGTAAAAAAAGAGCGAGCGTCGCTGTTGTCTTCCCGGGCCATCACGAGGAAACATGGGCTATGCTTGACTTAAATAAATTCTCCCAGCATCTCTCATTTTCTTTCTATACGTATCCCATGACAGAATAACCCTTTCTAGGTCAGACCTACCGCTCGATAGACGTTTGCGATCACGTGAGCTTCCAGATCCGTCCTTGCCCATTCGCACAATATACATACAGGGACCACGACATTGCCTCCACGTCCCGCTTCCCTGGCTTCAGTGATTAGAAGAGCGATCTGCACGCCATCAACATCCATAGGCCCGCATGGCCACACGCTCAGATATCCACGAACTCAATCACCAATTCCCTTCTTTTTTGTCAGACCCATCCCGCTCGGGGAATCGGGCTAATACCTCCATCAACGCTTGTTCTTTCTCGCATCTTCATTCCCGATTATTTCCATGCGTTTAGACCCGCCCACGGGTCGTGAGGTTGTTGCTGCGCGCTCTGGGGGTGCACATTGGTGGCATCATACTCTTTATTGCCATAGTGAATTGTCTGTTGTGGTCCCAGTGGGGGAGGCCCTGGAGGAGGTGGCGGTGGCACAAATCCAGGCGGCACGTAACCAGGCTGTGGCTGCCCCTGCCCAGCCCCAAACGAACTAAACGAGTGGTGTTTGTGTCCAAATGTCGACTGGTTAGGGGGCGGCGATGCTGGTCCTCGCATAGCGTTCATGCCAAAAGAAGTCTGGTTAGGGGGGGGAGATGTCGGCCCTGGTGTTGGGCCATATTGGCTAGGGTTATAAGCTGGCTGCGCATATGAATTAATGGATTGCGGGCTGAACGTTTGCGTCGTTTGTTGCCCCGGGAATCCCTGGTAGGTTTGTTGTTGGTTAGCGGGAGGCGAAGTTGGGACTTGGTATTGTTGTCCCTGGAAATTGGAATAGCGAGGCGCCTGGCCAGACTGGAATAAGGGTGCCGGTGCTGGCCGATTGGCCGAGGGCTGTGGTGACGACTTGGCTGGCTCCATTGACATCCTATCCATAAGCTCCCGTAGTCGTTCCCGCTCCATCTCGGCCTGCGAATTCTTGTTTGAAGCCCGCTCCTGTTCGATTTGGCCAAGAAGCTGTGCTCCCTCCGCTCTGCGGTTGTTGACAAAGGCATCCACGTTCTTTTCTAGGCTCTCCACCGTCTCTCGCATCTCCGCGTACCAGTTCTTGGCACTCTGCAGCCCAGCTTCAAGGTCCAGGAACTCTTGATAGGCACGTTTGTACCGATTGACAACCGAGGATCGATATCTCTGGACAGCTTCATACTTGCTCTGCTCTGACTGCACCCTCTTGTCTTGCAATAGTTTGTTGAACGTTATCGTCAGCTCCTTCATCAGGCTAGCCTGCTTGTGATTTGCCTGCAAGAGACGGTTCTGATGGGGTCGGAACTTTTCAAGCTCCTGTTCGAATAATTGCGTCTCGTAGTTGGAAATAGACTTCTTGTTGAGAATGAGGATTTGAGAAATGTCATCGTTGTGGGCCTAGCGCTGTTAGAAAGCATTCGCCAGATCAAATAATGGCTGCAGCAAACCTTTTCTTTCAAATCTTTTAGTACTTGGTTCCTCTCACGTTTGATGAGGTTGAGCCTCTTCAAGATATCCTCCACTTTGTTGATTTGTTCCACCACGCTAGGACCCTCTTCAAAATCCGTATCAAGAAGGTTGGGCTCGCCGCCTGCTGGGCTAGAGGCATTGCTGCCCTTCGCCTTGGCCTTGGCAACCGCAGATTGGAACAACTGATCGACCTCGCCCGTCTGGACAGCCCGTCTCATCTCATCAAATTCCCATTCATTCTGACGGAGCTTGCTCGCCAACTGGTTATCGCTTCTGGAAGCCTCGTCCAGGGCTTCCCGGTAGTTTCGAATGTCGCTTCGTAGCGTCGTCGTTAATCTGGAGCTGGGCTGCTGCGACCATTCATTCTCGTACTTGGATCGCATCTTTTCACACACGCCCTCTTCCATATCCAACGATTTTGTGCTCTTATCTAACATGGCGACAATTGACTCTTTCTCGGATCGTAGGAAATCAAATATGGCGACGGGGTTTTCATGGTCTGCGACATCCTCACACCATTGCCGGAAGTCCTCGTCGGGGAGAATATCCTGGTCAAACCCACCCTTCAACACTTGCAACGCACCAGGCAGTCGAAGGTAGTCCAAGCTGGCTGCCATTTCACCGTTGGCAGTGTCGACCCTTTCCGTCTCAGCTCTCACTAATTTAGCCTTTTCCTCGTCATACAGACTAGCCGATTCTGTCACGGCCAAAGGAACAATCTTGGAAAAGAGATCGGGGCCGGTAATGCGTTGGATGTCTTGTCCGGCGTAAAGTTCGCTAACGGGAATAGGTTTTGCGGCGGGTAGCTTACCAACAGGCTCCAGGCTGGCCTCTGCCGGAACCGTTTGGTGGTAGATGTAGTCATTGTCTTTTAGAAGCTCTTGCAACTTAGCCTGGACTGTCGAATAATGTCTCTTGGCGATTTCTTGGAGAAGCCCGCCACATTCGGCATTCAGATTGGAGCTTGGGGGCACTGATGTGGGGAAGTTTCGAGCTATCCGATCAGCCTCCTTCGCTTGGACCTCTGCAACCTGCAGGCGACCAACTGCAACGCCATGTTGGTTGGCGTCATCGTCTGCGAGAGCTTGGTAATATTGGGCCATGGAGTTTAACAGGTTAGTTTTAATCTGGCCCCCACGTTAGCTCGACGCCAAGCAAAGTGCTATTTATACACAGCAAGACCAAAAAAATAAAATAAATAAATAAATAAAAGAAACGAAAAATGCATGATCATAGAACGAAATCGAAATAATTACCTGAATAAACATCAACCAGACTTTCTCGAAAATAGCTTTGTTGACGTTTTCCTGTACTCCCTCAAGTGCTTGAGCGTAGAGGTACGCTGCCTGTGCAGCGAGCTTGGCGAGCAACCCGATTTTCTTCTTGTCGGCAATTTGCTTCTCGAGAAATACCTCTTGAGCCTGTGCGAGCATGATATGAATGAGAGCCTTGACAGTCTCCCTGCTCAAGTCGGATGATGGAGCATGAAGAAAGTTTTCGTTAATGTAAGTGAACATGCCGGCCGAAGCCTGGAATGAGTGATAGGCAGTCTTGAGAGCTGATTCTTCAGCGCGATCTTGCGCGGCGGCATGGCAAGACAGGATGGCAGAAATGTTGAAAATGATGGAAGCCTTTTCGAAAGCAAGAGAGTACTGTGCGGTTGATTTGTGTGTAAAAGCATCAAACCTGTACCGGGTCCAAGGTTAGCATTGAGCAGCCATGATTCCAGAAGCATGCAGGCAGGGTGGAGACCAATAACGGACCAGGTAAATGATATTTTTATGTGCTGTTCGTCGACCGGGAAGCGCAGATCAAGGAGTTCAAGCTGGCCGTAGTATCGATATAACATATCCCTTCCAGCGGTGCTATCCTTCCCGGCACCCCTCATGTCCTGTCTCAAGCGATTAAGTGTTGCACATTCCTCAGCATATCGCTCGGGGTCATCGCCATAGGTGTCACGAATGTATCCTTTTAGTGGCGCGATCCAGTCGATTTCGTTGGTAGCCTTGAGAGGCACCGAGATCATAGGTGATTGCGACATGGTGCACGGCGGCCGTGAGCAACGGTGTCTAGGCGAGCGCAGCTAGCTCAAAACTCAAGGGCAGACTGGAAGCCCGATGAATCATGGGCCACCAGCCAAGAGCATGCGCAGATGCGGGAGACGGAGGACGGCCAGGTGCAGCGACAGGCCAGACTGGAGGTCGAAGCCGAGATTGAGGGCGCCGGTTGGCGGGATGAGAGGACGAAGCGGTCGCTTGCGATGCGGCCTGGTATGGTCGACGTGCGTTCGAGTGTAGCGAGGGCGGGTCGGCGGGAGGTGATTTTGGGGCTACGGCGGCGGGGGGCAATAGGGCGGGAGCACTGCAGATGACGGGGGATGTCGATCGCCGATGGCACCTGAGGTTGCGGGTGGTCGGCACCACGGAGAGGCGACCAAACTGTCGGGCAGCAGAAGGTCGGCAGAGGGTCGGCAGAAGGGCCAAGGTTGGGAGGCCGTGGAATGAAGTAGGAGTGGAAGTCGAGGCACAGTCAGGCCAGACAGCGTAGCTCGATCTTCGACGTCCACAGGGAGCGGGGTCCGAGTGTAACCAGGTTGGCGGGCAGCGGTGACGAAATAGGCATCTCAGGGCCCAAACCAAGGGCGGGATAGTGGGAAGAGAGGCAGAAGCTGGCAGCAGCACCTAGATGTTTTAGGTAGCCGTCGCAGGTGGGTCCGCTGTTGGGGCGGGAGTGCGTGCGCTGCTGTGGTGTCGAGGCCAGAGGCGCGGGAAGCAAGCGACAGGCCAAAACGCTGGATGATGCGAAACCGGAAAGGTATAAAACGTCTGGCAAGGCGCAAGGAAACACGCAGCTCGTCGGCTTCTGACACAGCCTCGCAGCGAGGACACAGTGCGTGCACTGGCGGATGGAGCTGGAGAGACGAGCGTCAATAGCTATGGGTTATTGGCCGCTGGAACCCAGTCGCTACTTTGCCTTTTCTAGGTAGAGGTACGTCTGTCCCTGGGTAAGCTTGGGCTGCTCAGCGGGTAAAGCAGAGTCCACCAAAGCAGGTGCCTGACTATTCTTATCGCCTGGCACATGGGCCGCACATGGAGTTAATAAAGGACGGGAGGTGTTCGGCAGGCCGCGAGCAGCTTGGGAGAGCTGATGTAAGGCACCTTTCAGGTACCTTCCAGCTGCATGTGCACTGCATGTTAGGCACTTGTCTCCCGGCTGTGCCTCCTACTGGACCCTGTACTTAGTAACGCCCCGAAACATGATTGCTTTTTATTACTCTTGCAATGCTAGCTGGCCTGTGGACGGGCACTATCTAACCTATGCTTTGCTGCGTCGTGCCGTGCCGCGTCGTCTCGTCTGCTGTCATCTCTTCCAGGCTGTGTTGATCAATGCCTGGACCTGTCAAACAACATACCCATCTCACGTACCACCCCCCGCCAGCCTGGAAGAGCATGACAGGCACCCCGGCAAGCAGATGGGCCTTATGCTCGCCCATCCGCGCTAACAACCGCCTGCCAAAGACGCTGCCACAGGCCATCAGCCAGTAACGTCGCTTGAGCATACTGTGGCGACTCGTCTCCCCGGTCTTGGTGTCTGGGGCTTGGTTTGCTTCACGCCTCGTCCGTCCAGTTTAACCGCCCACTTTAGGCCGGACGCCGTCTCGTGTTGAGCCTCGCCCCTCCAGCTCTGGCCCTGCTCACACCGATACCCAGAAATGCCCCATCTTGGCTTGGGTTTGAGCGAAACAGCTATGCACATCAGGGAAGTATATGGAATACATTTTCCCCCCTCAAAGTCCCTCGCTGCGGGAAACGGAGCTACGTGGTCATGAGCTGAGCTGGACTGGCGGTGTCAAGCAAACATCCAAAGGACGGAGCACGAAGAGATGGCTTACCTCAACCAAGACGCCGCGTCACAACAACTTCAGGCATCTCCCTTTGAATGCAAGCCCCAACTTCTCTGAACACGAATCACAGCCCCCGCCCATCAGCCGGCGTCATGGTCACATATCCGTCCGTCCCATGGATTCCCCATCGTCATCGCTGCTTTGCCCGCCTTTTTGCCTCATCCACTGTTAGCCACGCCAACTCACCAGGGTGCCCCCCTCCTCTTCCCTCACTTGTCCGCTCGAGGGACAAGGGACTTCCTTGGCTTGATTCACTGCGTTCCTCTTCTGGCGTGACTCTGTTCAGATTGTTTTTTCGTCCGTTCTCATTTGTGCCTGAAGAAATTACTCCATGGCACCGCTTTTAATTAACTTTGATGGCCATGTGTCGAGACCTCTGTGCGCTGTGGCGCTTCACGCCAGTGCCAATTCCCTGTCCCATAGCGCGGAACGATGACGAGCATAATAGCTCAACCCAGCCGCCGCTGTCAACTGCTTGACCAAATAAACAACAGAGCCCTTTTTGGTTTGTTGATGGACGTGCACGGCTTCACGGTCGAGAACATCCATTTCGCCGCCATTAAAGATACCATGTCCCTGACAGCCTTGAGAGTGGCAAGCAACGGCCCTTGATTTGCCCAGCCGCTCTAAGCGCCCAGGCGAGCTGCGCTACGCTTCCCCCAATGCAAACGTGTGCAACCAACTACGATAGGTAACTCGTTGACGAGCGACAACCATCTGAAACAAGCACCAACAAATCCATCTTGTATCACACCGGACTCTTCAACTAGGGCAATTGATGCATATTCACCGTGCGTGCAAGTACTACTCAGCGCCTATGTGCAATGCACTTCACAATCTTGCATCCCACTTCCCCCTCGTCCACAACCACAAAGTTGCAATGCTAGATGATACCTGTACGATTTGAGGTCAGCCACCCGGCGCGAACCCGACACAAGCCTCCCATGAACAATGACACTCTGCAAGCGAACCTCACTCCTCGGCCGCACAAAACAAAAGCAGTAGCAATTCCCGCACCGCCCACTGATGCGACAAGCAACTAAGCCATGACTGGCTCACCTTATACTGTCACCACATCAACTCTACCCAGGATCCCGTCCCCTCCCTTCCTCGTCCGGCTTTGACACAGCAATCCCAATCCCACAAACGATGGCACTCACTAGCCTCTAGCTTCACATCTTCATGCGGGTGACATCCCTCTCACATGCTCATCCTCGTTGCCCATTGGTCCGTCTTTCACACTCGGCAAACATGGGGGTCTTGCTCAACCACGCGCGGCCCGCTGTTACAAGGGCCCCCGGCCTGGCTGACCCTAACCAACTTCTTCCCCTCCCCTTCGCTTCGTCCCTCCCACGCTTAGCAGATCGGGTGTCAGCGGCCATTTCTGCGGCCCATCTGTGCCTTTTGTGAACGGCCGAGATCTTCGTCGCTCATGAGGGATGGCGCGAGCACGGGCATAAGGGTGGTGGGCAGGTGACCATTTACATATAACGGGCATTCTATCAATCAGCCAAACATGACGCACTGCGACCCAGACGACGACGATGGAATCCCAGACTTATCAGTTGCATTGAACCCAACCGTGACATTGCGAGACAACCTCCTCCTCGCTTCGGTCTTTGCGGGATGGAGCCTTCAGTGACGGCACGATGCACACGATACCTATGCGGGGATCGCCCGAGGCCAGTTGCATCAGCCCATCCTAGCCAGCCACCAATGCACACCTTATCCCGCGACCTTGACCATGGCTAAAAGGCCTGGTGATGTGATTTGCGAGTCCAACACCTCATAGTAACATGTCTCGATCTACCAATCTGCTCATCCTCTTCACCTTCCGCATTTTACCGCGCTAGTTGATGCCAAATTGGCCCCCAGGAATTGCTTCCCTTTCCGGTGTCTCTATACACAGTGACATCTTGTTCCTTGTGCACGCTCGTACCTCAGATCAGACGAGCTAGCTTCAGGAGCCTAAACCTGCAGGGTAACCGCGGAGGGGTCGATGATGCGTGAATAGGATAATCTTAATCCTTTTTAACTCCCTTATCAAGTTTTTTTACAAGCGAGAAGGCCAGCCATAGTTTGAACATATTTATTTTGTTCTTATCAAACAATCCTGGCAAGATCCGGGATTATCAGAAGAGAAATTGACAACACGAACAGAGGGATTCATTACGCTAGACTGAAACATTATCATCTCGATCATTAAGTAAATACGCTTTCAGTCAGTGCGTTGACTTGGATTCCTCTCTCTGCCATTTCAGCGTCTTCAAGGAACTGCAGCGGATACCACACAAGGTGGCCCTTGATCTGATTCAACTTGTGACGGGCATCTTCTGGGGGCATGAGCTGGTCGAAGATGTGTCCGGCTTTGATGCCTCTTGGAGGGAGGAATCTATCGTAGTCTTCAAAGGTTTTGACTGTGCAAGTGTCAGCATATGCATCATCGAATTGGAAATTTGAGAGTATTACTTCTGTCCATGGGGTCGGCGTGGAACACGTGGGAGAAAATCTTGGTGTTTGTGTCGGCTTGGGTGGTCCATTCCTTCCACAGCTCATCTGAGAGCGGATCCTCTGTGAACTTCCAGCCTTTATCATTCTCGTAAGCATCGTTTTCAGGATTAACGGACGGTGGCTGAGCATTAATATCGTTTGACGCATCGAAAGGTTGTGTTGGTAGTAGACCCATGTGTTCCCGCCACAAGTATCGACGCAAGGTAGTAGCATGATAACCGGCCTTGAATGGCTGGCCGTTCATCGTGCTATCAATCAAACGCGTATCTTCCATGACTATACTAAGCTCACTGTCGTGATCGCCTTCCTGGCTTCGGTCGTTCAGGTTGCTTGACCCGCAGACCACAATGCGATCGTCAACGATGAGCAACTTAGAATGAACATAGAGTTCCTCTTGGATCCAATTTTGAATCTCAGATTCAGGATCCTCCTCGAACCAGACCTCGTCCGTCAGCGGACCCGAGCCGGCCATGGCGTGGTGAGCCACAGAAGCAGACGTCGTGACGGTCTCCTTGGGCATGGCTTCTTCAAATATTCTCCGTGCCTCCATGGTTCTCTTGATAGATTCGTCCATTTCAGCCTGCTTTAGATTCCCTCGCATGTGTTCATCTGCTTCGCGATCTTGTGGATCGTAGGCACCATGGATACCTTCAGCCATGATTTCCTCAGCCTCGGCACGCTGGACTTGCTGGTAGCTGATGCCAGTTTCCTTTTCTGTTTTGGTAATGGCAGGTGTCTTGTTCAGACGATCGTAAGAACGCAAGTTGAAGAAGAATATGTATTGTTTGGGATCCACCCCCTGAGCCTCACACTGTTTGAAGATAGAGTGTTCACCCCTGCAAATGCTCTTGTACTGATAATCCATGATGGCTCTTGTTCCTGCGGCTGCATCCTCTCTCAAGTCTCCAGCAAAGCCAGGAATAGCGGGGATGATGATAATCACGCGGAATTTCCTCTGTTCCTTGTCGGCTTGGACCACCGCATCAACAATGGCGCGACCGATGGTGTTTTGAATGGGAGCCTGCTCCTTTCCGGTTGCAGTTATGAAGAACTGGTTTTCGATATAGACAAAGTGCTGGGCTTTTCTGATAATGTCGATGTACGCATTTTGGATGGAGTGGTCCGTCAGGATACCGCTGGACCAATCTGCGCTCGACCTGACAATTTGTGCCTTGACGGTTCCACGATTATCAAGATTCTTGGTTGCCAAGGGTGTGAGAGGATGTTTCACATATTCACCGACAGGGTGCTTAGGCCGTTGAACGCCAACAAGATCCTCATCTTCACCCTCTCGGCCCTCGAGTACGATCCAGTCGAAACGCTCGTCGCGCTTGTACTTGTCGCGCTTGATGAAATTCCAGCGCAAGACAAAGTGCTCGGCGATATCATAGACGCAGGGGCCTATGACAGCCATAGAAACATCGTGCCAGGGCATTCTACCGTATTCAGCCTTACTCAATTCGTTTTCCTGCCACTGAGACACTTGCTGAAAGTCCATGATTCGGTTATTGTTGAAATCTTGTCCAGGAAAGATTTCTTCCCTCACGCCCTCTGGGTGGACATCTGAGAGAGGGTGTTGGTGTGCATCCCATCGTCCAAAACACAGGTCGAGACCACCAATGAAGGCCATTGAGTAATCGATAACAATGAATTTCTCATGGTGGGCCCAGAACACGGTAACATCGGCGAGATTTTCAAAGGGGTTGTGATCTGGATGACGGATGACTCGAATATTCCCATACCCAGGACTTCCTTCAGGACACAAGCGGTTGAGGGCATGCTTTGTGTGCGCTGAGTTACAGGTAAGTGCCTGCTCCACTTCCTTGTACACACTGACAAAGATTTTGACACCTTCTTCGGCCTTCCTCTTCAGAAGTTTGTCCAAACGATATTCTTGTGTGTAATACGGTGGTCGCCTTAGGAAGAGCTCGGGGGAGAGCCACCAGTCGGCGATGTAGATGGACTCTTTAGCCTGTTCGAGAGCAACGGAGACGGCCCAAAAGTAGTCACGCCCATCCACATACCACTTGACTAGGTTGCCCTCGCGCTCGGGAAAATACGACTCGTACCGATTCGACTTGCATTTTTCCGTGCGCTTATTGTCACATCTGATTTCGTGTTCTTCGTCGTGGCGGTGTTTGGGGTTGAACTGTTGATTCTGTCAACAATCGGCAGAGTGTAGATGGTTGAAAGCTGTGGGCTGAGAATGTCGCGTGACAGCCGCGGTGTCGCACGACAGAGGAATTTGCCAAGTTCGAGAGCGCGGGACTTACAATGTTTGCGACTTTGCCAAGCTTGTGCCTTGGACATGGTTAGTAGGAAAGGGCGCATTTGTGACACCGATAGAACTGACTTTTGGTGAATCAAGCTCACTTTGGCCTCCTCCAGCTTGGTGTCATTGAGCTTGTCTTTGAGCTCGCCGAGCATGTTGCCAAAGCCGAATCGGCTACCCTCTTTCTTGTGGTTCGGCATGTTGCAAATGAAGCCTGCGCTGGCGTTGAATCGACGGGAAACCGGGCGTCTAGCAAGCTGTGGATTACCCCGCGGTGAGGTTGTGGAGGAAGGCTGGCAGGAAACGGAATGGAAAAGAAGAGCGCAATGGGGCAGGAGTTTATTAGGTAACAGCGTTTCTTACCTGGTCTTGAGAAAAATTGCCAAGAGATTGCACGAGGCTTGGCCGGAAAAAGCGGCACAGATGAGACGCGCGAGAATCCGGTAGACGATGTCATCGGCTGGTGGGAGCTGAGAAGCTGTGGCCAAGCCTGTATGCAAAAGGCTTGCATGCAGCAAAGCAAAGCAGGTTGTTGATCCAACGAGCGGGGCACTATTGCAGCGACTTTGGTTTTGTCGTGGCTTGTAAGCTGGGGCAGCCTCTTCTTTTTTGGGCGTCCAGAACCCAGCTTCTGTGGTCGGGATTCTGCTAGTCTCCTGCGACTAATGGCCGCTATTGAGGGCACACGATGACCTTTTTTACGCCCACTCCAAGAAGGACTGGACAGAGTTGCAGATTGATAGACCCGCCGTGGGACCATGACTCTCACCAAAGGTCACAGGCCGCGTGGAGGGGCCGTTGGCGCATGTTGAAACATTCTGAGGCAGATGAGCTTCTTAGCTTGCTTTTTTTTCTCCTTCTTTCTGTTGCTATCTAATTGGCTCCTCCTCAACATGACGCTCGAAGCAGGCTGGTTCTGGTTGCGACTTGGCCTCAGAAGCAGTGTCGCGATGGGATTGGAAACAAAGAACATGACGTCACGACATGTCCCTAAGTTGATGCACTTCAAGCCACGGCGGCGGGCACGACATCGAGTTTTGCCGAAGTGAAAGACTGGTCTTCAGAATCCTAGGAATCTGCGGAACCCACTTCCTTGTTGAGTAATAGCCATGCTCCCAACCATTGGCTTTTAGAGCTGGCCGTCAGATTCATTTCTTGGGCTGAGTTCATCATGCCCCGCCACGACCAAAGTCCCCATACCTGGTCCCAGGTCCCTGCGGCAAGGAATTCAGCACTCTGGTCAAGAATGGGATGGAGGGGCTCCCGACGCTAGCGACCCTTTCGGTAGCTTTGGCAACGCGTCATGGCCAGATAATGCCAAAGCTCTCAGTTGGCGGCCAGCATCATTCGTGGGCGGTGAAGCTCCGAGCTCTAGGTTCATCACTAGGATCTCGTATCATCCCCTCCCCAATCACGCCGGGTGGGTTCTTGACCCCTTATCGGAGCTGGATAGTTCCGGCCCCGCCGTGACACAGTGTATTTGGGCCGTAACATGTAGTTTTGGCCTAAATGCCCCTCACTTGGTTATCAATCCATACTGTGCAGAGCACCCCTCCTTGACCCGCCCCTCCCCCTCGTCGTAGCTGGCGCATCTCAGGGGACAGCTTGACCGCTACCACTGTGTCCTTTTTATTCTTATTATCTTCAACTTCATCTTCTTTGATCTGTTCTGCAACTTCTCGATACCTTCTTCTCTCCATCGCCCATCATGTCCGTCCAGATCCCAGCCGGTGCTACTATTGTGGCCACCTTCAAGCGCTCATTTACCGATGTCCCCGTCGACGCCGCTAATGGCAATGCCGTTTCCACCACCGAGTTTCTCGACGCTGCCGAGTCCCTGACCACTATGTTTGGTATGTATCCACCTAGGAGGTTCATATCTTTGTGCTTAGTGAACTTTTCTAACTCCATCATCCAGATGTGCTCGGTTCCGTCGCCTTTTCTCCCGTCAAGAACGACTTGTTGGGCAACGTCGGCGTTAGTCAAGACACTGGTTGTATTCTACAAACACCAAAGATCTAACCAAATTCTTCTCGTCAATAGAAGCTCCGCACGCGACAGGCCGCTGCCCCCGCCGAATCTCTTACCGTCCAGGACCTCTGCCGAAACGAACTCAAGACCAAGAAGCACACTGCCACAGAGGGCCTTCTTTGGCTTGTGCGGTGAGTGCTCTTGGACATGCCTGCTATCACCCGGGTCGAGACTAATATATTTCTTTGATAATAGAGGTCTCGAATTCACCTGCCTGGCTCTCCAGGCCAACGTTTCCAAGCCAAGCGAGGAGCTTGCAGATTCGTTCCGAGGCGCGTACAGCACCACCTTGAAGCCCCACCACAGCTTCATTGTCAAGCCTATCTTCAGTGCTGCGATGAGTGCTTGCCCCTACCGCAAGGATTTCTATGGCAAGCTTGGTGATGACCCTGCCCAAGTCTCTTCTGAACTTGAGAAGTACCTTGCTGCTCTCAACAACATTGTCTCTATTCTGAAGGAATTTGTCGATTCCAAGGAGGCCAAGTGGTGATTCATTACAATTTTGTAGCGAGATTAGGGTCTTATACCTGACAAGTAACGGCCCGTCATCGTCTAGGGTCACGGTGATATGAGCGTAACAGATCCTTTCGGGTGAGTCCGAAAGACGAAAAATAGCCAGAAATGCATTGTAGCAACAAAGAATTGAACATATATTTATGTTCTGATATCAGTAAAACTATCCATGCTGGTATACTTAAACGAGATGTTTCTTTTACTCTGGTGAGGTTTTTGCCGTCGTTTGATCCCCAGGGGAGTGTCCACAGGCGTGAACTGGCCCTAAAAACTGAGCAGCGACTGATTCAAAATACTTGGTTGAAGAAGCTATTATAAATTACATAGCTAGATGAATACAGTGAGCTAATAGTTTAAGATTTTATTTTTTTTCTAAATGATAACCTTGATCTTGCATTTCAGGCAGAGTTTGGAGTAAAATATGATACATGCTGTACGACAGATCTATTGATGGGTACCTAGTTGTAGTCTCGGTACACCTTTGTGATCTGAGTTAACTAAATAGAACACATTTAGTCCTTCTTCTCTTGTTCACAATTAAGTCATGCAATGCCTCTTTTTTCTAGTGACCTCTTGCAGCCGCAGCTAGAAGTGGACTGATCAGGACTATTGAAGAGTCAACATCCCCTTCGCCTACCCTAGACCTCTACCGAAAGACGCTGTGAGAGGCTTTGCAGGTCGGCCTGCCGTCAGTCGCAGCCTCATATATCTACTAACTTGAGTATATGTGGGTGTTTTCGTTCCTTACGCCTTCCTTTCTCGGCTTACAAAATACAACTATAACAAAACCTTGCATATCAAATTGAGGGGGTATGCCATTTGCCCCTGCGGTGTGTTATCATTACTCGTATGCGAGGTAACACAAAATCTTTTTTTTATTCAATTTCTTTTTCGTTTTTCAGATGGAGATTCTTGTTAAGACGAGCAATCAAAAGTTGAATAATTAGCAGGAGGTGACTCAATCCAACGAATGACGCATGAGAATTAGAGACCTACATAAACTGACCGGAAGCTCCCTCCTCCATCAGAGAGCGGAGCGTCAGAGATTTGGGTATGAATATTCAGTGTGTGCAAAAAGAAAATGATTGCTTTATGAAAACTAATGTTTCCATAATTATTGATCGGGGGACCAAAAAGCAATACCTGGAATGGAGGATTTCTTTTTCTTTATGCAACTCAACTTGGCCCTCGGGAGGCATTTATGACACAACAAACAATCTGGCATCGAAGCCAGCACGGTCTCATTATATTTTACCCCTTGTTGTATAGAAAGCAGTGGTCACTCAGAACTAGATCTTTGTCATCCACCCACGATGTAGCAATCCAGTGTCGTGGACACTAGTATTATTGCTTGGATTTTTACTTTTCGTTCGTATTCTCGTAACCAGCGTACTCAATTTTGGGGATGAAAAATAAAATGTTTTTCCTTATCAATATTGAAACCACTCGAATCGGAAGGTCATAAAGATGATATATATGTGTTGCTAACTCGCGACTTCAAGGACAACAAAAATGACAAGATGACTATCGATTGCCATGGCCGTTAGTGTGATTTTTCTTAGACGGTCATAATGAAAAACGTTTGACTCAAATTCTCGTGGAATGCTCACCTGGAGAACATGCGTGGCGTGGCTATGAGAAGTGACAAGTCAAGAACCCTCTAGTCTAGGGTATCGACTTCGGTTGACTAGACCACAACACATGTGCGGATGAGAAGAAGAGGCGGAGCTGGATCGCCATTGGTAGTGCAATTCTGAAACATTGAAGAAACTTGGCACAATGTATGAAGGGTCTGGACTCCTTAGCAGCCAGGCAACCCCCAAGTTTTACGCTGCAATCCCACTGTGAGAGCGAGAAAGGCAGGCTCCAAAACACACACCCACCCACCCACACAGGACAACACAGCCTTGCACAGCACAGCCAATTCTGGCTACGAGTATTCGTTTCCACAAAACCCCCCCGGTTGCGAAACCCCCCTTTTCCCCTTGGACGCCTAATTTTGCTAGCTCCGGCAGTTTGAAGCACGGAAAGGGCTGAATGCGTGGCATGCTGTGCTCCGCCACACACTTATTCGTGATTGAGTTCTCACACCAGCCCCAGCCCCAGCCTGCCTTGTGGACCAGCCGGGGAGGGCACTGCCATATGGAGCGCTTGGCGCTGGCTTGGCGGCGTCGGAGGGACCCGAAAAGTGCGAAAGACACGAGAACTATGTTCCCTTCGCAACTGTCTATCTTCGCGCCAAGAGTTTGTGTGCTGTAGACTCCTGAGCCACAACGACTATCAGCCTCGTGGACAACACTTCGCCTCTGGATACCATGCCATGCTGTGCTCCCCCGGAACAGAGCTAAACTCTGCCCTCAGCTGGTCAAGGAAGGGCGGGTTAAGGTGTGGTGGGTCTTGGGTATATCAAAATCATGCATAGATGAAAAAAAAAAAGAGAGAGTGATTGCTACGTCGACTCCCACGTTCCTATGTCACATTTTTCGGCCTCAGCAGCATAGTGAGAAAACTACATCCCATGATGCTCTGCGCGCCAAAACTGTCATCAACTGGACTCTTTGCACGAAGCTCACAACCTCTCCGGGTCATATGACGCCCCCCCTCCCCAAGAAGCTAGAGAGGCCCGGAATAATCTTGGTTTGCCAGTAGAGCAAACTAGTCCTTGCGCGCGCGCTCGTGGGCGTGTGTGGGAGGAGGAGCATGCAAGAGATTTTTCAGGGCTTTTGGCTTCGGACACGATGCTACCTCCAGATGCAAAGTGCTTACAGCAGCACTCGTACGTGGGGATCACAAGCCAAATCCTTCATGCACGCCAGCGGACATTTCCCTTCACATTGCTTTGGTTATACAGCAGCTGACCAACCGAATTGACAAAATCCACGGGGCCAACGCATCCGCCGTCCAGATCGCTTACGGACGCCACGAAAAGTCAACGGTAATACCCCTATCGTCTGAATGCTCTCAGGCAATGTCGGTGTGTTCTTGCCCCGTTAAGCTTCTCGCCTGCACCGGCGAGGCTAACACGGAGGTCTTGCGGATTCCGAAACTTCCATTGCTTCTGTAGGACAAAGTCCGCGGCAGCGGTGGTGGACGACCACTCATATATCGTACTTTGCCATCGGCGTTAAAGTTACCCTGATGTTCCCCACCAGGCCCTGCCGTTCAGCCTGATTCCTAGTGTTGCTGCAACTTACTCCGTCGACTTCGGCGCCGCGATGGAACTCGTCGGACAACGAATTTCTACGAAGCACCGAACTACTTCTGGTGTTGTGACACATATTGAGCACTTTAGCTAGTCGCCGCACGCCCGACGATCCCGCTTTTCATATTCGGACCCCTTGAAGTACCGGGACACCGTTGCAGTGCGCATCTAATCCCACTCTTACACCCACTCCGAAGCTTCCGGAGTTGTAGTGGGGGGAGGGTGTGAGTGAACCCTGAACCCGTTGAGACGGAAATAATTGGACTACGCGCCAAGGCTAGAGCCGCGGAATGCACCAGCTGACCCGCAAAGCACATATGGGACGATCGAGCGGTTCCTATCTCATGATGGGATTGAAAATTCAAAATGCAATGGTCACACCAGGGTGCAGACACGGGCGGCAAAGACTGGCTACCCGCTGCTCGGGCAGGCTGATTGGGCCCATGCAAGTCCTGAACCGCGGAGCATGGGTATTCGTCAAGCTTTTCACGACTTGTGAGGGCTGCAAATAGATGCAGCGAGACCCTAAACGGGCAGAACCGGGCCTTTTTTGGTCGAGTCTCACTATGAGGCTACATCGAAGTAGTGACCCAAGGGGTGTGATTGACTAAGGACTTGGCGCGATATTGTTGTTTTTGGAAACGGCACCTCTTCCCGGGTTCCACAAGCCTAGCTGCACAGATACGGTTATACCAATCCAGAATGTCTTGGCAAAATATATCAAATCAAATATTGTGTACTATATCAACCATCACGCTGTGTCAGAAAAAAAGAAAAAAAGAAGAAAAAAAGACTGCGCAGGAGTCTCAAGAGGTCGTCCCAAACGCCACGCTTCTATAGTAGAACCCTGTATCCCTTCATTATAGATTCCTAGCATGAACTCTCTAATCAAAGCCAATATCTCGCTCTCTAAAGTATTAAGTAGGAGAAATACGACTCGTAAAAAAAAAGTTACCTCCCAGACCACGACTTGAAGGAAAGATATTTGGGTCGTTTGAGTGTGGGTCGTTTCATCTTCATGGATCTCATGGACTCTTGGTCTGTCTCACAATCTCGACCAAACCAGCTTGATATGGTTTGGACCGCCTCTTGATACTCGACGAAGACACTTGGCTTGGGCGTCATGGGAGGAGGATTGTCCCAAGCATGCCTCTCACCCTCCACCATTCGCAGAGTAAAAGATTTCTCAGCATCTCGAAGCCTCTTGGCAAACTGCCTGCCTTCAGCGAGTAGCATGTCGTATTCACAGAGCACGAGATGGATCGGCGGAAGTTTCTTTAGCATCTCGTCTGGCATGAGACCTGGGGACAGGCGGGGGTCCGTCCGTTCGAGGCGGGGAATGGGTGGATAGATGTATGAGGCATCGATGAGATCAGTCAAGCCCTTGGGTAGTGTGAGGTCCGGACGGCTGCACGTCAGGCGCTTCGCCGGGCGAGTCATGGTCCAGTCGAGAAGGGGGTAGAAGAGACACAAGCCGGCAATGCGCGGTGGAGTGAAGGGGAAATAGTAGCCCCACCGGTCTGGCTCGTTGAGAATGACCCATGTAGCCAGAGCATTTGAAGCACCAGCCGAGAAGCCCGACAACACAATGCGGTCAGGGTCGATGCCGAACTCGGCAGCACGATGCTTAATCTGGAGAACGGCATCGACGCAGTCCTCGATGGGGGTCGGGAAGGGGTAGGAGGGGGCTAGGCGGTAGTTGACAGTGAAGACAACGGCATCGAGGTTGGAGAGGATGGAGCCAGCCCATCTTGCATTGTCAGTACCCTGGCCAAGAATCCACCCGCCGCCGTGGAAGTTGATGATGGCGGTGCGAGCGCCGATAGAGAGCAGAGGTGGGTTCCAAACCTCCACCTTGATCTTGGCACGGCCTTGAGCACCAGGTGCCAGGGTGGCATCGAGCCAGATTTCACGGGATGGCTCTGGGGCAGGAGGATCGGTGCGGTTGGCGATGCTGAAGCCCAAGCTGGCAGCAGACCGGATGGCCTGGGCCCGGGCCAGGAGGTACCACCGGGAGCTGGCCTCGAGGGGGTTGGTGTATCCCTCAGGCTCTGGGGTCGTGTTGAGGGTGGTGGGGGTGGACTCCATGGCGGCCGAGGAGGGTGACTCCAGCGAACCAGCAAAAAGCGGAAAGATGAGGAGCGCCTAGCGGAGAGTATTGACTGTGGGATGGACGGGGGAAAGGTGAGAGAGGAGGTGAGGGACAGATGGGACAGGAGCCGCAAGCACAGTCAGAGGGAGTCTCAAACACGTGGTTTAGCCTCTACGGGACGGCGGCAGCTTGACGGTGCAATCAGAGGAGAGAGGCGACCAGGACTGGGGTAGATGAGAGAGGGCGGCGTCAAGTCAGGCGCGGGATGGGGACGAGGGGGATTGGACGGAGCGATGGAGGATGGGTAGATGCGTTGTCTGGTTTGGAGGGGTCTAGGCTGGAGACGATGGCATCTGGAGGGAGGGAGTGAGGGAGGCGAGGCTGGCGGCCAAGAACTGCGGTGTAGGGGGAGCTGGGGGGGTAAAGTCTGAATGGTGGTGAGGGTGAGGAGGCAAGGAATCTTGGTGGTTGACGGCTGACGGATGGTGACGGCCTTGCTCTGAAGCGCCAACCCACCCGAATTAAGAGGTGTTGCGCTCACCAGATCACAGGCTTATGGGCCTTAAGGGTCCAGTTTGTTTGGTGCAGGGCCTTGGGTTTGAGAAAAAAAGAGAACGGGCAGGGGGGAGCTCGCCGGGCCTGGCGAAGGTCGGCGAGTGGGAGTGGGTTCGGGCCCGTTCCTGACAATAGGTTCGTGACCCTGAGAGCTTGTTTTCCTGTTTATCGCGTGAATGATGTCGATGATCAATACGTATCGAACTTGGGAGAAGCTGCCTGACAAAGCAGGTGCGGATGACGGACTTCTCAGGCTTGCTCTGTCAGGCGTTGACGTGCTGACTAGTGACGTCCAGGCGGGACCCAGTGGCACGAGCCAATAGCGTGTAAAGTGGCGCCGTAGGGTGCTCCTTGTGGTTGAGCCCAAACAGAAAAGCCATGTCAAAAAGTGGGTGGAATGAGGTAGGTGGGGTCTGCACGCACCTGCCACGTACCCGACACATCCGATCAAGCTTCAATGGTTGACGTCACGTTTTAAAGCAGTAAGTAACAAGTCGCATCAACAATGCTGGCGACCCCTTGTAACTTACGAATTGTTTGTTTCACAGGAGCCCTGGCACTGGATAATCCCATTGCCCACCGTAGACTTGATTTTTTTACAGGGGCGTTGTCGTCTCAGGTGATGTACCTCCAGAGGCAGTTTTTTTTTTCTTTTCTCAGTGATGGCCGTATATGGGGCTTGGCGGCGAAACGGCCGAGTTTCTATGCATGTACTAGGTCGCTCGGCCCCATCTAAACCCCGGCGCTCCGGCCGGCGAGATCAGAACGCTAAGAAAACCTCCTCGGCCTCAGCACATGTCTTGGAATGGGCACTTTTGGCAGGCATGTTGCGCCTCCAATGAGCCAACGTGTTGATGCCGCCGAGACGGGAGACGGCACCTCCCTGGCTACCTGGTGGCCCTAAGCAGTGTCGCAGCGCAGCTCAGTCGAGGTGTAATGGTCGCGTCTGGGTTCCCAATGCCGCTTGTCCCACAGCCCTGGTTCTGCAGGTCCCACTTGATCAACCTCCAGCTCAGAGCCCAGGAAACCCAATCGAAATTTCCGGCACATCCTAGTCATACATGCAAGTGGTTGTCGACCCAGGCAAGCAGCGGATATCAGAGCGGTAGGCTAGCCTGGCTTTGTCGCGCTCTACATGGATACCTTTTCTAGCCCTACGCTGTGGGCTCTGTAAGGGGGGGGGGGTGTGCTATGAAGTCCGTCACACCGGCGATAATGACGCACTATTCGTCAGGATCTCGGGCTGTCCGCCCTCTTCTACTGGGAATTGTCAGCAACCCGGCGTCCCGCGGGCGGTCCTGGGCCTTAGTGTACGGGTGCTGATCTGGACTATGGGGATAACTCGGCACACTGGTTGGTTGTGGAGCGCACCCCCTTCAACTCAACTTTCTGTGTCGCTAAACGTATCGCGAAATGCCGAATCATGGCTCCATCCTGCCAACCCACGCGCTCCCGGCGTCTACGTCCGGGGCCGAGGGGGATGCCGTAAGGCAAGCATACCCTCGAAATGAAATTTTTTTGGTCGTGAATCCCTCGCTGGCCGTAGGACCCGAGCTTGCTATATAAGACTGACTGCCCTAACGCCACCATTCTCTGTTCCTTTCCAAACCTGTTATATCATTGTTGATCACCTAGATTCACTGCCCTGCACTGACGCAAACCAAAAAACCTCCAAACCTAACAGACTCCTCCCGTGCAGCTCTTGGTATCTAATCTACCTGCCTATCTAACGCATAATTAGCCGGTCGCAACCACAATCGGCTTGGTGGCACTGCCGTCCCTGCTCTACGACACTGACACTCAGCCCTCGGTCGTAATCGTCACCACTTTGACCAAGGTGTGGTTCGTTCCGTCCGCTAGCCCCACACACCATCCAAAGATATGACGGCTTCAACGGGGATTGCGACCCCTGTAGCCTCAGCGTTTGGTCACCGAAGAATTAAAAGCTCAGTCTCGTCCTTGCCATCGTCACCCATCTCTCCATCATCACCTTCAACCTACACAGATATGTCGGCCTACTCGAGCACCACCTCCATTGGCACTGGGGAAGTCCGCCGCAGGAGCCCCGATGGCCTGCCTACTTCCCCCGCACGCAGCGTCGTCTACAACTCTGAGTCCTTTAAGCCCATGCGATCACAGTCCGTCCGGTCTCCAACCAGACTGAGAGACAGTGCCATTGAGATCCGCTCAGAAAGGTCTAGCATGGATGGATTGAGCAGAGATACCCCCCGAAGTGCGATGGCCCTGGCCATGGCTGTTGCTTCAGCCACTGGTGGTGGCACTGGCACAAACAGCAGCCGCTCCTCGTTTGATAGTGGTCGCACCACCAACAGCGCTGACTGGCCTACACATCCCTATGAGCTCAACGTCATCTCCCAGCTCGACTCGCTCCCTATCGGAACCGAGGTCACCTTCCGCGCCCGCATTGAAACTCAACGTCCTCTCTCAAAGCACCTGGATTTCCTTCTGCTTCGCGACCAGACTCACTCTGTTCAGGGTGTGTTGGCCCGCGATGCTGCCAACGCCGAGTTTGTTCGCTGGGTTCGCAAGCTGAGCCCCGAATCGCTCATCCAGGTGTCAGGAAAGCTCAAGGAGCCGCCGGAGCCTATTCGATCTGCTACCCACTCCGGTGTTGAGGTCGACATTGATACTATTCACCTTGTCAACGCAGCCCAGAACCTGGCCTTTACCAACTACAAGCCCCCGGAGACTCTCCGCAACCGTATGTCCTCTCGAATTCTTGATCTCCGCCACCCCTCGAACCAGGCTCTCTTCCGAATTCGCTCTCTCGTTGCACGAACCTTCCGCCAGACTCTCGAAGACCGCGGCTTCGTCGAGATCAATACTCCGAAGCTCCAGCCTGCCGCTACTGAGAGTGGTGCAGCCGTGTTTGGAGTAAACTACTTTAACCGTCGCGCATTCCTTGCCCAGAGCCCTCAGCTCGCCAAGCAGATGTCTATTTCCGCCGATTTCGGTCGCGTCTTTGAGATTGGCCCCGTCTTCCGCGCCGAGAACTCAAACACCCACCGCCACTTGACCGAGTACACCGGTCTCGATATTGAAATGGCCATCGAGTACGACTATCACGAGGTTATTGAGGTCCTTGATGAATTCCTCAAGGCTGTCTTCAAGGCTGTTTACAGCACTCCCGAGGTCGAAGTCCTTCGCAAGCGATGGCCCAGCACCGAATTCAAGTGGCTTGAGCAGACTCCCATCATTCCATTCAAAGAGGGCATCCAGATGCTGCGCGATGACGGCCGCGACGTCGAAGAGGAGGATCTTTCGACGCCTGATGAGATTCGTCTTGGCCAGCTTGTCCGCGAAAAGTACGGCACCGACTACTACGTCCTGGACAAGTTTCCTGCCAATGCCCGCCCCTTCTACACCGCCAAGGACCCCGAAGACCCCAAGTGGACTCGCTCTTTTGACATCTTCATTCGAGGCCAGGAGATTTGCTCAGGTGGCCAGCGTATCCACAACGTTCAGGAGCTCCGGGCCAACATGGCCGCTGCTGGCATGAGCGAGGAGGGCATGGAGGATTACCTGACTGCCTTCGAGCTTGGTGCCCCGCCTCACGCTGGAGCAGGTCTTGGTCTTGAGCGCATTGTCGCATGGATGCTCGAGCTTGGCGATGTTCGATACGCCTCGCTCTTCCACCGTGACCCCAAGTCACTGCCGGAGAAGGCTCCCGGTCTGCCCCACCCCGATGCCGATACCAAGAAGCCCCACCCCGCCGACGCCCCGCCAGCACTCGAGAAGCTGATCGCCAATTACGGTGATGCCTCTAACACTTCTTGGTTGGATGATAGATTCCAAATCTGGAGGCACACTACGGGCGCGGCCATTGGCTGGGTTCCTCAGGACAAGTTTGCCATGATCACAGGCGACCCCTTGTGTGACCAGAGCCAGTACGGTGATGTCATTCGTGACTTCATCAAGTACGTTGTCTCAGAACGACACCTGACCCCTGTCTGGATGCTCGTCTCCTTTGAAGTCCAGAAGATTCTCGCACGCGAATTCCGCTGGCGAACATTGTCGTGCACTGAGGAGCAGCGAGTCGACACTGACCGGCGCCAGCTCAGCCAGGCCAACCAGGCCAACGGACTTGCTGCCAAAGCTCGTCGCGTTGAACGGGAGGGCATCAAGATCCACGAAGTCAAGCTCGATGATGATTTCATCAGCCGTGCCAACCCTGCCATTGATGCTTGGAAGGCCTCCCGCAAGGGCAAGCAGATTCACCTTACCGAGGTCCGCCCCTGGGTTGACCGTGAGCACCGTCGATACTTTGCCGCCGAGAAGAATGGCAAGGTCCTCTCGCTTGTCGTTCTGCACCGTCTTGCCCCTCGACACGGCTGGCAAGTCAAGTGGGCGCTTGACTTCCCCGGTGCTACCAATGGTGCCATTGAGGTCCTCATTGGCCACGCTCTCTCAAGCGTCACAGGAAAGGTGACTTTTGGCGCTGGTGTCTCAGAGAAGCTTACCCCTGGCGAGCACCTTGGCGGCATCCGAGCCCGCTTCCTCGCTGCCACCTACCGATCCATCGTGGACAGCCTCGGCCTTCGACGCAAGGCCAGCTTCCGATCCAAGTTTGGCGCTCTCGGCGAGGAGGTCTACATCTGCTACCCCAAGCACGGTGTCGGTCTGCGTGATATGCAGCAAATTATCAAGTTCTTCCAGGACTAAGCTGGCTGAGCGAGATATGAATTACAATTGTCAGAATGGGATGATGATGGATGCGATGAATCGAAGCTTGTTTTGTTAAGATACCACCGATTGGAGGCCCTGGAGGTGCGGGGACGGATAAAGGTGATGATGATACACGGCCTCAGGATTGGATATTTGTTTATTCTTGGGAACATGCGAACTTTAGTATAGCAGGCGTTTGTGTTTTGAGTACAAAGATGTTGATTTCTTATGCCACCCTTTTGATACCTTTTAGATGGATGGATGGCTTTTCTATACAACTAGGTCAAAAATTTATACTCCTTTCCTTAAGTGCAGCAATCAACTCCTTGCGAAGTGATGCGTTAGGACCGAGGCTTCCAGATTGATCAAATCCCGAAAACGATGGTCGCAGATTAGAATCCTGAACTTTCCCAAACCTCCAGAGATCTAGGGCATGATCTCTTCGTCAACAAATGTGTGCGAACACATAGGTAGCACCAGCTTGAATTATTTTACACTGTAGAGTTAATAACAGCTGTGCTCTAGGAGAGGTACAAGCGCCACGCAAATAACTAAAGTCTGGAGCTTACTGTATAGTCTGCACCTGTCACACATGGTTGACTGGTACATAGTCATTCATACTATGGTTTAATAGAGCAGTTTCAATCCCCGCCCTTTTTTCTTTTCTTTTTTTTTTAAAAAAAAAAACAAGAAAAAGAAGTTCTGGGTTGAACCTACAGCATATACTTGTTTAGGCTTTATACGTATTCGAATCTATTCAATGTTGTACAAATGGAGCAAAGATTTTTGTTATTACTATGTTGACCATGGTGATCAACCATCTGAAGCTAATATTCGTTCTGTCATAATCACGTCGTGTGTACAAGATAGGCCCCGCCTTAGGCAGCTTTCAAACTCAACTCAACCCAACCCAACCCAACCTCGCTTAGTCAAAAACATCGGTCGCGAACCGCTCGTTCCTGTTCTTGTCGAACCATGCCTTGGCGGCCTCGTTGGTAATATCTTTGTTTTCGAACTCGGAGCTCCACTCCTGGGCGAGTCGGACGCAGACGTCCTCGATGGCCTTGCCGACCTCGCGGCTCCCGCAGATGAAGGCCTTTGCGCCGCGGTTCCAAAGGGGGAAGACGTCGGCGCGGTCGTGGTACAGGCGGTCCTGCACGTACTTGCAGCCTTCCGACTTGTCCGTGGCGCGCGAGTAGGCGCGGCGGACCTCGACGGCCCCAAGCTTCTCCCAGCGGTCAAACTCGGCCCTGTAGAGGTCGTCGACCTCGGGGTCCCGGCAGCCGTAGAAGATGAGGGCCGGCGCTAGCTCGCGGCCGGCGCCGAGCATGGCGGCGCGCTCCTGGGCGAACCCGCGGAAGGGCGCGAGGCCGGTGCCGGCGGCGATGCAGATGACGGGCGTGTTCTCGGCGTCGCGGGGCAGGTGGAAGGCGGCCGTGGATGGGCGGACGGCTACGTGAAGCTTCTCGCCTGGGTTGAGCTCGGAGAGGAAGCTTGTTGCGACACCAACATGACGACCCTGGCCAGACAGAGATGGGGCATCAAGGAGAGAGTAGGTAAGCGTGGCCACGGTGGGATTAGCCAGAGGAGAGGATGAGATGGAGCTTTTCTGAGTTAACTATGTTTTCCAAACGAGTTGCGTGTTGCAGGCTAGTGACTTACTATTGTCGGACTCTCATCGGGGGTAACATGCCGAGGTAAGCGCCAATTGGGAGAGCAACAGAAGGGAACTTTTCAAGAAGCTCCAAGACCGAGATGCGCTTAGCAACGATGTTTTCCTGGTAGTCATCGCCAGAAAGCTTTTCGAGCTCCTTGATTGTGGATTTGTCCTCTGTTGCCTCTGCCAGAGCCGCAATGTTCTATTTGCAAAGTTAGAAGAAGGTTCTCAAAATGGGAATGGAAAGTTGAAGCCACTTACTCTCTTAGTGGCCGTCTGCGACAGCTCAACATATGCGCTCAGCACATCCCAAGCAGATACCGGGCTCTTGGTGGGTAAAGTGGTGGGACTGTCGGACTGGATCTTGAGAGTAGCATCCCAAACCAGGCCGAAGCGGCGGAAGACACGAGCCACGGTAGCTCTGGGATTGAGGGGCAGGATGGCAAGGTAATCGCCTGCCGTGTAGGTCATGCTCGAGGGAAGCTGTATCTCTATGTGCTTCTTCATGGGCCCAGAGGTTGTCAGTGTCTTGGTTGATAAGACATAAGCCTCCTCAACATCCTGTCGAAGGGTAGTCTTGCGGGGAGTCGAAACTTCCACGGTTATGCCAGCCTGGACGCCCAAAGTCTCGAGATTATCTGCAGCGCCGTACTTCTCTTTAAGGGCGGGCCACAAGGTCTCGTCCTCCCAGGTTTCGAAATCGCTAAACATGTCGCTTACGGCTGCATCGGCGCTGCCCATGGGAACCAAGCGGGTGCCGCCCAGCTTCTCCAACTTCGAGTCAACCAGCTTGGGGATGCGGTGAAATGTTTGCGTCCAGTCGTGGTGGCCACAGCCAAAAACTGCATAGTTTACCTTGTCCAATTCGTTTCCGTTGAGGTTCTCCATCCAGTTAACAAAGTGGGCCGCGTTTGATGGCGGCTGGCCTTCGTATGAGGCAGTTATGATGACAACTGGGCGGTCTTGAGACAAGTTCTGCTTGGCTTCATCAAGAGAGGCCACAGCGGTGGCTGAGAAGCCATGGGCTGGAGCGTCGGCTGCCAATCTCTGGGCCAGGGCTTCGCAAGTTCCACTGTTGGATCCATAGTAAATAGCCAGGGGTTTTCCCTCCACGCCACCTGACGGGGTCTTTAAGGATTCCTTCTTGCCTGGTGCCTTGTGTTGAGACGAAGAAGTTCCAGACAGAGCCAGCTCAAGCTCGGTAGCTGACATACCATGTCGAAGGCTTGCTCGCATGTTAAAGTGGTCAGGTTTAAGTGTGAGGGTTTCCTTGATCTGTAGCTGGTACTGGGGATCATCCATGGTGAAATTGAAGTTCTGGAAGAGCATAGCCATGGCTAAGATAGCTTCCTGCCAGGCAAACGGCCGTCCAATGCAGGCTCTTTTGCCGTTTCCAAACGGCTTCCAACAGTCGGGAAACTCTTCATTGAGTCGAGCAAAGTTGTCGTCAGTCATTCTCTCAGGCTTGAATTCGTTGGCATCATCACCGTAGACGACAGGGTCAAGGTGGGATTTGGCAATGAGAGCGCTGACAACTTCTCCTTTCTTGACAAGGAATTTGCCTCCAAGCACAGTGTCTTCATAAGCCTCCACGCTAAAAGCTGGAATAGTAGAACGAAGACGCAGGGATTCTCGAAGGACCTGGATTTAAATGTCAGCGTTTTTAGTCGCATCCACAAAGTCAAGGACCACGTACTGCAGCTATGTATGGGAACTTGTTGAGGTGTTCCATGGTGATAATGTCCCGACCCAACACACGATCCACTTCTTCCTGAACCTTCTGATACTCTGCTGGGTGCTTCAGCAAGAGATGGAAGGTGAACGAAAGCATACCGGAGGTAGTCTCATGTCCGGCAATGAGGAAAGTGATGAGTTGGTTTGTGATATTTTCGTCGGACAATTTCTCTCCAGTTTGAGGATCAACACCCTCAAGCATGGCCGCTAATAAATCTTTGCGGCCGCTGGGGTTCTTCTTTCTCGACTCAACCACTTCGTCGGCCGTCTTCTTCATGAGGTTAATGTCAGCAAAGTACTTTTCGGTTGCGGCCCGGAAAAGAAAGTTGGGCGCAATGGGAGGGCGACGCTTCCTGTTGCCAGCCTCTGTCAGGAAATCACCCATGGCCTGGACAAAGGGGTGCATCTCGTCTCGGTAGAAGGAGTTGAAGCGGAAGTCCATAGCACATAGGGCGAGGGTGTCAAGAGCAAGACGTGTGAAGTCGTCGGCAACATGAATGGGGTTGTGAGGCCCATGGCGAGCAAACTTCATGCAGAGCTGAGTAGCAATGTCGTGCATGTCAGCAAACATTCCACGGATCGGAAGAGGACCAAAAGCTGGGACGAGGATTCGATGAGCCTTGCCCCAATTTGGTTCATCGTCGTGGGCCTATTTACTGAGGTTAGAACATATCGCCAGAGAATTAGGAACCAAAATTTACCGTAAATAGGCCATCGTGCACACCCTCTCTGACGACTCCTAGAACCGTCTGGAGTGTCTTGTGAAATCGCTTTTCATCGCAAACCTCGTTGACGAGGGCATTGGATGAGACGACGATCAACGACGTGGCACCAACACGGACTCTGTAGATTTCACCATATGTATCGGCCAATCGACAAAGATCATTGATAGGGCTTGTAGTAAACTCGCCAATGTGGCCGAGAAAGGGAAGGGCTCGAGGCTCTGGGATAGGGAGGAGTTCAGCCATGATGATGAGGGCGTATGAACGAGGGGGTTGTGTGTAATTGATGAGGGGAAGAGGAGTAGCTGCTCAATCTCGCCGAGAATCCTAGCACCTTTTTGAGCAGAGTTGCAGATGGCGTCTGTTCCCTTTAACACGTGATGAGCGCTTGCGGAAAATCGAGCCTATTAGCAGCCTCCTATGCAGGTATGTATACTTTTGTGTTGTGGTTGGTAGAAGGAAGGCCGCGTGTCAATTGTGCAGGAGACGCTGTTTCAGGGGATGGTGGGAAAGTCGCTGTGAGAGCAATAGAAGAATCAATGCGAAGTAAGAAAGACCGCTGTGATGATGGTTTCAATTGTTCCAAGACGATAATTTCGGGTCGACCATTCTCTCTTATACCAGCACGTTTGTTGCATTGGGGCAATTTTAATGCTGGTGATACGGGCATCCCCGTCGCTGTGCCTTGGAGTCCCGCATCGGAGTCCATACTTGGCAACGGGATACGGATCAAGAGGACGAGCCGGTGGAAGGTTGGGCCGCTGCTGGCATGAGCGTTTCATTATCTGTGCTGGCTGTCATTTGCTGCTTGGAAAACCAGATCGATCACTGCCCGCCTACGCCCACTCGAGGCGCAGTGGCGACAGGGGGAGCGCCTAAACAAGGAGGATAATAGCCAATGGGATTGGTCGCATTCCCATTCCTAGCGCTCTGATGCCCTACCACAGCCTCGGGAGTCAGCAGCCGAATGTCGGGTCTCGCGCGCGCCGAGCGCCGACCAAGAGCGAACCCGATGCACGAGGAATGTGCATGGTTATGGCGCCCTCACTGTTGTGGCTTCTGAGATGTGCCCGCTAGGCACTGAGAATTAACTGCTAAATCCAGATGCACTATAGCTCCCGTCCACTCAAAAGTGAATCTTACCGAAGTATTAACTTTCTCTCTGGCCAAAAGCCTTCCATGATAGGAAAGAAATCGAAGTTAAATAATATCCCGACTGTCCGACGGAACGGACTTGGCCACACTAAAATCCGCCCGGTCCCAGTAAAAAAAAGAGGGTGCGCCCCATGGCGCCAGGTACGTCATCCCCACTATCTACCGAGGCGACCCTCATTTGTGAGACTGGAAAATATCCATGAAGAGGCTATCCCCCGATCATTTCGACTGGGATCTGTCCCAAACTGTTTATTTTCTATCTAGCCATGATTACGGGGCGGGTATTTAAAGGCAATCAGCCCACAGATCTTCAACCAAGTCCAACATCGGTTGTTCGATCCTGGAGCAACCTCTCGACGATAGTGCCACTTGACCATACTGGCCTCACCACGATCTCCTCAGCCTCAACTGTCAGGTCACTAGCTTAAATACGATCCGATATTCTCCGCTCGATACAGTAGACTTCGAAAGACAGTTTTTGGGAGTAAATGTAGATCCCTGACTGAGTTCCCCAACCCATGCCATGCATTAGCAGTCTGTTCATGCGGGAAATAGGTCGAAGGTAGGTAGGAACAAATACACAAAAGTTTTAATGTGATTACATTTGCACATCTCAAAGGCACCTGATTACAACTTCAATTTATCTAAACAGGGTATTTAAGCCTGCTATCAGTCAAAAAATCAGCCCTATGAAGCAACAGATCAAACACATTCGCCATCGACAATTTAATCAAGGAAAGCCCCACCCTCCTTATCGGGCTTGATAAGGGACAGTGCCCCGCACCGAAAAATCCCCCTCCAGAGGTCATAAAAAATCGTTTACACCCGCAAAAAAAAGAAAGCCTCGCATGTGCTCGCAATCGTATATAGGAACAGCCCGATGCGGGGGTCGAACCCGCAACCTTGAGATCGCGTACTCGTAAGAGTCTCACGCTCTACCGATTGAGCTAACCGGGCGTGGCTCTTATTGTTGAGCACCAGGCAGCTTAAAATTGTATCATTAACTTATGCAAACCCAGGTGAGCGGCTTCTGAGGCCGTTTTTGCCTTCTTGTTC